>JAODLD010000046.1:30666913-30701690 GCA_026781065.1 Mormyrops boulengeri | reverse complement strand
GCCATGACGTCCAGCAACCTTGGGGGGATCCCACAAAGTCTCAGGATGTCCCACAGGGCAACTCGATCAACTGAGTTAAACGCTTTACGAAAATTGACAAAGGCTGCAAAGAACCTCTGCCGATATTCACGCTTGCGCTGAATGAGAACCTCAGTGCCAGGATACGGTCGATGGTAGACTTCTTAGGTGTAAAACCATACTGCTCCGGTCGCTGACAGGCGAGCAAGTGATCACAGATCCTGTTAAGGATGACCCTAGCAAGGACCTTACCTAACACTGAAAGTAGTATTATCCCCCTGTATTTGTCGCAATCCAGGCTATCACCTTTCCCTCTTCAGATAGGGACTACAAGTCCCGTTTTCCAGTTTCCTGGGATGATGCCTGTCTCCCAAATGGAAGCAAAGATTGCTTGCAATGCCAGGAGGACAGCCTTACCACCAGCCTGGAGAACTTCACCCCGGATACCACAAATCCCTGCGGCCTTCCCTACCCACGGCTGGTTCACCACCCATGCAATCTCAGTGAGAACCGTGGACCCAGAGATGTCTAACGTCCCAGCTGGAGGATCAACTTTAAACAACTGCTCAAAGTAGCCAGTCCAGAGGGTCACAACTGCAGTGTCATCCATAAGGACCATATGTCACTTGCTGAATAAAAATTAATTGTATATTTTATGTAACCAGAAGGATGCAGTTCAAGCAGAAGTGGTTGAATCGCAGAGAAACACTCAAGTATCTTGGCTGTCGATGATTTTTTTGCATATCTAGTACTGGAGGAGGGTCTGCTGTTGGACCCTTGAGCGGCATGACTAAGCTAAACACAAAACTGTAAGCTGCTTTGAAGTTGAACATCAATATGCAACTAAGTGGTAAATATGTGGGTGGTGGATTCTAGGAGGCAAACGTCCAGTGACTCAGGTCTGAAACCTGAAAGCATGACATTGTATGATTACATTACTGGTTATTCTACAACACATTTTTGTGGGAGAAAATGGCAAAGGCACAGCTGGTTTCCAAGGACGATAAAAGTTCTGAGGTGGAAGTCAGGGGTCTACTCTAAAATGTACAACACACAACATGACATTTTAAAACTTGAAATGATCAGTGTGGATTTATACAGTCTTTTACTTAGATCATTTAGCCGTTTGCAAAGTTATAAGTTGAATGAAAACAAACAAATAAAGAAAACGAAAGTTGAAAGTACTGAAGCAATAACAGGTTTCTCCCCCCCCACAGCCACTAACATTTGGTGCAGTCCACCTGTCACATCAGCTTCTAGTCTTCATATCATACGGGAGTGCGCTCAAAGGCAGCACCTGGGCCCAAAGATGTGGCTCATTCTGCTATTAGCTTTCGCCATAACTGGCCTGGGAACCTCCGAGAGGAACACGTCAGACGCGGCTGGTGAGGAGAAACTGGCCATAGCCAGGGGTAAGATCATGGTGAGTGGGACAAGCTTCTGGTAACGTGGCATTGGTTTTGACAGTGGTTGGCTATCGTGCAGCGTTTGTGCTGACCCAACTGGTGTCGCTTCTCCACCTCCAGGCTCCCAGCGTGATCGGATGATCGATCAAGAAGATGCCTGAACTCCGTGAATTTTTGATGGAGCGCTGGGCATTGTAGTATCCTCACATTTAAGCTCACTGCACAATCACAATTCACACCGATGCCTAGCAGACAGTCACATTTAAAGTGACTGCTTCAATTTAGCTATTTAAGCAGGCAATTTACAATTTAAATGTTAGACTCTATTTTCATTAGTTATTCTTTACGCTTTGGTGTGTTTGAAGTTCACAGACCAATAGAATTTTAGAAGCAGATGTAAGCTTCTTGCTTGCTTCTTTGGATGCCATTTTTACACTGTTTGCCTTTACTTGACCCCCAAAGCCATAACCTAGAATATGAATCAGGGGAGGACAAAAATCCTCTGCTCATTTTCTACAATGAGAAAGAGGAGGTTGTAAAGGTGAGCAGAAAAGTGACTAAATTTAAGTGATTAATCATACAAGTTCCATAGATGCTTCTTATTTTATGTGTGTATGGCACATATATATTTTTTTTACCATGTGCTTTTTCAGACGGTTCCAGTGAAAAAGATGAAAGCTGATGAGATCAGCAATCTTCTGGATTCTCTGGGATTTTACAAGAGGTCCAAGAAGGGAGAAGAGGTACCTGAGGAATTCCAGCATTTTCCCCTGAAGTCTCCCAGAGATGAGCTTTGAGGACACCCTGTGGCTACCTTTGTTACTGCACCAAGCTGCATAATGACGTCTGGGGCCGAAAGACCAAAGTGCCTGGCTTCAAGACCGACAAGGGCTCTGTAGCAGTTAGGCAAAGTTAAATCACTGTGTGTGTTCAGAAATTGCAATAAAAATCTGATTTCTTAAGTGAGATTCCTGTAGTGTCTGTTGATTTCAGTGATATACTCAGGGCCAGATCCAGGCATTGGCAAGCTGGGCCCGATAGGCCTAGAGTCCAAATGGGACCCAGACAAAGTCATAAAAAAATAATAATATAATATATACATTGCCGTAGTGTTGTCAGAATACAAAAATCGTAACTTTGATATGATACCTAGCTAAAATATTTCGATACTGATACTGAAACGATACCACAAAAAAAAACTGAAACATCAGGAAAATTAATGGGTAAAGAGACAATAGAACATGGAACTTGAAATTATTTGTTTTTTATTAATTAAATAGGCCTAACAACATATTTTGTCAATATCAGTCAAATTAAATAAGATATAGCCTATTTTGTCACAGGTGCAAAGTAATACTGAATAGTGAACTAAAATTATTCAGTTGGAGCTGCTGAATTATTCAACCACTGAACATTAAACTGCACATTACAAAGTCTGTAAATAATCTACAATAACCACGTCATGATTTCAGGTGAGAGACACACCTGTTTCATTTTTCAAATGTAATTTTTTGGCTCTTTAATTACCACAGAAAGAATGTCATTTGCTCCCATTATATTTGAGTGAAGACTGACATTTCTACAGCAAGGATCTTCAAAACTAGATGACTTCCAGCAGACCAACCCTGATGGATAGATAGCATTAAAGTCCCTCTAAAACATATCTTTTTTCAGTTTTGGGGTAAACTGCCCCTTTAAACAGTTAGGCTATTGTTGCCCTTAATTTTGCTTCTCAGACTGAAGTGGTAAAAAAGTTCACTTGTCACAAAATAAATGACACTCCTTTGACATTTCAGGGGCAGGCCTGATAATTGTTATGTATCGTATTCGCTAAGCTGTCGCTCTTTAAATTCTTCAGGTGCATTGCCAAGTTCAATGTGTTGGCTCCCTTTGCATTGATTTTAACATGTTTTACACAAGCTTTGTGGTGCCTGTGGATTTGCCCTGACAGTCAGCAACGTAAGAAAAATAATGCCATATTTCGCTTTGTACATCCACTTTATCGATAAGCTGTGGATGGTTGGCAACAGCACTCGTACCTGCAGCCTTGGCTCTCCTGCATTGGTGCTACATTCGCGAACGATTTGTTCGTGGGGAACGAGTCCCTTACAGCAACTATACACTCACGTTCACTTCCCGGCAGAGATTTGTCATGATGAAATATGACATGAACGCTGCTTCCCTCCTTGACTATGGCCAGTCAGGGCCAGTGAGGCATGTAAGGCCATGCTGTAAGTGAGCATATCATTGGCTGGAAACTAAACCTAGGACTGAACACATACGCATACAGTAAACGAATGGCAGGGTTGTTGAGTGAGTTAGTGAATGAGAGAGTCTCTCTAATATATAACCTACATGTTCAGTAACTTCCCATGTGGTGGAATTAAATTTTAGAGATGCAACATTTTCATGATTTAAAATGATTTTAACTAAGGTCTATTAGCGTTTGGACTCTGACTATGATGAACTGTTAGGTCTGCGTTTTTAACAAATTTCAGTACCTTAGGCACAATGTTGACTTAGACTATAGTTCAAAAACAAATACAGTTTTTCTCACATGAATTTTTGGTGGTATTTAGCTTACTCCTTAGCAATATTTAGCCTAAATAATTGGCTATTTTTTGACAAATCGGAACACAAGTGTTTCAGAGCCATTTTATGCAAACAGGAAGTATCACTGGACAAGCTGGTGAATGAATCAGAAGAAATTTTTTAGGTGATTTCCCCCATCACTACTCCTCTGTCTATGAAAGCTGCAGGGTGAGAGAAAAAACGGTCGGCACGCCCACCGTGCCTGCAGGGAGATGGACAGAAAGTCAAGCTGCTGACCCGCTGTTGCACAGTGACACAAATCAGAGGGAATACTCTTAAAGTACCAAAACTGATAAAACAGTATCGTGTTAACGTCGGGGTATCACAGTACTTTTTTGGTATCGGTATACCTAGGGCTAATATCGGTATACCTAGGGTAATTGCCTAGGGCTCCTGAAAAGATCATTCGGGCCCTGGATAAACTCAATTTCATGCACTTGTAAACCTTGCAATGTAAATATCAAATTATCACCTAACCACCCAAAAATAAAACAAAAGCCAGTTATTTATATAAATGTTAACTAACATTATACCACAGCATTGTCGAATTCTCAAATCTGAAGGGTGTTGATTTATTTTCTATAACTGTACACACAGTGTTGGCCAAGCAAATCAAACCAGTACATCAATGTGCAATTATCATCTTCAGTTGTAACTAACATTACTTAACGGACCCTATAAAAGCAAAGAAATTGCTACACAGCAACTAGTACTTTTGGATGAGGACCAGGACCTATGGTCCTGTTTAACCTGCCTGAACAAGATGGTACAAAAGTCCAAGTTTAATAATCAATAAACTGTAAATAAACTGGGTATTACCCACAATGCAGCTCAATACATGGAGTAACATAAAGCTACATTAATAAATCAATTAATAAATCAATGAGCACATGACTAAGAGACACTAATATACATGACAAGGACATGAGGTAAGACTAACAAGCTTCAGGCGTGGTTGATTAGCCACACCTGAGGGAATCACAGGGATTGGACAAGCGAGGCGTGGCTGGATGTGACAGTACCCCCTAATGTGTCTAACGTCCTGAGCAGGGACCCACAGGGCAGAAACTCAGGGCGAGGTCTAGTGGGTCCCACTCCAAGTCCTCCGGGGGGATGTCCTCCAAACCTGACTCCTCTGGGCCTATATGCCAGTCATCAAGCTGTCGGCAGAGTCAGGAGCAGGGTTGATGGCAGCCATCAGATGATGCTGATGAGGCAGGAGTCTGGGCGGCCACCAGTCCCCATGCGGAGGGCTCTGGGACGGAGTCTGTTAGTGGTGCAGTGGACCCTGACGAGGAGCCCAGTGATGGAGCAGGCTTCTCCTCCCCAGACCCCGCCACACTGCCATCCCCATGGCCTCCTGCTGGAGGGCCCTGAAAATGTCTATGGGAGACAAGGGCAGGAAGGTGCCAACCCAGCGGGAGCCGAAGTGGCACCAACCACAGCCCAGGTGGGCCACGGCGAGTAGGCATAGACACGAGCAGCAGCTGCAAGCGAGCAGGCGGGAGCCGTAAACGAGGCACTGGCCACAGGCGGGAGCTGTCCGGGAGGCAACGGCTGCAAGCGGGGCGGGGCACAGCGATGGTAGTCTTTACTCTGCCAGGTGAGGTGATGTCTGATCTGGCAAGCTCAGGGGCCGACGGGGAGGCTGTAGGCGAGGCAGGCTTCAACAAAACAGCGGAGAGCGCCTATGGAAAGTCATAGGGCAACGAGGCAGTCACCGCTGCTGACAACTGTGACAGGAGCGGGCGTCACTGCTAGTGACCACGGGGTAGGATCGGGCGTGACCTCTTGGGAGTTGTTCTCACGGAGCTGGGGTCAGGTAGCAACCCCTTCGCCTGGGCTGGACCCTGGTATCGTGGCAATGTTACCAGGCCTTGTTGAAGTGACCGCTGTGGGTCACACCTTCATCAATTGTTTCTGTCTCCCTCTCTTAGAGTTGGGAATGGGAGGACATCTCAACTGGGCAGCTGAGTGGCAGGAGGCAGAGGCAGATTTTCAAGCAATCCTGAGAGGCCTGCATCAGGTATTGTATCACTGTCCTGCATGCCCCCAACCATCTGAGGATCCGAAATACTGTAGGAGAGATGGTCAGCAGTCTCTCACCTATCTGGTCGAGCAGGGTGATGATTCCGGGAGATCCCTGCAGAAAGGGATCCAAGAGCAGATCCTGGTGCAGCTCAAGGAGATCAAGATACTCAGAAGCGGAGATAAGGTAAGCCTGCTTCAGGTGGCAAGGAGGCGGTGATCGGTGTGGCTATATGCGGTGAGAGAGCAGCGATCATTGCGGCTCCATGTGGCGAAAAAGTGGTTATCGCTGCGGCTTCCCAGAGCTCATGGATGAAACACGGTCGAGGATCTCCTCATTTGACTGAACCACCTGGAGGAAGAGCCACTCTGACTCCGGAAGCAACTGGCCCCCTCACCAAATTCAGAACTCCTGAAGCTTGTCCACATCATCCATATCCAACAAGTACACTATCGACCGGTTCTCACAGTTGGGCCGGGAAGCAGGACTAGCAGTCTCTGGACTGGATCAGGAGGCTCCAACCATGGAGCAAATCTAACAAAAGATCTTGACGGATCCTGGGAGCAGCCGCAGCTTCGTTCAATGGGTTCAGTCATCCTGTCACAACGTGCAAGCAAATCATGACCCAAAAGCAGGCTGCAGTCTCAATTCCCCAGGTCGGGGTATTTTTTGAAGCACACAGGGCAAGTGCACTGACATGGACATACAACAATGACAGAACAGGGAGGACTAAGAGACACTAATATTAACATATATGACTAACAAAGGACCAAACACAAGGCAGCTGTGGCTGGTTAACATGAGGGCAGGAACAAAGGTAAGAGACTAACAAGCTCCAGGCATGGCTGATTAGAAGCCGCACCAGAGGGAATCGCAGGGATCGGACAAACGGGGCAGGGCTGGACGTGACAACTACAAATTTGATTTATATATTCATAAATAAAGAGTGTCCTTTAAGCTTACTGTAGCAGCAAGTACTATTGAATTAACTGCTGGCTTACGGTTGTAGCAATAGACCATTTTCATATTATTCCCAGATCTGTGCCGTCGGTCATGCTTTAAGTAATACAGCCAAAATCCTAGCACTTTGTCTTTGATAACTCAGGAGCAACCACTCACACACACGGTAAACACATTACATTCTGCACTTACAGCACAACATGACAACCCTTACTATTTATGACATAAATACATAAATACACACATTCATTTTAAGGCTGTAAGACATGCAAATAATTAAGTCTCAGTTGCCTGCAGCCCTGCAGCATCACATTGGCACCCCCCCCTCCCCTCGAGGGGACAGCTGTTTCTGGCGACCCTCCAAGTCCAACAAACAGTGCTGCAAATGCTGTGGAGGCTGCCTGCCCAACAAGTCACAGTCCCCAAGGTCCCTGCTGCATCCTGTTGCTGCTGACTCAGGTCATGCACACAACTCAGATACTCCCGGAGGCGCCACTGGTACTCCTTACCTGGTTCCTTCAGTACCTCTGGCTTCTGGGGAGGCCTGAACGCCAAGTCCACTAGTGAGCCAGATCAGGGTATGCCAGCACTAGGGCCTCGGTGAGTGCAGTGCTCCTTGGGAGGTTAGGCAGCAACGCAGCCTAACCAGTCGAATGGCCGACCCATTTTGGTGAATCATTGGAGCGGCTTGGTGGTGCTGGCAAAATGTTGTACAAACTGCCTGTAGTATGAGGCAAGACCCAGGAAACTGCAGAGCTCCCTGACATCATGTGGTAAGCCAGTTCTTTACTGCTGCAATCTTCCCTTAGTCTTCCCAGGAACTCTGTCCTTTGGCACCGGATAGAGCACTTCCAGGGATTTAGGTGCGGGCTAGCTTTGCAGATAGCATCAAAGATGATGTGTAGATTGTTGAGCACTCCGTCTTTGCAGTTTGCAGCATGGGCATGCTGATCGTCCAAGTAAATGATGCACTGGCTATGTAGTGCATGAGCCAGCACTCATTCTGTTAACTTCTCAACAGTAGCAGGGATGTTGCATAGCCCAAAGAGCATGACCTGGAAGTGCGACATACCCAGACCAATGGTTAAGGTGGTCTTGGGTCAGATCTCCAGAGCTAGATTGACTTGAGAGTAGCCTGTTGTATGATGCCACCACAAGAAAGCAGCACTTCCATCACCACTGCCCCTTCTGCTGTTACAAAGAAGAAAGTCAAATCTCTGTCTTGTTGGCTAAAAATGAATTACATCAGCAAAACAACAAAAGGTCAAAGGAGAAGATACCCCCCAAAAGAAAGAGTGACAATGGAGGTTACATTTTATTTGTCTCAGCCTCCCACATCCTCTAATGCAGACCCACTGGCACGGTGGAAGACTCATTTTTAAGATTTGCTTTTCCTTGGCAACGTAGCAAGAAAATTTCTTTGCATCCCAGCCACCAGTGTGCCCTCAGTGATGGTGTTCTTTTTAGACAAAATAATTCAATTATTTATGTCCTGATTATTGTTGAACTGCAGGTTTAGATTCACTTAAGAAAGAGACTGCATATATTTATATTTTATTTTATAAAAGAATTCAATTACAGTATTTGTGCTCTGAGCTTGTTGAGCTGCAGGTTTAGACTCCCTTAAGGGACTACATTTACTTAGAAGACATTTATTTAGAATTTAATTACTGTATTTTAACACAGACATTTACTAATGTTCCAAATATTCGAAATGTTATTTAAAAATAAAATTGATTGCGTTCAGTGGAAAACTTGTCTTTTTACCCAGACATTTCAAAATAACACATTTTAGAGCTGTAATCGCAAAATCACAATACGTAAATGATGTTTTTTTTTATCATACTGTCAGAAACTCACACAAACCTATGCTTAGTACACAGCCTGATTTAAACAACAATAGCATTGCTTCCAGGTGCTGCTTGACCAGGGCACACAAGGCTACACAGAGAGAACGAGAGTTTGCACTCCTGTGCGAGGAAGCTGTAGACGCTAGGCATCAACAAACTGATTTTCAGCAAGGCTTTCTTGCTGTCTTTCCCGGCTTGTCCAGGCCCTAGCCCAAGGAAATGGGCCTACTCAACCAACCCTAAACTAATTCTTCATTTTATATGTTAGCTACATTAGCTGCAGGATCCCTATTGTTTATTTGTTTTTCATTTTGCACTACTTTGTTGTAGTATTGTTTTGTTTGTGTGTATGTTTGCATTTATTTATACACAAATTGTTCTGACTACAAACTTTGTGATTTGCCCGTTCATATGTTCAACGTTTTGCACTATTTACGTCTAATGTCTGCTAAAGCTTATTAGAAAATGGTGTTTATGATGTCACTGCCACAAAATAAATTAGTTTCAACTTGAGTTGCATTACTTAGAAGCACAGGCAATGGTGTCACACAAAACCTTCTTGTCATTACCATTTAAAAGCAGTCATGTACCTGGTGTAATACAGGATAAGAAGCTAATTGGCACTGAAATAACGCATGAGTCCCTGACACACATCACTTCCTGCTGTTTCTCCAATATGTGGGATTTCCCCTTTGGGCTGAATAAAAGGTACTGAAACTCCCCCATTCTTCTCTGTACTCATCACCATGCATTTCACACAGCTTATTAAGGGCACAATAAGTTGTGACTATGGTCATTATGTTTTAACAGACATCACTCTCTACCCTTCAGTCTACCAAAAGCCTTTTCAACAGCAACCATCCCTTAACTGTACAGCTGCTGTTGTGCTGTAAGTTTACCATTATCTGAAAAAGGTTTGATTAGCCAGCTTTGTAAAGGATATGCTGCATCACCAAGGATGCCGTACCCTAGATCTTCTGGTGAAAAGTGAGCGGAGTCCATCATCTTTTGAACAAGCTAATCTCATTTCCCCACATTTCTACTTAACTTCCAAATTAGCGCCGGTACATGTGGTCAACCAATCAGCAAGCTATTGCTGTAAGCACCTCCCTTGTAGTTTGTATTCAAACGAAAAGTAGCTATTCTTGAGTAGATCCTGAAAAGGGCTCCACGACTGCCTCCGAAGAACTACAGTCAGTCCCTGGTTTCTTGTTCCAGAAAAAAGTTCTTGCCGTGTAGAAAACTCACGAGATACAAAAGTCCCCAGAACTTGAGACTGCCCCAGAACTTGTAACCAGGAACCAGGTTCCTGAATTTCGGAGTGACAGCACCTAAAGTTACTAAGTTGACAACATCGGCAGTGGCACAGACAGGAAAAGCCAACAATTCACATAACACTCACACTCAGAGCAACTGGGACACAACAACACGGCCACCACGGTAAAAAAATTACACTCAGCACTTACAGAACATTGAGGCAACACTATTTACAACATAAATGAACAAATATATGCATTAATTTGCAGGTTGTATTACAATGACAGTGCAACTCAATGCAGGCAGGTACGACCCGGACGTGTCACAAGACGATGGCTTGGGTCTCAGTGTTGCCAGCTTAGCAACTTTCTCGCTAGAAAACAATGCAGGATGCTGTGCTGCCATTAAACCCCCTAAGCCTAAATAGTAGTTCTATGAATAAATGCATTTTCAGTTCATAAACTTGAGATCATACTTGTGGTCTTGGCAAAACCGGTCTTGCTAACTTGCCTCCCACAATCAAGCTTGTGGTGCAATGAATCATGGGATTGGTCTCATTTGGCGAGGTTGCAACCGATGCATCCTTGATATGTGGGCCGGGGCAAGAATGACATCCTCTGTATTTCTGTTCTTGGGCGTTTCTTAATACCAGTAATGCAAAGATTGTACTTGTGGTTTTGGCGAGACTGCTCTTGTTAACTTGAACGAACGAACTTGGGCTGCAATGAATTATGGGATTGGTCTCATTCGGAGAGGATGCAACCAGTGCATCCTTGATATTTGGAGTGTAGCAAGACCAACATCTGGGGATGTTTAGTGTCCTCTGTACTTATGTTCTTGAGCATTGGAACTGGTCTTCGGCAATGAAAGATGATGTAAAACGGGTACACGAGCACAGAAGTACGGTCAAGTATCTCATATTGAGAAACACTCCTTGAGTATTGGAACTGGTCTTCGGCCATGGGAGATGATGTAAAACGGGTACACGAGAACACAAGTACGGACAAGTACTCATATTGTGAAACATTCATGGACTTGTTCCCCACAAACAAATCATTTGCGAACGTCACACCATTACAAGCCAAGCATTCAAGCTCCCTTCACGAGGCAACCGGCCTCTGTGCATTTAAACACGTACAATCAGCCTCATCCATGCATAATCAGCATTCACAGAAAAATGTACGGAACTGTAGAAATAATGTGTGAACTCTGAAGTTTTTATTAATGAAAATCAATGCCTTATTATGACTGAATAATACCTACTGACATCTGTTCTGATTAATTAAGATCCTAAATGAGATGTCAGATTGGTAATGTGCGACCCCCATGCTGCCCCTAATCCTCTGTCAGGCTGCATCCATTCCATTAATCTGATTATCAGCGCTAACAATTGCCTAAACCCCGCAGTCGCTAGACAGGAAGACAAGCAGCGAAGAAGAGTAGGGCCTAGAGGGCCGATCGGGAAGCTTTGTGTTTCCGATGCCAGTTTACTTTCCGCCTTTCCCCCAGAACCTGCGACTGGGACTGACTTATGCTAGTGGGATTGTTTTTGCGCAGAACAGGAATCATGTTGGAGCTGAAAATCGGCAATGCAATTACAGAGCAGGTAACACACGTGACACACCACTAGCTATTTCATCTGCTTTTAGTGAGAGCTACCTTCCACTAGTGTTCTTTTCCGCTCATTCGTATGGAAAATTGTACTTTTCTTTGTAAATCGGCACCATAATTTGCAGATTATAACCTTCTAATTGCGCTTTCAGTTCCATTTTCAGGCATCATAGTGGCATTGCACGGCTATTAACTCTTGTCAATGTGTGTGTGCTGTTAATTTGTCTGTGCTTCTCCTCTCAGCAAATGACCTGCTGTCAAATCTCCCCCTGCAAATGCTGCTCTACTTTAACGTCTTCTACTTCCCTTGCTGGTGGCTTTCTGAGATGTTCATGCTGGAAGTGAAGGTAACTCTCCACATTTACTTACTCTGTGCTACAGCACCACCAGAGGATACTGCTATTAACACCAGCAAACATCTTCTCTTTTTTTAGTTTTCTACTCTGCCGGGGTACTACCAGGGTATTCTGGTGACAGGAGTCGTCTTGATCACGGCATTTGAGGCACTAAGGCTTTATCTTGGTTATGTGGGCAATTTGAATGAAAAGGTACAAACATATGACATATGGTGAGACTTACCGCAGCATTTGTCACGTAATTATTGCCAATTTTAAAGAGGTGTTCGGCGTTATATCTCTGACCAAGGAATTTCTTATATTTTGTAAAATGAATAAATACAGAGAATCTGACTGCATACTGCTGTAAGTGTTGCTTTATAACATCTGCTAACCATTTTAATCAATAATAAAATTAATTCAGAATTATTGTGAAACATAACAGCAAGCCTTAATAGAAGATTTAATTTCAATTAAACTCCTCCCCAGCCTATTTGTTACAACAGATCTATAGATCTAAATCTGTTTCATCTCACATTCATCATTAAAAAAACTGCACTTCTATTCCCCCCATGGCTGCTTGTTTTCTGTGCTCATGACAGATCCCCGAGCTCGCTGGCTTTTGGCTACTCAGCTTCCTGTTCCAGCTGCCCATCCTGCTCTTCTTGCTGACCGACGAGGGAGCCGTCATCCTCCCGCTAGAGAGGGCCGTTCACTCCGTCTACCTCGCCTTCCTGCTCTCTGAGCTCGCAGTGGCTGCGCTGACCCTGAGGACCATGAGCCGGAAGCTCAGCCTCCAGTTTCACCTTCATCAGTTTGGGGAGGTGCGGTGCAGCCAGCAGGCAGACAGGAGCCCGGCGTTCGGTCTGCCTTACAGGAGAAGCGTGTTTCCGGTGTCTGCAGCTGAGGACATTCATCTGTGAGTCACTTTTAAGCATGAATGAAACTTACACAATGGGTGGGATGAGGTCTGCATGATGTCAGGAAGGCTCAATCCGGAGTAGAGCAGAATTGTACATACATAAGTTTTCCATAACAATGTATTCAATGGTGAGTTTGGGGCCTATCATGGGATGTACAGGGTAACTAAGGAATATAATGCTGGTCAGTTGCAGGCTCACACACAATAGGGCAGATAAGAGGCAGCAGTCCATATAAAACACGTATATTTTTAACTATGATAGGAAACAGACCCTCAAACTAGCAACCCCGTAGGGGTGGGACTCAAAGTGCTATCCACTTAGGAGCTACTGCACCAGCAGGTATGGGTTTATTTTGGTACAGTACTTAGCATAACACTGAGGTCAATGAGCAGAACATAACCTTTGTTTGATAGCAGTGTGTTCCAAGTTTTTCTGTGACAAGATCTAGTAAATAGCATGACATTACAATTAGCCATAGCAGTGTCTATTTCACAGCACAAATCCAGCAAAACTATCCAAAACCAATTTTCCAGTGCTATCTAGCTAGTGACCTGCATGTTTATTTTACCTGTAAAATAAATGTTGATGATAAATTAATCATAAATATTAGTAACCAAAAATAGACATTGCAATCAATTTTAGAGTTAAATGAATGCAGTCGTGCACAACCCATTCATTCTTGAACCCTAGAACTGAGATTTGACATACAGTACTTAAAATGCAGATTCAGAAGAAAGTGTCTCTTCCACTAATTATATGATATAATGCACTGGTGGCTTTTGGAGAGAGCAGAAGCGGGTCAGAATGGCAGGGAGTGAAGGGCCCTCTGGAGGCGAAGGTGAAGGTCAGGCAATTGGCTTCCTGCACTATCGTGACTTGGCCAAAGGCACTGGAAGGAAGCTAATTGATGCAAGGCAGTAGGTTAAAGGATCCTGGGAGGTCCTTGTGCAGCTTGGAGTGAACTTTGTTCATACAGGAACACCAGACCCTTATTACATGTCCGTATCGCAGATTCATTTGCCCGTGTGTGCGTGGGGTCAGATATACATTACATTGTGGGGACCAACTGTTCCCCCATTGTGATAAACACCTGTTATTTTGACGTTGTGGGTACCATTGTTTGGTCCCCTCAAGGGGAAATTCAATATTATAAAAATCTGTGATTGCAATAAAAAACTAAAAATGCCAAAAGTCTCGTATTTAGTTTGGCTACTTATGGTTAAGGTTAGGGCTGAGTAGGGGTTAAGGTCGTTATGTTGGGATTAGAGGTTTCTCCATAGAAATGAATGGAGAGTCCCCGCAAGGATATAATTACAAACCTCTGTGTGTGTGTATGTGTGTGTGTGTGTGTGTACAGTATGTACATATAATATTACATGCATATATGCATTTTGAGAGCATCACGTATTCCATAAATTTTTAATTGAACTCTTACATCAAAAGTAATATCTTAGACTGTTTGAAGATGACAAGATAATTATGATTAAACTGTTCTGTCGCTTTTTTAGAAAATGTTACTACAATGGATTAGCCCCTTTATAACAGTGAATTTACACATTTATAAGACATTTATTTTAAAAATGGAGCCATCTATTATTATTTTTGAAGCAAAATAATCTATTAGCAAGCACCAGAAGTGTTAATTTGTGCATCCATAATCAACAGCAAGCCGCAGGGGACAACACTGCATGCGAGTGTAAGGCTTAGATCCCACTAGGTGGCAATAAAAGATCACAGCAAGGCTGGCAAACCTTGCAGGCTTCCCATTTCGATGTATGGTTCATAAAAATAGCATTTGAGTAAACACAAATTTGAATGAAATTCTGTTAGAATGTGTTATAGAGTTGGATTTATTTAAATATGCAGTGTAATGTCAATGTTGTAGTTATTTATAAATGCATTATCTTCACGAAAGATGTGAAAAATCACCAGAGGATTTTTTTAGAGATTGATGTTTAATAAAATAAAAAGAGAAACAGGGGGGCACAGACAAGGCTTCACACTGAAACCATTTAGTCTCATTTTGTCACCATTTTATAACTAGGTGCACCAGCTTTTTTTTTTTTTTTAAAAAAAACAACCATCTTATATCACAAAAAAACACCAGGAGGGAGTGAGGATTGGTGTGTAGGGCTGAGTATACAGAACCGGTTCCAAATTTTTAAGAATCAGACATTTGAACATGTGAAATACGGTTCCACTTAATGATTCCATCCATCCATCCATTATTGTGGGGGCAGCAGTGTAAGCAGGGATGCCCAGACCTCCCTCTCACCAGTCACCTCCTCCAGCTCCTCCAGGGGAATACCAAGGCGTTCCCAGGCCAGGTGAGGGATATAATCTCTCCAGAATGTCCCAGGGCCCCCTCCTGGTTGGACATGCCTGACACACCTCCCCAGGGAGCCGTCCAGGAGGTATCATTGGTAGATGCCCGAGCCACCTCAACTGGCTCCTTTCGATGCGGAGGAGCAGCAGCTCTACTCTGAGGTCCTGCCGAATGACTGAGCTCCTCACCCCATCTCTAAGGCTGAGCCCAGACACCCTGCGGAGGAAACACATTTCTGTCATTTGTATCCTCAGTCTCATTCTTTCAGTCACTACCCAGAGCTCATGGCCATAGGTGAGGGTAGGAACATAGATTAACCAGTAAATTGAAAGCTTCGCCTTCCAGCTCAGCTCCCTCTTTACCACACCAGAACGGTACAGCATCCACATTACTGCCGACGCTGCAACCATCCATCCGTCGATCTCCCGCTCCCTTCTTCTCTCACTCGTGAACAATTAACCTATTGATTCGTACGCACGCATTTTTAATCAACCTTGTGGGGGTTAAATGCATGACAACTCCACTTACACGTCTGTACTTGAGATTATTTTCATGTTTTTGAACCAAAAACGCATTTATTCGTAGAATTACTATTTAGTCCTGTTCAGTATAACCACAGCATACCGCAGTATTTCCTTTTGGCAAAACTGTGTCTTGGGCGATTTCAAAATACTGGAATAGTGTTGCTTTTAAAATAGTCTAAATACCTGCTATTAAATATTTTGGCTAAATAAGTCACTGTCTTTAGTTCAGAAAAACTTCATCGATAAGACAAAGCCAGACGTTAGCTCGGAAATTGTCTGTTGCTAAAGGCCAGGCTTATATACAGACATATAAGCCAATGTATATCTTAATAACCGTGGTTTACGTGGGTAATATATGTTTTAAAATGCACAGCTGCAGAGGGAAAGTACCCCACAAAGACATGAGTACAGGTGTGTGTTTTTTGTGTGTGTGTGTGTGTGTGTGTGTGTATACAATCATCACATAAATTCATTTAGCCATTGTTTCATTAACTTAGCCTCATGTACCTCCTGATAGTGGCAAACCATATCCAAGATTTAGTGTGTAACTGTTAACCTTATTTGTTTTATCTTGAAACATCCTGTTTTGTTATGGAAATGACATAAGTGATTCAAGTAACCTTTGTTGTGAAAGCTGAACTCTGCTGTTGTCATCATAACAATGCGGGTTGAAGACGATTCTATGCAAGATGCCATCTACCTGTGTCCGGTCCATAAGTACTCTTGCTTGTCTCTTTGGTGAGAATGAAACACACTTTGGCGTTTATGTTTAAAAAACAAAGCACCATTTAACTAAATGATTTTTCTCTTAAAGCACTACTTCACTCTATGACTTTGTCCTTTAAAATAAAACATGACCTTGTTCTTTCTGTAAATTATATGTTCATTACCAAAACATTTATCAGTAATACAGTTAAGATGGAAAAAAAATATGAATGTGTCGCGTTGCATGTCGGTTTAAGTGGTGCACCTACATTTTGTGAAGGTGCTCCTAAAATATTCAGTAAGGACCACCAGTGCTACTAGTGGAAGAAGTTAGTCTTACATGGACGAGGGGTTAGGGTGAGCTGGCACAAATGTCAGAAATCATTCTAGTGAATAAAAAGAGTTGGTTATCTGGGGCCAGAAAAGAAGAAAAAAATCTACGGGGTAGCACTTTGATATCATACCCTGAGCACTATACTGACTTCACTGACTTTGAGACCTTCTGTAACTGGATTTTCCAAAGTATAATTTCTTATATATTAAATTTGTCAATAAACCCAAGCAGGGACCGCCATTGGGCGCTATTAAAAAGGACAAAATTACCATTCACATTTGTTTTCATAATGTTGAGTCACGTGTACCATCTAATTTGCGACTGAGATTATGCGTTAAATTGATACACAATAGTGTATGATTTATGTTGAAGTCGTCTTGCCTGCATTGCATGAATGAATATTGCGGTGGGTGCCAGTGGTGCGGATATAATACACATGTATGATCTATTGAAACTACCATCAGAATCAACAGCAACTTACTGCTTTTACGGTTGGGCTGTTAACAAGAAAGGCATATTTATTCTGGAAGAACAATGAAATAAAAGTGGCTGCAGATTACATTTTGGCATGATGATAATTATTTGCACTGCAAGGGAAGCTTAGAGCTGATTTTGCTGCTGTGCTCTGCAGTCTTTTGGTGCAGAGATCTCTCCTCTGCTCAGAATCCATATTCACACTCACTTTAGGTGCCTTTCAACTGACCGCTCGTCCCTGTTGATGTTTAATGTTTTACAAATTTTAGAACAAAGATTTTCTTTTTTGAAAAGAAATCACACCAAAAAGCCTCCAGCAACCTTAAGATTTCATTCCTTTAATTATTAACCTTCCCACTGGCCCCTGCTCATACAGAGACTCGTTTACCCCTGTCGCTGTGAAGAAGGTTATACTCATTAGCAAAAGCTGATGACCCTCAGCTCGTCGCGCTGAATAATTACTTTAGCTCCTCCAAGTTTCTCATTTTCCGCTTCATGAAAGTGTCCTGTATGAGATTTACAAAAGCATTTACCACTTGCATTCTTTTACACCCCCTTCCAAATTCGATAAAAACTCATTTAATTTGGTATTATATGTTTGCTTACTCTTATTTACAATCAAATCTGGTAGTATTGAAATTATTAAAATTTTGTACATCGTGTTACAGTACTGAGCTCCTTTATTATGAAAAACCAAAAATTAGTTCAGGTGTACAAACTGTCCTGGAGAAACATAATTTGTGTGGTAATAGTGCTGAATGCGGTTTTGGAATAAGCACACCTGTGCTTGTAAAAGTGGGCAGTGGACCTGAATTGTAGGCCGTCTGTGAGGGCTGAGTGTCACAGGAAAAACAGCCAAGCTTCCTTTTACCACTGTTTAAAGCTATAGGGGAAATGTAGGTGATGGTAAAGGTTATCCTCTCTGTCTGCACTGCTTTACATCTGAGTGCCAATCAGAAGGGGCCTGAAACCAGCCAATGACAACCCTACAAACTGAATTCCTAGTCTGTTTTCCTCCATCGCAGTCTATCATGCTGTATAGCATGTGCTGGCAGACGTCTGGAGCAAAGACAGTCTTGTTTGTTATGAATCTCCTGTGTGCAGTTATCGGGGGGGACCCTATATTGCACATATAGAGTTAATTCATTCATTTTTCTAAATTCCTCTCCATCATCTATTTAGAACTGAGCAGAAACGACATTTTAACTTTGCTTAGTTTGCATGCAAACCCCATCGGTTCACCTTATTTGAAACATTACTAGGAGGTCTCGTCTCCCCAGAGATTCACATGTATCTTGAGCACATATCCCAGACCCCCCTATTGGGAGTAACCTTTCTCCACTTATGGTGTGACAGGTGATGGATTTCAGGAAAGGACATTAATGCCCATATCTCATGAAAACACACTGTTTCCCTTGTGCTTTCATCTTGTAAATTTGCCCAGAGTTCATTTCCAAAGACTCTTCTTGCTACCTCCCTTAAAGGGCTGTCATCTTAATTAATACCCAGCTCGGCTTTGAAGCGATCCCAATGCGTGATCCGTGGGACACGCACCGGGAACACCACGACATCTAAACGGGTCCTTCATTAAGGGTGCGATTCTGGGTTTCCCATTGGTTAACCACTCATGCAGCCAAATGAGGTCCCGCAAAATAACTGCTTGCCTTATGTCTAATAAGCAAAAACGCAGAACAGTTATAAAAAAGATTGCTGCCAAAATCATGATCAGTCTCAGAATACAGTCCTTAACTGAGAAAGAAAATGGCACAGAACCTTGAAACCCCCCAGCAAAGCTGTAACTGTCCTTCCTTGCACATCCTTGCTATTGGTCCACGGTTCATCGACTTCAACTTCCACTTTTTTCTAAAACTCTGATTGTAAATTGTCTTATCTTTACTTAACTGGATATATTCTAAGCTGTTCTGAGTGATATCCCATCCAAGCCCTATATTGCTTAAGTGGTAAGGAAGATTCTTGAAAGTAAATTGATGTGTTTTAACAGCGCATGGAATAAAGTAAATAATACAGTGCACTCACAGAAATAGCAGCCTTTGAGCATAATTGTAGGTCTGGACACTTGTAAGGAATGGAGAGAGGAATAGAGAGCAAAACATCTAAGGATACTGAAAGTGAATTAATGTACATGCAGTAATGTTTAAGAAAACCAGTTTGATGAATAAAAATTTTGAATGTAAAAATGGCAATGGAATATAGCCTATGGTCACATGGACAGATAAGGATGCAGGTTTCAGTTTTGTTTATAAAGTACTACTTATCTGAGTCTTTGTTTTGTACTGAAGCTTAGTAATGTATAAAGATGGATGGATGGATGGATGGATGGATGGAAGGTCTTTGTTCAAATGAATGATTTTTACCCACTGACACTTTTGTACTTATGCGGGTACAGAAATCTGATAGTGTGCACAGTTTTTTAGAAGAATATAAAGATATGGTGGACAGGATTCTATTCCCAAATCTTGACAGGTTTCATTCTAGACAAATCGGAACAGGATGGTAAAAATGTACTTCAGAAATTGACTGAGAGATGAACTGTCTCCCAAAAATGAAAGTATTACCTGGAAACTCTCTACTTGATTAATTGTTTGTATGGTAGCATTTTGCACTTACCAGAAAAAATTGACAAATATATTTGTGGTTTTAGTATAATATAGTTTTCTCCCTGCTGTAATTTTTAGGGCATTTTCATTTCCTGTGGGGTTCATCGCAATCTCCCTGTGTTATGTCAGATATAAGCCATGTGAATGGATGTTTCTGTAGCATGATGGGGTCTGATTTATGGGTGGAATAGCTCTTTATGGTCGCTTCTGCGTGTGGATTTAAACACCTACCTCATGATAAATTTGGGAGAAACATAATCATAATAAAAATTCCACCAAATGTATCTTTAAATGTATGAGAAATGAATCTGAACCCTTTAGCTCAGAGACTCTGAGAAACTGTCATTTCATTTTATCTTTAAACACAAAGCTTCATCCTTTACTGTGCGGTTTTCTGCTGAGCCAAGGGAATCACTTTAGGACGACGAGGAGATCCCCGTGACACAGGGATGGGAGGACTGGGGGTTTAGAGCGCTGTATACCCTGAAAAAGAGCGAGCAATTTCGGCTGTAGCAGTAGGGGCAGACCGTAGGCATACGACCACGTTCGTGGAAGTATGACCAGCTGCAGCTATTGGGGGCTGGACAGAATCTTAGGTCTGGTCACACCAGTAGGTTGCTAGTTCAAGTCCTGTGTATGAGCCCTGATGTAGCAACAGCAATTAAAGCAACCTGAACTGTTGCAGTGAATCATTCAGCTCATTAAATGAGAAAAAACGTAAACTGGGAAGTAACGTAAGCAGGGCACCAAAGTAACGATAGAAAGAGGATAATTATAATTCCATACTCCATTCTGACTGTTGCATCACCACCATGCCGAATTAGGTTTTGTGCCTGAACCGCCTTCAGTGACTGCAAGCCCTATCCACCACTATCACATTAATCACAGCTGTGAATCAGCCCCGGGGAGCATTTCTGATTCGTCTGAAATCGCCTCCATCAGACAGATGCCAAAATAATTCTCCTCCTCAGTGGCAAAGAACTCTCTCTCCGGAGCCAGGTGACAAGGGCGGCACGTAGCTGGGCTCGTCAGACGGCTTTAGCATCTGCTGGTGACTGTGCAGGACCATCAGGAGATACAGAACATTCACGGTAAGGTTGCATGAGGGCTCTTGTTAAAAAATGCACTGGTTTTCATCAAATTCATCCATCTTTCATGACCTGTTATGCAGTACAGGGTCTTGGGGATCCTATAGGCAATCCCAGGAACCAGGTGGGGACCAGCTGGGACAGGCTGACAGACCATCACATACTCCAGGCAATTCTGAGACACTGATTCACATGACCAAATTATTTTATACATTAAGACTGGGGGCGGAACCTTAACTCCAACCCTGAAGATGTGAAGCTATATTGTCAACCACTGAGCCCCTGATCCAGCCATAGGTCATTCTAGAACCCCTGAAAGCCACCTCATTTGGCTCAGCCCCTCTAGAAAGGTATCATTCAAGTCCATTTAGTGATTTTGTTCTATATTCCTTGGGGACTGAGCTCCCCCTAATCCTAGAATCATCCCTGATTCGAACTCTCTTCAATCAGTAAAAGTTTAAACAATATATGCAAATGCATGACTATACCCTATAAACCCATGAAAATGTAATATGCATTTATCTTCAGGTGTTAAAACAGCAGTTAAGTGCACTGAATAATCAGCGTAAATACCAGCACTGTGCAGAATGTCCTGCTTGTGATCTTAGCACCGCAGGAGCAGTTGAGTGAACAGTTTTACTGCTGTCTATTCAAACTAACCAATTACGAGCTTGAAATCCCATCCCGCAGCCAGACACATGTCGGTCGTCACGGCCGTTCCCTGACAGACTCTCGATAGGTTTGGAGATACACCGCCTAATTCTTTAGCCTCGGCTAATGCAAACGCTCGCTAGATGGGAGGCCATCCAGGGCGAAATAAGGCAATCTGTTTAGAACAAATTGAAGTAGAATCACATCCGTAGCGATGCCACTGTGGCCTCGAGAAGACGCCGGCTTTACTTAAAACGGCAGAGGGATCCTCAGCAGGCATCCAATACCTCTCCTGTCAGACATTTTACCAATTGATGGACATTTCAATTGGCCAGTATAGATTGAATAAAGTGCTGATTATTCATTTCTTCTCTTTGACTCCAGTTCCTCTGCAATCTTTCCACCCCATAAGCAAATTGTGAGGATTAGATTTTTTCTTAGTTTTTTTTTTTTAAGCTTTATAAAGAAGAAACCTGAAGACTCTGAAACTGATTTGGGATGGGGGATTTTAATCTGAACTATTTAAAATGTGTCATATTAAAGAGATTTTACATATTATTAATGAATTTTTTCTGGAAATATGAAATGTCATGACTGAATGCCTGGTTTATTTCATGGAAGTGACCTTTGGCAGTTTAGGGAAAGGATTCAGCTGAGTGTGTTTAAAGCTCAACCATTGATGCTTATTATACATTTACACCTCTGTGTATATTTTTATCGTCACCAGTCTTGTTTGTGTTTAAGGCAACAAGGTATAAAAACTGTGAAAATGTGACACTCTGTAAAGCTGATTGTGGAAAACATCGAGGGAGTTCGTCTGCTGCGTTTTTCTCTGAGGACCGCCATTTTGTATGAGTGATTATATCTGAGACGGGGGCATGCTGATGCTGAGATCTGTCTAACCTGACTTCATCCATGGCTTCAGTCCGATAGACTCTCTGAGGTGATACACATTTCTGCCATTCATACATGTACAGCCAGCTGGTTACTTATCATACCGGACCTCTTGTTCAGGCCCTTAACCAGAAATAAATTTTGTGGGGGTCTGGCAAATTTTGAGGTGGGTTGGGTTGAAAGCCAATTCTGTGATGGGGGGGTTCAAACTTTTAATTTTACTACATGGTTAAGCGCCTGCTCTTGTGCATTCAGCTGAGCTATTCCTCAACAGAGAGCGTGCCAGAATCTTTATTGAGCATCTGACTCCTGGTCCTGAGAGGTACGTAGGGGGTGAAGGTCTTGGGGAAGCTCTGGGGGACTGTACTTGAGGAGGCTCCCCCCACTGACACATATGGGGCATCATTTATCAGACTTTGCATAAAATTTCTTGTGAAAAAATGTGTGCACATGAAAATAAAACAGTGTGTACTGCACAAAAAAAATCGGATTTGTCAAACCTGCTCATGCACATTTTCCCTGGGAAATGTCGGAACTACAGTCTAAAAGTGCAAACATGCAAGGGCCAGAGGCCCCGCCCAGGTGCCACCCACAAATTATGGTCAATGCAAATGAGCAACACGCTCATATCATATGCAAATCAAGTATTCCTGGCTATGAAGTCTGACAATAGTGTCTGTAAATTTTGAACACTTTGACGTAGAGCCATGACAAAATGTCATCTTTGAGGGTCTAAGCACATTTATCACAAACAGGAAAATTTATATTTATTTATCACACATATTGTACAGCTGTTTATAGTACTTTTGTAGTATTTTGTACTTTCAGACTAAATGCCAAACTGCATTTCGCTGCCAGAATACTTCTATTTAATAATAATAAAGCTGAATCTCAAGCAATGTGACAACAAATCGCCACTGCCATCAGCTGTACAGAACGCCCCCAAAAATGTGGTCGGATCCGAAGTTAGAGAGAAGGAGACGACCTGCTGTACCAAGTGAGAGTGTGACTGTACTATTGGGCACAAACCCACATTTTCGCCCTCAAATTCCACATGGAAATACACTGGAACCATAGAAACCATCAACGGACTGAGTTTCTGTAAATATACACATTTTTTCCCAGCAAGTTTTGTTTGCTATATCTGTGATTTTGCGTCAAATGTTGCATGCATACAATTTAGGCAGCTTTTTATGCTTACGCAACTTTGATAAATGAGGTCCCTGGATTCCACATCCTCCTCTCTGTGATGGCGGTGGAAAAATCCATAGTGATGTTAGTGTCTTGCTTTGTCTGGATGTTTATGCTTACAAGCTAAGAACGATGGTCCTCCTCCAAGAGCCACCTGTGGTACAGGCCTACCGGTTTGCTCCCGGCACAAGAAAACATTTGGTAACAAAACCAGGCGGCGTGGGGGGGGGGGGTAATTAACCAATCACCAGCTGAAGCTGGCAGAAGGGGTGTTACAGAAATTTACCACCTCAAGGACATAATTCAAGTCCATGAAAATATGGTTTTGGCATCAGCTAAAGTTTAGAGATTTAATATTTTCTGAATTTATACAACGCATGCTGAGTTATATATCTTGTGGAATCATGCCTGTGTTTAGTATTTACGTCTTATCAGTATTCATCTTTCCCCTTAATCCAGAAACAAATATACTATGCATTGACTCTGTACTCCCTGTTCATAAATCATTATTTCTCACAGAAATAACCTCTCTGCCGTGTCCTCCGAAGGCAGTCCGATCTGAGTGGCATTTTGGCTGTCTGGTGAAGGCAGGTGTCTGTTTCCCCCGCAGTTTCCCAAGTGTGAAATTGAAGCACATTCAAACCCACGGTCCTGTGTATTTTGTTGTGTTGTGTTTTGTCCCTGGGGCAATGTGCAGAGAATATCCCTTAAGTGATATTTGGGTTCTGTCACACTGCGGCTGTGGAAAAAAAAACATTTTATGAAAAGGATAACAGAATGATTGAGGGTGAGGTGGGTATCAAACATGTCAGGTTCACTATAGGTTAGTTATAGAAAGACTAGGTATTGCTTGATTGGTTGATTTCACATAATACTGTAAAGCCTCTGCTCTATTTATGTTAAAGGGGAGATTTTGTGCTTTTTTGTTTTTTCTCTTCCCTTTAGTGTGTTGTTATAGCTTTGTGTGCAAATAAATGGTCTGCAGAGTCTTAAGGGCCAAGGTACCTGCAAAACGGAGTAACTCTCACCACAGATCCCACTCTCCTCCAATCTACCTGAAACGGCTCGTTGAAATTCCAGCCCTTGCTTCTGTGACAAGGTGAGGTCACCTCATAAAAAGATCCTTATTGGCTGCCCATCTACAAGAATCTGTCTGCAGACACACCGGGTGTTTCTCCATTCGAATACTTGACCGTACTCGTGTTCTCATGTACCTGTTTTACGTCATCTTCCATTGCCGAAGACCAGTTCCAATACTGAGAACAGAAGTACACAGGATGGTAAAAATCCCCAGATGCTGTTCTTGCCCCATCCCAAATATCAAGGATACATCAGTTGTATGCTCACCAAAGCACACCAATCCCATGATTCATTGCACCCCAAGTTCATTCTTGGCAGGCAAGTTAGCAAGACCAGTCTTGCCAAGGTCGCAAGTGCAATCTTCGCATTTTTGGTATTGCGAAACACCCACAGTCAGAACGTGTAGGGCAAGCTGACCAACCAGAGCTCACTGGAATCATCAGGGGTGGGGATTAAAGGTCTAACAGAACATTTCAGACAGAGTGAATAGAGCATTAAAGCCCCAAAAATAAAAATATGAACAGTGAAAATGAGCAGAGCAGGCCCCTTTGATATAGCATGTTGTACAGCTTGTGTATGTGTTTTATTGTTATTATTATGTTAGTGATTGTGTGGGTACTCCAGTTTACTCCCAGTGTCCAAAAACATTGGTATGTTTAACCTGCCAATGGGCTGTGATTGTGAATGAGTGTGCCCAGGAATGAACTCAAACTGACCACCCAGGGCATCCTGGCTACACTCCAAGCTCACCGTGAGCCTGAACTGGATAAGTGGTTATAAAAGATCGAAGGATTGGAGAAGCTGGTTATGCCATTTTGTTACAATAAAAGACTATTCAAATAATCCTAGGATCATGTTACACTGTTCAAATGCTGTGGTAATTTTTCCAGGGATAGTTCATATCAGATGACGTAATAAAATATGTTTTTTTACTTTAGTTGTAATTGTAGCAGGTTATATGGTGATGTTGCAAAATAATACCCCAAAGTGTTGCAAATTTGTCCCGCCTGGAGTAAACTGACAGGAGGTATTGGGAGTAAGAGAAATGGCACGCGAAAAGTAATTGGATCATATTTTATATTGGAAAAAGACCCGCATGAATTATTAATAAAGTCATGTCACCTGCATGAGGGAGGGCAGGAAGCTCATTATAATGCCAAATTAGACATTTCCATTTATCACACGACTGGAAGAGGATCTGCTTTTTAATCAGCCCTTAATGGCGTTATGGGGACTTGCTGTGGCTCTTAATCTCCACTTGCCCGGCTGGGTTGCGAGACAGATGCGTCCGTGGACTGTGAGCGGCTGAACGGCGCAGGGCTTTCCCGGCAGCCTTTCTACGATTAGTCGTTCCCCGGCTTGCGTCCGTCTCCACACATCTGTCGGTTCTCTGTTACACGTTACAGGGGTTGCCTCCGTTTAATCTCAGACGTGGCATTTGCTGTGCCAAATGAGAGGCTTTTTATAAAAGCAGAGATCCAGTCTGCGTCGTAGTTTCTGGACAGCAGGCACTGTTTGCAAATTCTTAGATGTTGTACCATGTCTGTTAGGAGCATCACTAGAGATTTATGTTAAGAGATTGTTTCCCCAGGGCAACTCAGGCTCCTCAGCACCCAGCTGCCTGCTGCCCTCACAGCACCTGAAGAAGGACAAGGACTGAACCTCGCCGCTCCCTCCTCTCACTGCACCCTCATCCCACCGCTGACTCTATAAAACTTTTTTTGCACCAGGACAATACTTGCATTGCACTGTCTGCAGTTTTTTGTTCAGCGTCCCATTTGCACATTACGTCATACAGCATGTAACATATCGCTTAGTCAAATGCTGTATGTAAAGTATATTGTCTCATCAATGTGAAAATGTTAGTATGTGGTGACATATTGTTTAGTAAATGGGTGCATGCAGGGGATGCAGGGGGTAATTTCAAGGGGGATGGTGTGGGTCTGCGATAAAATTTCCTGAGTCGGAGGGCGACAAGAAAATTTATCTGCCCGGGGGGGTGTTTTGGATTAAATTGCATTTCAGTCCACCAGATGAGTACTCCTAATAAAGTCAGTAGATTTACCTTTTCATGAGTGAGGGAACTGATTTTAATGAAAATGAATGAGAACACATTACTGTACCTTTATTTGGGATTAGCTAAAGTACACCAGGTGCCTGACCTCTGTAGTGCACTATTAAGGAGTAGTGCCATTGCATACTCATGTCAACTGGGAATGTGAAACTCACATCCATCCATCCATCTTTAATCCACTTATACCTGTATTTTTTGAGGCCTTATGGTCTGTAATAATTCTGTTTTATTTAAAAGGTTTAATGAAGATGTCTCATCTAATTTCAAGGGCTTATTGTTTGAATTACCCTCTTCTCAGGGTCCCTCTTAGTATTGTCTGAGCTCCCTGATTCCCTCCCTAAATTTCCTTTGGAGCATCAGTGGGCTGTTATGGCCTGGTGTCCCAGCCAGATTGCCCTGTGCGCCCTGGGATAGGTTCTGTACTCCTGAAATGGACTGTGAATGAATGGCTGCACCAATCAGCTGTAACATTAAAACCACCTGCCTGATAGTGTGTAGGTCCCCCTGATGCCCCCTCGAGCTCTGACCCGTCCAGGCATGGACTCCACAAGACCTCTGAAGGTGTCTTGTGGTATCTGGTACCAAGACATTAGCAGTGGATCCTTTAAGTCCTGTAATTTGTAAGGTGGAGCCTCCAGGTACTTGACTTGTTTGTCCGGTACATCCCACACATGCTTGATCAGACTGAGATCTGGGGAAATCAACACCTTCAACTATTTTTGATGTTCCTCAAACCATTCCTGAACAATTTTTGCAGTGTGGCAGGGTGCATTATCCTGCTGAAAGAGGCCACTGCCATCAGGGAATACCGTTGTTGCCATGGAGGGGTGTAGTTGGACATACAATATTTAGACAGGTTGTATGCATCAAAGTAACATCCACATGAACGCCAGGACCCAAGGTTTCCCAGCAGAACGTTGCCCAGAGCATCACACTGCCTCTGCCGGCTTGCCGTCTTCCCATAGTGCATCCTGTTGCCATCTCTTCCCCAGGTAAATGACACACAGAGCACTCTGACTGATCTGCAGCTGCATAGCCCCATACACAGCAGGCTGAGATGCACTGTGTGTTCTGACACCTTTCTATCAAAGCCAGCATTAACCTTTTCAGCAGTTTGTGTTGCAGTAGCTCTCCCGTGGGATCGGACCAGACGGGCCAGCCTTCACTCCCTATGTGCATCAGTGGGCCTTGGGCACCCATGCCCCCGTCACCATTTTCCACTTTTGGCCTTCCTTAGACCACTTTTGATAGCTATTGACCACTGCATAGCGGGAACACCCACAAGACCTACCGTGTCAGAGACGCTCTGACCCGGTCGTCTCATTTGGCCCTTGTCACAGTTGCTCAGATCCTTACATTTGCCCATTTTCCTGCTTCCAACACATCAACAGACTGTTCACTTGCCTAATATATAATGGCATCCTTGACAGGAGCCACTGTAATGAGATGATCAGTGTTATTCACTTCACCTGTCAATGGTTTTAATGTTATGGCTGATCAATGTATGTGGGGAAAATAGCTTCCCCCAAGACCTAAGCAGGATAATCAATTAGAAGATGGATGAATGGATGTATTAGCCTGTAGCTACTTGTATTCTTATTATTGACAGAGATTAAATTGCACTTGATTTAGCTAAATCCATCAGGATTTCCACCATTGATAAAAAAATTTATTATCCGAAGCATGACAGGCAATGAGAGATCAGACTATTACTTGTATGCATTCTCTATCTGTGGCTTTTGAGTTGGAAGGCAGTTCCCACCCCATGGGCAGGATAATGATCCCTTTAGACTGTCACAGCATGGACACAGCTGTTGGTCAGCAGCAACACAGTTGTGAGAGATGTCACCAGGCTGTGAATCTCTTTGTGAACCATTCTACTGCGCTGATGTGATGTTGCAGCCCTTTGACAATGGTATTGAATCATCCCCAAATTCTTTCTTGCTCAACTACTGCAATAGTGGCAGGAATCTGATTAAATGGCAGCATCAGGATTCATAATCAAACCTGTTATCAGGGATTATGATGTTAAAAAGTAAACTCAAAATGGCTGTCAGGATGACCCAATACATCGCCTAGTGGCTGGATAATGAGATGACCACACCTGATGTGGCGTTTTTAATGTATTTGGTAACATGACACACCTGAGTTAATAAAATGTATTTCTTGGACAAAAAAACTGAAATGTCCTTGGTTTGTATAGCATTGTTTATGTTTTCAAATAGAATGAGAAGTTTTGCCGTTCAGATCCATCATGCTGTGAAACGTGCATTTATTTAAGGAGTGACAATGAGCAAGAAAACAGAAAGACAGACAAATGTGTCAGTGCAGCTGGAAATTTGATTCGTATTTGTCTTAAATTGGGGACCAAAGAAGAAATGTAATGACTATAAAATGCTGATGTGTTTGTTTTTAAGATCCTTTGTAGGGAACTTCACATCTTTTGTTTCCCACTTTTGTTCCAGTGCCTATCAATGGGCCGTGTTGACACTCTCGTCTACATCTGGCTTTGTGTCTCACGTCGTTTCTCCTGGATAGCTGAGCTTTGAGTGCCGTGTTGTCTGACAGCGGAATATACATAATATCAGACAACAGCTCCTCATTTAGTGACTACCTCGATTAGCCACCAGCTAGTACGACGGTAATAAAAAAATCATTTTCCTACCAATGCGTGCATTTATGACTAAATTTTGTGAGCGTGACAGAGATCCTTGAAGCAGAATGTACAAAATATTGTTAAAAATGTTCACTTTAATATGGAAGGCTGAAGTAAAGTCGTACGCACAGTCACGGTCACTTTGGCTTCCGTGATTTTCACTGGCTGTTGGAATTTGGTCTCTAAATGAGAAGTGGTTGCATATTTGTTATCTCTATCCTGTCCTTAATCTCTTATATTTCTTAGGTGCTAAAGTAGCATATATCCTTTTGGAAGTTTGAACTGTATTATAGTTTGTGACAGTGAGTCACATAATTGCATCTGATTATTATAAAATCACTCAAGTTTTATTATTGAGTCATTTTTCTGAAGTACATTTCAGTTTTGGGACCCTGAGTGACTAGTGAACTCTAATGTGTTGTAAACTTAAATTTATTGGTTCATACTCCTGGTTTGTGCAAGAGATTAAATTGTTTCAAAGGTGTCATGTGACTTACACCCAATGGGAATAAAAGGTTCTCTCAGGGTAAATAGGGTTCCTTCAACAAGCCAAAGACACGGTGGAGGTCAGCCAGTGGGGACCATGTGTGGCTCAGTGGGTCACGACACTATGGCCGTGGTCAACAGGTCACTCGTTCAAATCGTTGGCACAGTGATATCACCACTGGGCCCTTCCACGAGGCCCTGAAACTTAACTGATCTAAATCTGATCCTGCTTTTTTTCTCAGCTGTGCACCACTTGGTTAAAAGGATCTGTTAGATAAATACAAATGACCCACTTTGTATGGTTGTGTCTGCGTTTGCCCTGTGACAGACTGGCAGCCCACCCAGTGCGCTCCCTGCCTCTGGGATGGGCTCTATTCCCTCTAAGAGTTAGCAGCTCCCGCACAGTGATACAGCTGGTGTTTTCACTATGTTTTAGCACATTCTGGCATAAAAATGATAGCAGAGGATGTCTAAAATTTCAAGTCTTCCTGTTCTGTCCAAAGATATAAGCACACTGTCCGATTAACAATGTCTGGAAACAAAAAGGTGTGAGCTGGAGATGCTTCCGTAGAAATGGGCCTTTCGCAGTGCCCCTTATCTGCCTTCATCCTTCCATTTCTAAGTGTGCTCTGGAACAGGAACAGCTGAGGGATCATTCAATGGGCACCCATCCGAGTGTGTTTGCTCGGCATGCGGTGTTCGCCTTAATGGTGTCGCCTCTCAGTTCAGTCAACCAGGTACTAATCTAGCACATTAAAACAGTGTAAAATTAATACAGTGACACAAAAATGAATATATCCGGAAATTGTTCCGATAAAGCTGAATGTGACTGCTGATTTTTATATATTGGTTTGGAGCTGAATCAGTAAATGGGACACCCCCACCTCATGTCAGTATGGGGAAATCCTGGTGCTCCCACACCAACAGGCTTAATGATTCGTTCTGCCACTTGACCTCTGCCCTGTAGATGCCCGAGCTTGCAGAACCAGAGCTTTGAATTACAGAAGGAGGTTAACAAGTACAGAACCGCTCCAGCGACCAATTTCAGCATATAGGGAGCCATGAAACACATATTTTATTCAAATTAGACTAGTAAATCGAATGAAAATTTTAGGAGGTCAGACACTTTGACGTTTTAGCGTTAATTACATTCAGAATGTTCTTTTGGTTCCCTTTATTTATATGCAATATCATCCCACACACATTCTGAACTGGAAGAGAGCTAGAATTGTTTTGTCATTTTTTTTGTTTTTGTTAATATTGTTCTACAAGGTGTTTCCAACATAATTATACAACACATTTTGATGTGAGATCCAAACACGTGCATTAAAAGGATACAAGAGCGGGAATAATTTGACCAGTAGATCACATGGACTGCTCGATTAATTAACATATTTATCATTTTTTACCCAATACTACACACAATTCATGGGAAAATACTTCTATTAAAAGAGTGGGAATTAAAAGGGAATTAAGGTCCATAACTCAACAAGAACAGCCTTCAAACACCCTGCAGTCCTTCATTATTACCTCATAATATAACTACTACCCTACTTTTAACATCAGTGATTACAAAAGCATATATATATATAAAATATAGTTTCTGTGAAAATCAAAATCAGAAATTATTATGATACAGTAAAATATACTTAAAAGGAGAGACAGTTTAATGGTGTCGAACCATAATAACTTGATTTTTGCAACGCAGTACATTTGTATGAGTGGTAAAATAAAAATAAACGAAATATTTTTTTAAAAATCCAGTTTTTTATTATTACACCTACCACATCATTTATTTATTTGTTTGTTTGTTTGTTTAGTACATGTACCTTTGGAAAGATTCTGTATATCGCTTTAAAGACTTATGGTGATGCATGAATGAATGTCATGCTATGTTACAATGCATATTACTGAATTTCACACTCCTTGTAAAATGAAGAATGCTGTAAACTTTTAAATGTGGTATCTTGGTGAATGGGAAATGTTATTTTAGACATCTCAACTTCCCTTGTCCTCGTCTGATGCCTTTCTAAATAGAAATGTGAGGACTTCCTTCTCAAACAGGAAGTGCCGCCATTGTGAGAGAACATACTCTGACAAAAAAGTTATTACAGCTGAAGTAGCACATTTTAATAACAGGCTGGCCGGGAAAGGGGGGCTGGAAACGCCAAAAAACATGCACAATACACTAAATGAGAACATAGAGATTCGGCCTCCTGGGATTGATGCATAACACAAGTGGAAATATCCAATTCTTCTGTGTTCATTTGCAGTAAATTATCTGTGTCTTTGTCATTCGCTCCAGTAATCATGATTCCAGCCAGGCAAGATTTGCCTTCCATTTCCGCACTCTAAGCGATCAGTCAGCAAGATTGACATTCTCCCTGTTAAAGGCCCCTATTTCACCAGATCCAGGCACATTCTGGCCATCTCTGTTAATAAAAGGTTTACTACAAGCAGGTATAAACAGTGTACAGATTCTATTGCAATAGGTCATTGGTGCATCGAAGATGCATATATGCGTGCATAGACTCATGGGTAATTAGATGCAGGCTAGCTTGATACGGACTGGTCACCTTGGGAGGACATAGTGTCCTTTGCTCTTTGTAAAACTTGGCTTCCTTGTTTACTCAAATGAGAACATTAACTCTAAAACCCTAATGACTGCCCTCAAGCTATTGCCATAATAAACCTACAGATTAAAAAAAAAAAAAAATGATCACAGGAACTTACAAGTGTCTTATATGCCTGCTGAGTTTTCTTGGAGAAACACAGAAATGGAATTATGGTGTATCATTCTGTTTTGTTCCTTCAGTGTTTTAATATCATGGATGTTTGCTGTTCAGAGAGATCATGGCCCTACTGCTACTGACCGCCTTACTCACAAAAAACAGAACTTCCCAGATAGCACAGCTCAAACAAGGGGAATCTAACAATATTGCTTTACGCGTCGAATCCCCAATCCACAGTAAAGCTCCTCCATCACACTTGTGTGAGTGTCAGGTTTTTGTTGCCTGAGATGTTCAGATGAGGGACGTCTCTGCAAGTCTGGTCATTCATACACCGTGTGACCCATACAGCCTCACTCTGAACTACCACGGCTTGACTCTCTGACATATTTCACTGCTGTACGTGGTGTGTGTGTGTGTGTGTGGATCATGTTTATATTATATTGTGTGGACCAAATGTTCTCCACAATATAATAAAAACCTGGTATTTTGTCATTGTGGGGACCATTTTTCAGGTCCCCACAAAGATCTGTGAATGCAATAAAAAAAACTAGAAATGCCAAAAAGTATAGTATTTTTGTTTGGTTACATTTGGTTTGTTAGGGCTGGGTAGCGGTTACCGTCGTCACGTTGGGATTAGAGTTTCCCCCATAGAAATGAATGGAGAAATGAATGTGTGCGCACGCGTGTGTGTTTGTGTGTGTGTGTGTGTGTATGTTTTAATATCCGATGTTTCTGAAGCAGCGATCCATGAAATAATGAAAGCGACTGCTGCTTACTCAATTACATTTTTTGGTAGCTATTTATAATGAATTATTAATGAGTTGCAAATGCCCCAGACGACAGAGTATAATTGTGGGGCACCAAGTCTGATGAGGGAGCGGTCAGTAGTGGGGGAATCTTCTAGAACATTAATTACAAAGCTGTGGTATTTTCCTAAACAGCCCTTCTCTTTGCTAAAACCCCAATCACCAGAAACGTCTAACCCCGACCAGCCCTGTATGACACTGGTCACAGCTGATCGTAAATAAGTTACAGTTGGCTTTTACACAGTCATTCGTACATGTGCTAATAATCGTATTTATAATAATAACTTTGATTTTTTTGGTGATGTAAATACATGCTCTTCATGCATAAGTATTGGTCTCTATTGCAAGACCAGCTTCAGCCCATTTTTGCCTGCTGAGTTTCAGGAGGGGAGGTGGGTGGGGTCTGTGTCAGTCCGGTGGAGAGAGGTGGAGCCGGATGAGGCTCTTACTTCATGCCACTGCGCAGGACCTGATTGGCCGCAATGAGCATGACGCTGATGATGAAGGCGATGGCAAAGGCGCAGATCAGGCTCTTTCGCACACAGGTCTGCTTGACCTGCTGCGTTGGGCTGGCTGGAGAGAGCGAGACAGGAAAAGGGAGAGAGGAGATGGGTATGAGGGCTAAAAGGCAGTTCTGCTCTTCACCACTTCCTTACATAACGCCAATACAAGGTGCATGTGCACCACTCTTTAATGAGAGGCAAAGCAATATTTATAAAATAATAAGACATTCCACACGATTATAAGATGTTGATGAGACAATGCTATAAACTTTGCACTCACTTCCAAGTTTTCTTACAGATGTTTGTCTTTCCTGGCGAGGGTATGCAAAGTATTTGTGTAAATCCTGTTCGATATTACTTTCAACTACTAACTAACTCCCATTAATAGGTTGATAATTGCAAATAATTAACCTTTGAATCTTTGGAACAGCTCCACCTCGTTAGTAATCCAGAGAAAAAAGCCAGAATAGAAGCACAATTAGGCATTAATAATGAGGTCTGGGACACAGTCAATATTCCATCCTGCCTGAAGCTTCAGGAAGCTCACGGGAAAAGTGAAAAATTTCTTGGGGCTTACATAAGAACATAAGAAATTTACAAACGAGAGGAAGCCATTCGGCCCATCAAGCTCGTTTGGGGAGAACTTAACTAATA
>JAODLD010000046.1:30633454-30659516 GCA_026781065.1 Mormyrops boulengeri | reverse complement strand
CCCATTTGGATTTTATCACCTGGTACAATAGCAAGTAACACGATGGGAGCATTTAAAGAAACATTCAAACGTGGCTTAGTGCGTATAAATTTGCACTTCGCCAGACGACACCGGAAACCAGTTTGAATATTTCCGTCATTTCAGAGCATATCTCCAGTAATTGCATCCGGTCTTCCACCTACACTATGAAAATTTTAATTCACATACCTGTATGAATTAGAAAAAAGGCCCAAAATGGCTTAAGCATGTCATAAAAGCATGAAGCAAAAAGTGGGAGTTATGCGTCTGTGTTTCTGGCTTAATCGTTCAGACAAAGGGCTTGTATGTCAGTTCCTATCAACCATTTGATCTTATTAATGCCAACAAACAAGACACCCCAATAAAACAAAGCAGTCAGGGGCTTTATTTCCACTCCAGTGGTTTCACGACCGACCTGATCCTGGTTTTACACTGTATTCAATTACCAGCCACCAGTAAGACCTGCCAGAGTGCATCCAATCAAATTACTGTAGCTCTTCCTTCCTAGCTAGGGTCTTCAGGAAGTTTCCAACGTCTGAACGGCTCTGCGGTCCGAAAACGAGAAGGTGGAACTTCGCATATTCAGCTTAAAAAGGGCTTGATTAGGCTCATGCCAGACACCGATTCTCCTGCTGTGACCAGCAAAATTAAAACTCCCCAAGGCAACAGTTTTAAGTTCGACTCAGTAAGAAACTCTTTTTAAGTAGCCATCAATATTCTGTTCTATAAACCCTCCATATAGATGAATTTGCCTTTAAAAGGTGACATCAAAAGTACATGTTTTTTTAAGTCAAAGATCCACTTTGAGGAGCGATATGAAAATGCTTTTTACATAGGACTTGGTCACAAAGTTCAGGTCCTGAACTATGTGGGCTTTTATGGATGAATTTGTATCAGAATCGTTTGGTTATTGTTCCCTTTGTAACTTTAATGTTTGCTGAAACACCAAATTTGACCTTTTCTGCAACAATATACCTTACAGAATATAAAACTGTTTCAGAAATTATATGAAAATTTTTAGACTTTCTAGAGAAATATATAAAGCTTGAACTCTACTTTCCTTTGTAGCTTTATGACAGTCTTAGTTTTTTATTTTCAATTTTATTATTGAAACTAAGAAAAAATGTGTCCTTGTTTTACTTTTAAGCTCGATGCATTAACACTATAAAGTAATTTTTCTGTACGACATTTTGCAGTAACACAGAACACAAGATTACTCTCTGCAATCACTTTCTAACAGCAGGACTGTTATTAAAAACCTTTTTTACAGCAACGAAAAGTCATAAAAAGTATGTGAAATGCACAGGCATGGACCCAGGGGCATCTCAATCAAAAGAAAGAAAAACAAATAACCAAGTAAACCATCTGTTTACTGTCAGAGTTAAAATATTCTCAGAGGAAGAACAGATATGCACCCTTCAATGGGCAACTTTCCATAAGAAAATAATATGCTTAATATATCATACTTACAATGTCGATAGTGATGATTTTATTTGTAGTCCACTTTTTAAATCATTTACCAGAGAGACTGATGTGAGCATTGTTTTCAGTGGGATGAAATTATCTCTTATATATCCAGTCCATAGGCTATTCGAGCAATATATCGATCACAGATATGGCCTTGGTCAGGATGATTTTAAATAAGAAAGTGGCTCACAAAAGGATCAGTGTTAAATAGGGTAGAGAACAGCTTAAACTGTCTGTGATACATTTAATATGTTTAATGTTTGATACGCCTCACTGGAGCAGGCCCAGAGATGCCTTTCACAGCTGCCTTTGTCATGGAAACTATTAAAGCAGAAATACTTCTTAAATGTTCCTTACAGCTGTGATTGCAGGCTGACCTCCATGAGCAGCCAGATTTTAATACCGTAGTAACAAAACCATGACTAGGCTCTGGAAGAGTCATCGGGGGGAAGCATGAGCTGGAAACGTTACCAGGAGGAAGCATGAGATGGATGCATCGCCAGGAGGAAGCATGAGCTGGAAGAGTCACCAAGAGGAAGCATGAGCTGGAAGAGTCACCAGGAGGAAGCATGAGCTGGAAGCGTCACCAGGAGGAAGCATGAGAGGGAAGAGTCATCATGAAGGAGCATGAGATGGAAGAGTCACCAGCAGGAAGCGTGAGTTGGAAGAGTCACCAGTAAGAAGAATGAGCTGGAAGTGTCACCAGGAGGAAGCATGAGATGGAAGCATCACCATGAGGAGGCATGAGTAGGAAGAGTCATCAGGAAGAAGAATGAGCTGGAAGAGACACCAGGAAGAAGAATGAGCTGGAAGTGTCACCAGGAGGAAGCATGAGATGGAAGCATCACCATGAGGAACCGTGAGTAGGAAGAGTCACCAGGAAGAAGAATGAGCTGGAAGAGACACCAGGAAGAAGAATGAGCTGGAAGTGTCACCAGGAGGAAGCATGAGATGGAAGCATCACCATGAGGAACCGTGAGTAGGAAGAATCACCAGGAAGAAGAATGAGCTGGAAGAGACACCAGGAAGAAGAATGAGCTGGAAGAATTACCAGGAGGAAGCATGAATCAGAAGCAACACCAGGAAGAAGCGTGAGCTGGAAGCGTCACCAGGGACTCTCTGCATCTCCAGAGGCTGCTTCATGACTGACACCCTGAACTGTGCTCACGTCACATTGCATAAATGGCAGACACTTCCTGTATTTTTCATCCATATTCAAGATCATCACTCTTTACTCATTTATCTATTTCAGACCCTACAGTATCTCTCCATTCCACTGCTATGTATTGTTATGTTGGTGTTATGCTTTTGGCAGTTAATGCAACTGGTTAGAGCACTAATAACAATGACACTAATAACATCAAGGTCACAGGTTTGATCCCAGGATGGGTCACATGTGACTTATAATGAATTTCCTACACCATAAATAAAGTCTATATAATTATGTTTCTTTGACTATATTATAACACATTTTTTCTTCTTTCCAGGCTTTATTCTTTTTGTTTGTTATCAGACTACACATTTGCTTTTCCTTCTAAATAAAAATAATACCTCTCCTAATTGTCTTCTGATCTTTCCATTTTGACTTTAAAAGAATCACTTTCCCCACACGGCCCAAAAGGGATGGATGGATCGATGGACATTTTGGTATCTGATGACCATATCATTTCTAAGTGATGACATACCCCCCTTCTCCATTTATCCCTTTTCTGAGGCCATCACCAAGTCGCATTCATCCTTCCTTTTTAAAAATAAGTATACATCTTTTGCATATGCTACATTTTGGTCGAAATTTGATTTTTTGTGTATTTTGAGTATTGGGCCCAGTACATATGACCAAGTACACGTGCAAAGTCATAATAATAATAATAATAATAATAATAATGACAATCAGTAGCAATGCATTAAATATGTAAGGACTGGTGAAATAGTATTTTTTTCTGGATTTGATATGTCAGAACTATGTTTTTCAAAATCTACATATTTCTCTGATACTTGGAGCCTGAAAGGAGGCTTTCAGGGAGCCACCACGATTTGTCCTGAGATAAATTAATTCCCATAATAACTAAGTGGAAATCTCTCTTATTAAGTTAGCATCCGTCTCCTTTTCGTGATCTCCGGAGAGTCCTTCCTTCATTAGCCACAAGGTGAATCAGCATTACACATATGCTCAGAAGTGTATATTGGAAAATGTTTTGGGGTCATGACCGACCAAAAAAGACAAGTATCTAAATACATAATAGTATTACGGAACTGCTTACCATGTATATTCTGGTATATCCTCTTGCAAAATTTCAATTCCATCCTGTATGTTATGTAAGCAATTGCATCAAAATGTCTTTCTAGAAACTTCAAACCATTCATTATTGTCAAGAGACAAATTCAGCATACTGTCTTTATGGTGTGCAAACCGATTTTTCCAGTCCATTTCTCGTTCTTCCTGGAAAGTTCGCTTTTTGACCAGCTATTAGCTTGGACTTAGGCTAACGAGCTTTAAAAGGCAGGACAGTAGAGGAGGCTGAGGAATTTAAATTTTTCGATCACTCTTAACACACAGGTCTTACAGGGCAAAGTAAGTGCACTAAGCATTCTGGGGGCCTCTGTCTGGCATGTGGGCATAATTTGTTTTTGCCGATGTTTACCAGCTACTCGGAATGGGTGTGTGGCTACTTCACAAGGATTAAACTCGTTTAAGATGGATTATGTGTCCATTGTGCTGTAAGCCTGATTTTTATTTTTAAACATACAATAATTGTTCTCAGAATCTGATAATATAGTTCGATAGTCATAGCTTAGCTGATATTTGTGTAAGCATTTCTAAAATTCTAAAAACGGGTCCCTGAGAAATAAATAAAATAAGCTTATTCCACAGCTACACAAATGATTACTAATTAATACTTGTCTGTCTTTAAATAATTGTTTCTTCAATAACTGGGAAGAGTTAGGTAGCTATTAGTTAATTAGTACCGCAAGTATATAAGTAAATCTATTTATTGAATATATTTATTGATTAAATGCGAACATTCTAATCAATTAGTAAGCAGTTACATTGAACCTTTTCATAATTACAAACAAACCAATCAAATTACTCTTTTTAAGTGTGGGTATAGGTGACTGTAGTCCTCTATCCCAGGGGGTACAAGGACAAAAGGGTCAGGTGCTCAAGCATCCACAGCTACAGCACATGCCTGATTCAGCTAAATACATTTGGGAAAAAAATGAATACATTCACAATAATTTATCATTACACAATAATATGACCAACACAGGCCGCATTTTGAAATATAACATTACAATATAATTTAATTCTATGAAACTTAATATGTTCAAACAGCATTTTCATCTGATGATATGCAAGTGCGAGGATGCCAGTCAGACCGTCATAAGGAGATCTGCTGACTGGAAGCAGAACATCAGCAGAGCATCTGACTGGAAGTGCCCTCTGTCACCAAGGTTTGTTTGCCATTGTTCCAAAAGTGAAGGCTTCTTTCCCAGTATATTATACTGCAGTGCGAACTACCAGGAAATCATAGAAAGCAGAAGTCTTATAACTGCAAGCACTGCAAGCTATCAGCTTACATCGTATCCTTATGTTTGACCTCATGGTCATTTACAGTTAGTTAGCTAATGCAACTTAAAACCACTTGTTAGTACAGTTGCATAATCTGCAGGAGTGACTCAGCGGCGCCCCTCCTGGGCTTACAAGGCCATATCTCTTCCTTTCCTTTCCTCTTTTCATGCATAACTTATTGAGGGTGATGAAGTACTTCACCCCGAGGCAGCCAGGGATAATTAGTGCCATCCCTGGTGCCCAGATCTTCACTGGAGGAATCGCGCCCAGCCGTCTGACCAAAGCCCTGGAGCTACGTCACTCTGGACAAAAGTGTCTGTTAAATACGTCAAATGTAAATGTAAAAACTCCCTTTACAAATTCACCTGAAAATTTATTTACAATTGATAGATTCATTAGCCATTTGTGACGGTAGATTTTTGCATATCCCTTCTGGTTATATTTAAGGGCTCATCGACAATACGGGTTCTCTACCTGCCTTGAGACTTGATCCAGTAACCTTCTGGACAGGGATATGGACTCCCAACCCACCGAAACACGTGCTTCCCCAAATTACCAAAGGCACACAAGTGGCACTCAAGCACTATGTGATCGCAACAATTCAGTGACTCTTTGCTGTCCAGTGGAGCTTTTGCCACCAGAGCCAAGCCATATCATTAACTGGTAGTTTTCCATTGTGTAGTATGCGAGCCGTACCCAAGCCGTACCCATGCTGACATGGCCCTGCTTACTAGCGTGACCAAACCGAGCTGGTTGCATCACCACCATCCGATTGGTCGAAACGCACAGAGATGTCGGTGTTTTGTGCATGGATATTCTGAAGGAAAAAGGGTATATTCTGTATATTATTCATTATTAGCAGTATCGAACATTGCCAAGTATTGATGCATTCCTGATAACTCAGAACTTGAAAATTTCCAAACAAATTTCCAGCTGAAAGGAATGGATTTGTAATGCAAATTTACACAAGATGTGCTAGAAAATTAGGAAATTAGCAAATATGAAATCATGATGTACAGCGTGTGAACAGTCCAGGAGGACTCTTCACTTTTATGACACTGTCGCTCTCCAAACCCAGCAACACTTTTACCAAGCCGATCCTTCTGCAGTGAGAAATTGAAGCGAGCTGGAACTCTGCTGTAACTAGACTCTCTTCACGGTGCGGTTCGGTTCCTGTATGCCAGTAGAAACAAAAACACAAGTAATTATACATAATCCTATATTATATCTTTGTAGACCTTGCAATTACTGGACTCTGTCACTATCTGTGACATTTATGAGTAACATTTATGAAAGAAGCGGCACCGCGTACTGTATATGTACACCCAAGAAAAGACATTCCCGCAGGGTTTGTTATGTGATATCATCACTGCCAATACTCCCCTGTGTTTCTGATATTACAGGCTTGTTTTCAAATTCTCGTCATATGTGTAACAGGAAGTTAAGGCCTGTCATTCCCAGATGGATGCCATGGTGACCAGCACTCTCTCTCATTCTTCTCGAACACGTTAGGTTTAAGGTGCAGAAGCTGGTAACATGAACTTTATGTTCTTGTTTAAATGTCTTGCTTGTCACCACGGTCACACCATGCCATCCATCTATCCGTTTTCAATAACTCCTTATTCAGTTAGGGTCGCACTAAGCCAGAGTCTGCCTTGGGAATGAAGGCAGTCACACTCAGGCACACTCAGGATCAAAGGATGAGCACAGGATCTAACACTGTCATTCATTGTCAGCCCCTCACTATACAGTATGCATGTCTTCAAGCAAAATTAATTTGATCTAAGTCCTTCTCCAGCATATGTTTCCCACTGCACTACACAGACCATAACAAATCATCAAATATCATTGATATATTTGGATTCATAGCAGAAAATGATTAAGATTAGGTTATTCTAGTATTATACATGAATGCCCTACTTGGGTTAATTGGTAGTAAATTCACAGTGGATCTGTTTTCCAGAAAATCGCTACCAAGGATATCCAGGGACAACAGGTAACTAACTAGAGATGGATTTGTTAATGATGACATGGTTTTCTCTGCCAGACTCCAGAGTCCTTTATAATCATGAGGTCAAAGGATACATGGTTCACTGACTTCCCCACAATACAGATAAGTATAATAAATAGCTACTCAAAGAGCAGCACAATTTTACGGTTAGCCTAGCTAATTAGCTCCTGGGGAACGTAGGCAGGTTGGCTGCATCGCAGCATGCAGCAACACACCTTAAATGCACTTTCTTTTCACACCCTACAACTATCAAAACCACGTCTAGGCACACCCCATCATTACTCACATCTTGGGTCACAGCTGAATGAATACCTATAAAATATATGAGTTGTGCTCTCTAGGTTTCTCCTCATGATGGAACTTGCTGGAGAGGTGAGGTATGGCGTTTCATCATCAAGCCGTGAGATTGAAAATTCTGTCTGGGAAATTAAATACCCACATCATTCGTCACTTCTTGATTTTGCTAACAATGTGAAAGTAAATAACTCCTCAATACGACGGTCGCGTTCCCATTTAGAGACAAGATTACTTTAGAGGCAGAAAGAAATTTAATTTTCATATCCAAAACACTGGCTTCTCTTATTTATTCACTCATTATAAATTCCATGCTTGGCTTTTCAATTTGATTACAAAGGCACATATTTACAAACAAAGAAAAATTGTTTTCATAAATGGACAACGTCTGACCAATTTCAGCTTTGCGGCCCCTTCCCCCTACATAAAATTAATTACATGTCTTATCTGACAGTTACTAAAAAGAGAACTTACTGAAAGCACTCATGGACTTAATGACCTGTTGAAGAGTTTCAGACACATTTCTGAATTGATGTCTTCTGATTTCTAAACTAATCATTTCACTTTTGTCCAATATTGTCGCTATGCATTGGTGGTATAGTGGTTAGTAGAGCTGTGGTTCTAACAATTAAACCAGATTCCATTCCCAGCCAATACAATCTTAAAATATATACACATTATACAGTACACCCTAACTGAATTTGACTTCTTTCCAGAATTTTCCACTTGGGCTTAATGAGGTGTATATTCATTTCGATTAAATTTTATTTGTATAGCACATTTTCACAACATTACATTACCCCTGCCTAAAGCCCCCAGTGTGTGAGCCAGAGGCGACAGCGGCAAGGAAAAAACGCCGAAAAGGAAGAAACCTTGGGAGGAACCAGACTCAATGGGGAGCCCATCCTCCAGGGGCCGGCAGAGGAAGTCAAATGAGGAAGATGGCAGGAAGGTGATGGCAGGCAGGTGCTGGTGCTGCTTCTGATGGCGGGATGAACAATGATACAGCAGCGGGGAAGGAAGAAGAGACATCACAGGCAGAAGTGCAGAAGGATGTCTACTATAGAGATACGTAGTTGGTTGAGATTCTACATCTAGATCAGCAACAATGTGTTCGATAAAGTTAATGTAAAATATGATATGCAAATTAGCGGCTGACATTTGCCTAACTTTAACATGCGAGTGCCGAATATAATATTAATATTATACTTGCAGTGAAATTATCTTCAAGCAGGCTGGAGAATGTAAATTGCGTGATGAGCCCCTAATTTTTTTATCCAATTCTCGTTGATAAAAGCAGTATCATCACAATGCAAATGCAAGATCTACTATCCCATTTCCCACAGGACTCTCGCACGAACCTAAATAAGCGATTCCTTAAGGGTCTACCTCGACTCCTATTTTAGGACGTTTTAAAATGAGGTTTATGTAAAATATGGTCTTTCTCATGACCTTCACTGACTCTCTCAGTCTAGCATTATTTAAAATTTATAAAACCTCAATACTGTTAGACTTTTAGTTTCATATTTTATGTTATTTCTCCAAAGGCACTTAAATGAATTGTTTTAATGATAAATATGGCAGTTTTAAAAAGCAGTTTTTCCTGAAAAAGAAAAATCTGAATGAATAGCTCAGTTGACCTGGATGTCGATTTTATTCACACCAATATTCACATGTGCATTTTTGTTTACTGCTTTTATGAATTTCAGTTGTATGTTCTTGCAGGCATGCTAACCCACGTTAGAACAGGGCTCTGAAATGAACATACTGTCCATTTATTTTTGCCAGGGTACAACAAATAATTTTTTGTTCTTTCATTTCATAAGCACTTTTGACAATGGCCTCCTAACATTTTAATTTGTAGCAGGCTAATTAACAGAGGCCTGAAGCCATTCGATAATAGAAAGAAGAAATTAAATCCTAACTGCACTTACTTGTTTAATTTTCTGGAAAATTATGTATATTTTTAAATACAAATTGCTCTAAAAACACAATATGTGTCTATGAACCCCCCCCCCCCCCCCCATGCATTTCTATGCTGCTGAGATTGTGTAATCTGGTGGGTGCTACATGAAAAGCCCATGATGTGAACTAAACACAGCCATTTCCAGGACACAGTAGCACAATGTCCCCACACAGTCTGAAATCTTGTGTCACCAATATACAAGAGCAGTTAGCTAGAGTCCCTGACCACCATGAATCATCTCCCCTCATTTTAGACAAAGGTGCCCTATGCTAAATAACTTATTCTTTTCTGTTTCTTATGCTGAAAGTGATGAGAATAAGACTATATTGCTGCTGTGGAAAAACAACATCAGACAGACAGGACCTTAGCATCAGGGTTTATTAAACCTGGTTTAAACATAGACAGGGCCCCACCCCCTTATGTCCAAATTGCACCTTGCCAGAGTGCAACCTTTGTTTTAATGTCCGAAAATTCAAAGTGACCAGTTTAATAAAGAGTCTGATTTGTACTAAAAATCATGTTATCCGTCATCTTTAATATTCATTTTCATTAGTATCTCTGACCAGGCATTTATTCCTGGACTGGGTGAGATTTTCCTGAATGAAACCTTGATTTCTCTCCCGTGTTTTGTATTTTGATTTATTTCGCTTACCGTATTGCTGCCTAAACTTCATTTAGTAACTAGACTGTCACAGAGGTAAGAAGCAATCTGTGAACAACTTGATGTTTTAATGCATTTTTACAGGGACATTACAGATGAATAAGCAAGAATAATACTAGTAGTGATAAATCGTTTTGATACATGTTCACATTTTTTAGTTTAGTGGCAACACAACATGCTGACAAGTGAACGTACTGCATTTTTAAAATTGTGATCATAAATACACATGATGACTAATAAAATAATGTACAGAGTGGCATATTCAGGACCCCCCCCCCAACCTGACAGAGCCCCTCCTCCTCTCTGATTCTGATTTAATCCCTGCTTAGCACCACCGGCATTAATCCAGCCCAGCAGGACTTCATGGGCTTTAACTGTCTTTAATTTACTCCTTTTCCTTGCCACATCCTGCACCTTGTAGTATGTGATCCTGAAACTTCCTTTCTGCAAGCCTTTAGTGTTGTTGACTTTCACTCAACTGTAATAGTAAACTGGAACTGACTCCGAAAATCCCACCAAATTAATCGGCAGAGGAGGTCTGTTATCGAGTCTCTCGGCCAACTTGGCAGGAAAAAGCAAACAAAACACAGGACTGGAACATCTGCCCATAAACATATATTAAGACCATCGGTCTGGGCGTCCCGATTTCCCATTTTCTTTGGTTCATTTCATCAGTTGCAGTTTACATCTCATGAGCCTTTCTGCCAATCTGTGGTCTGTTGTCTCCTGTGGCTGCGTGGACGCTCACAGCACTGATAATTGTCAAGAAGTTATGGTCCAACCTAATTCACTGCACGTCATACAAAGAAACTGCAGAGGGCCTCTTGTCTAGTGAAGCCACGATGTCAGTCATTACAGCCCATGTCATTTCCTACACAGTTTATAAGCCACTGAATAGGGCTCGAAAGTGAAAGTTTGCCTGAATTATAACTCTAAACAGACCTATTAAAAGCAAAATGAAAAACCAAATATTTGGGAAAAGAGGGAAAAAAGGGAGGTGCCTTAAAACTTTAAAGAATAAACAGATAAGAATCACGAAGAACTGTGATAAATAACTCAGGTGCATCATGATGTCACTTAGCTGCAGTTCCTGGGGAAAACTTATATATTCCAGTGAAACCTCGTTATCTAGGATCACAAAACAAAAACAAAATCTAATTTGTTGGCCAGAATAACTCTTTGAATGAAAAAAAAAAAGATTAGTAACTTAAAGATAAAGGTAAGCGTTGGACCATACAAGATCTAATTCAGTGGGATAACGTCTTTTAAACCAGGTAGTAAAGCCAGGTGTTCAGCTTTGAGTCGCACAAAGGTCTCATCCCATCCAGGGTGTACCCCATCCTTGTGCCATATTCTGCATCAGGAAGATTGTGACAAAATGAGCATTTCCTCTGAAACAATCCTCCAAAGTTTAATCTCATGACAACAACCACTACTGATCTTATGCTTGATAGACATATGCCTGCTCTCTCAAACTGGATCCCATTTAGAGACATCTGGGTTTCCAGGAGGCAGCGACAGCCGGAGTGGCCAAGACACATTGTAGGAAGAATGGAGCAGAAAGAAACAAGAGAACATAGAGGACAATGTGACAAGTCTGCGCTTGAGAGGAGCCAGGGAATATACTGAATGGATGTGAGGCATCATTCATACAGAGGATCGTATTGTGATGCCGAATGAATAGAAACCAAGGTAACTTCCCAGAGGGATTTTCTCTGGGGAATTTATGCCATGAAGACCAATCATCTTTAGTCGTAAGTTCTTTCTTTTGCATTCAAATGTCCTACATATCAGATATGGTTGTATATAGATTTACATACTTTAGCGATACCTTTGCAGAAAAGAATAAACAGGTCAGCAGAGCTGAAATCAAAGACTACAGTAAATATGACAAGCAAACCCCACTTCAGCTGATTTGTAACAACAAAACTTGGATAAACAACGTGTCACCCGCTGTAGAATCCAGCTCACAAGTTACACTCACTCTACTGAACAGGTCTTTTGTCAGTTCACCTACTTTTTAGCTTAGCTAGCTTGCTGCTCTGGATTTTGGATCTCCAGATCTGACTTTCTGGTGTACTGGTCTGGCTTTTCAGTCAACTGGTCTGGTTTTCTGGTCTCCCAGCTACTTCCATTTGGCTTAATGGTTTGGATTGGTCCTGTTCATTTTACTTTTGTCATTAGTTCATTGTATAGTTTAGCAGCCTTGATTCTGCTCACCTGACCCTCCTTTGTTCTACAAGCTCCTCTTTGGTTACTTGGCACTTGAGACCAACCCAGCTGTGTCATTTGCATATCTCACAGTCACCAGCCCTATGCCTGTCAGCACTGAGTACTGGGAGACCAGTCTGTCAGAGGAAAGACCTGACAGGCACAAGACCTGACATCACACATGTGTGTATGTGTGTGCATCACGGGACTTTGCATCCTAACTAGAGCGTGCCAACGGCACCATATCTCTCACCGCACCACTCTGCTTCAGCCACATGGGGGCGCCCTTTTCAGCACACAGTCCTAAACGTTCCCGTATTATTCTCTCCTTCTTTCTCTCAGCTATAACAGATTAGATTCAGTGTACATCATTGCTGCAATCTGTTCTACTAAAGTTATATGCCATTGCTGATATCTTGTAATATCTTTCCATAATAGGATCCTGATATTTCTTCTCCCTTCCTGGGGGGGGGGGGGTGTCTTGACTCATAGTATTTTGTATCAGAATGAGGTCCTGAAAAAATGAGTGTGCACCTGTGTCCTTAGTGGTCTTCAAATCATGCTCATCATTGATTTTTCACACTGTTCTGAAGCTAAATGTGATCAAGGTGATACACTTGTGTGTTCTAAGAGTATATTCATGCTTTTCCAATGTCTCATGAGCAGTGCAACCTTTACAAATATTTGATTACTGCTCCTGGGGTGGCAAAACAATTCTGTGGACGTGCTGGCTCATTTCAACAAATTGGGTGTGTCTGCATTCAATTTACCAGCTTCAAAAATCACTCCCCCCATCTCCCTGCACCACAGCCAACTACTGCTCAATAGAAGCGTTTTAATTTAAACTCCCGCAGGAGAGTTAAGTGTTTGCCTAATTTCTTGCAAAAGAAACCTAAACCTATTTTCTTTTCCATCAATTGTAACTATAAGAACTGATTGAATTGAGCTAATAGTAATTTTCTTCCCTGATTGCAATCAAAGCACCAGGACTAAATCCAAACATTTTTAATTTTACCTCTTTAGGAAATGGGAATACAAGCAGAATTATCCATCTAATCTTGAATGTCACACACCAAGAAAATCATACAGTTTGTGTAAAGGACATGCACAGCTCCAAAGGACACCATGTTCGGCCACCTGACTGCTTCAGAATGATATACTTAATAAAATTTTAATTTCCAAGGTTATGAGTGACAATATGTCATGATTCTATAACCAAATACTCATGTATACGCAAGAAAGTCAAGGAAGGGAATGTTTGTGTCACGAAATCATGCATGAAGGACTCAAGGGCAGGAGTTGTGGTGAAACAAAAGGGGTTTATCCTGAACATAAAGGAACATAGTATGGGAATGAACTGGACCGTGAGGGCTCAGAAGGGGATGACCGGAAATTAGGAATGGCACAGAGAATAGGAGGGTTCGACGTCAATGACTGGACTGGGGAGCACAAGACTGGGTAGCATGTATATACGGGACTAACGAAGGAGGCAACGAGAGGCAGCCGGGAGTGATTAACACGAGGGTTAGGAACCAGAGGTCAGACAAACAAATGACGGGCGTGACTTGTTATGGTCACGCCAGGGAGGAGACAGGGCGGTCAGGTGGACATGGGGGCAGGACGTGACAGTTTAATGTTTACTAGTGTTTCTGTTCTGTGCTGGATAAAATAAAGATAATTTTAATGCTGTCAGTTTTAAAGCCTTTTCTGTTACTGCACGTTAATAAACTGCTTGATGTATTCCGCAAAATAAGCTGAGGTGTATTATTTATTATTATTATTATTATTATTATTATTATTACTCGTATTGAAGTCACGGTTCACTCCTCATTTTATGCTCAGCAGCTATTTTCTGTATAATGATTATTTTATACCTACAGGCAACTTAAGAAATCTGCGTCTGTCTTGGAAGAAACACGGATTGCGGTATGATTTGTCAAAAGTGAAATGCGCACTAAATTGCATTATTTGGAAAATAATTCCTGCAAGTTAACCCTGATGCGGGGTTATATGGACATTGAGCGCACTTACATGCAACTATTAAAACAGTTTTTCAAGTGCTAACTATTTAATTAAGATACTCGATCTTACTTAGTGTTACAGCATTTTCCGGATAACATTTCAGAATTTGCATTTCCGTAAAACAAAAAATTAATTAATGAATTTACATTTTACTTTTAATGATTAGGAAAAAAAACTCCTGTATTCCATGCACTTGTATGATTTTATTTTATTTTATTTGCACAGGTGCAATATTGCCTTTAGTTTCCCATTCTGTCATTAACGGCTTTCGCACGACCAGTTAAGAAACTTTAGCTTCAGCACTTACCAAATGTTATTAAGCCAGCGGTTGCAGGAAGCCGTACTTTTATTTGACTGAAACGCTTCGAAATACAGTACATTAGCCCGTTTGCAGTTATGTCTGCAGTTGAACACATTGTATTTTGAATGCCCGTGCGTTGCTGACCTAAACACCAGTATAAGTGCATTTCTTACCCTCCACCTCGTCCTCCGGCAGATTAATGGGGGTCCGGTAGGAAAGGATGTCTGGAATAGTGCAAATTCCCCTGTACATTAAAGTGGAGGTCACGGGGTGCATCGGCATCTCTGCGAGCCCAAGATATCACCCCTATCTTGATCTTCATAAATCACCGTTTTCGGTGCAGGTCGCAACTTTCCACCACTTTTTATAAAAGGTTCTCCCGTTCTGGGTATGTTTTCTTCTCCGGTTTATTTTCTTATCTTTTTCTTCGCGTGGATGGGAAAAACTGCAGCAGCTTCATTCAGGAACACGGAGCGCAAATCCAGGAATTGCGGCCGTTGCAGCGCTTGTATTTGTGTTGCCTATGCACTTAACAACAAAACCTCATTAAGGTTAATTGCTTCGTACGAGTTGATATTACGCTGCAAACATATGGTACGACGACAAGGAATCCGGATGGTCTTTCAAAAACTACTTAGCAATCCTATCACACTTCCCCTGTCAGCGTTGCGCTTCGATTTAGTTGCATAATGACACCGGATGATCCAAACGCGTATACTGCCAAATGCTTTTAGGCTGTGTTAACAGCAAAACGAGAAACGTTAAAATGTCACTTTTGGGTAGACATAGTCAAGACGTATTAAGGTACATTCATATTCCATCTCTAGCTTCGATCCTTTTATTTGGGGGGGTTACCGATTATATTATTTTGTCTGCCTTACATTGAGTAAGGTGATATCTTAGAGTCCGTTGCGAATTGAGGACCACGTTTTTGTTAAAGTTTTGTCGTTTAAATGAGCTGCGAGGTATATTTAGAAAAAATACACAAATATAAATACACAAAAATAAATCAAACAACAAAGCAGGACCAGACCAGTGCGGTCATATAACTTTTCCTCTTCCCTCCCTAATTTCGGTACATAAATGTTTCTTGTCCAGTCTTTAGAACCCCCTCCGAGGTGTTTACAGTAATTTGCGTTGAAGGTAAAACCGGATTATTTGATCTTCTTTCTGTCGCAATTCCCCTTGATTCTTACTAGTGATCGGGCACCCTGCTCCTCCGCTGGCTCTTCCCAGAGATCCCTCATTCCTATTCCGCTCAATCCACGCCGCAGAGCTGCTTCTTACTCACACGGGTGTCCCCCTCTCTCACTCCTTCCCCACGATCCGAGCGAAGCCGGGTTAATCTCACACTGCACCTAACGGGTGACTCACTCTTATAACACAGCAGAAATAAATACATTCATTTTGACACGCTGCCAAACATTTCAAATCAAAAAGGCTAAATATCTGTCTCACTATGTTCAGATATGTAAACGTATAGGACTTGTAACATGATTGCCATCCATTCCAGTTATTATGGAAAAATACCGTAATGGTGCAACTGTGAGTGCATATTTTTGTTGCCTGTAAATTGCCTGCTTAGTGATTGCTCCGTGGATATAAAAACCGGATTTCCGCTGTCCGTGGTGCTGAAATGTATTAACATCGAACTCATTACTCTACAGCATGACTATTCCTTACCCTACCTATAGGTACGAAGTAAAACCAACAACGAACAGGGAATAACATGCAAGCTTTTATCAAATTTCTTTTAATTTTACGTAGTTAGTCATTAATATGAGAGATAACTATAATGTATATTTTTGGAAGGCTGTGATCTTCTGTGTGACCATTAGGAGACATCCACAGGTCTCTATCACGTCCGAATGGATGACAGGCTGCCTGGTTGGTTCCCCTTCATCAGCCAGCGATAGATGCCCTTCAGAAGCTGCATGTCTCTCTGGGGGCATCAGCAGCTGACAGGAAGGGTACCATACACCCAGCTGACTGACAGGCTTGAGAATGGCCTTTAATTTAATAACATTTATGCTGAGAAAAGGAGCCACACAATACGGGGTGCCTTCTTCTGACTGAGGAATATCAATAGTTACTTCACTCTTTTGTAGGAAATTCCCATATATATATTTGATATTTCTCTGGCCTGTTTCCCTGGTCAAATTGAATCAGAAGAATACATTTGAGCCTGACCAGTACGCCATTCTGGGGAGATTCATTCTGGTTTACTACAAGCCTCCACTTGTAACACTGAAGACATATGAGACACAGAGCTGGGTTTGACCATATTTCCTCCTTCCCTAGCACTTCCTCAGAAATCTGGTTCCGCAGATACATGGATTTCCACTGGTCAGTGTTTCAGGTTTTTTTTCAGAACGTAGCCCCTGGGCCCCCTTTCACAGGCTGTATGTTAAATCGGAATGTTGACTGGGAATCATGCCTGCAAGTTCCAGCTTTGTTTTCCTGTTGAAACAAACATTGTTGTTCGCTTGTTGAGTACTTCTTTCTCAAGAAAAATGTGGATTGATTGCTGTAAGCCTGCTGCCCTATGAGAAAAAAAAGAATCAAGCGTCCCTGGCGGGGCGGGGGGGGCGCCAGAACGCAAAGCCAACCACTCTGCTCTATTCACACATTCCTCTGAGTCCATTGGAACTTTCTGAAGGTCAGTCTGGTTCTAGGGAATCTCCAGCCCCCTCCACCACCCTGCAAGAGCCATTCATCGAAGAGCTCTCTGTTTTGTTCCCGGAAATCTTTAACAATCGAACGCAGTGGCAACATATGACTCAGGAGAGTCAATGTCTCCAAACCATTTCTCTGCCATGCACTGCTCCCACTAGATGGCACTGCTCCAGTAGGGCACAACTCAAACACCTCTCCTTCCAATTTCAGGATGCATGTCTGTCTCTCAGTTTGTCTGAAAGTTGGGAGAAGCTCTCCCTTCCAGTGATTTAATACTGCATCTAACCGCTTTGACTCCTCAGGGGCTTGATGCCTAGAGATGAAAAGCTCTGATGTTTCTGTTACTTCCTCTCCTCTGAAGGGAAGTATTTGTGACTTAATGTGTTTGGCTGGGCTTCACAGGGGCGAGATGTTCCCATTCAAGCCACCGGCCAGGTGTATCCAGATGCAAGACACTGACGTCTCTCTCAGAAAACAGTGCTATTTTTTTATGTCAGGGTAGCAAAGTGGCAATAAATAAATTATCAGACATGTACTCGGAAGCGAAATAATCATTCATATTTCCCAAAACAAACTACGATGTACCAGAAACTATGTTCTTCAAACAATGCACCCAAAAGGGCAGGAAAGCTTTGGTACCAGTAAATATCAAATTATAATCGGATCATACACAGTATTAAACCAAAGGCCTCAGTGTGTCACCTGCAATCAGCGCAACTCTCCTAGCCTAGAGTGGCCATAAGCTCACATAGGTGAGGACCAGCCATGATGGGTCTATGATGAATATCTCCATTAACTGAGTCTTAAGTCTCCAGTCTTATTTAGCTCTTTTAAAGAATAGAAGAAAAAGGCAAGGCTCACATTTGTAAGGACAGCAACGGTCACGTTTCCCCAGTGGCCCCCTGCTCATGCTTGTTAGGTGATTTATTGTTGTTGTGTACCACTTTAGCCTGTCTTTGGATATTAGGCAGTGACTGGTCTTTGAGGGAAATTCATCTGCTTCGAAATCTGTGCAAATTGCATGGCAGTCATCAAATGATGGCCAGTATCTGGGGAAACGTGTATCTCAGAAAGATGAGCCTCTTCTTATGCTCGACAAGTCACAGAAAAGCACAGATGCATTGGAATGAGTAAAGGGACTGAGATGTAGCATGTTCAGTGGGATGAGAGCTATTTTGTGGCAACACTCAGACTCTCATTTGATGCAGGAAATATCCCCTTTGACCCCGAAAGGTCTGTTTCTGAGAAACCATTTTATTTCCTGCAGTGCAAAGAATTCACCAAACTGAATGTTAAACCAGTTAAACACAGTGTGAAAGTGGAGCATATATTTTTAGATTTGTTTTTCCCCTATAAAAACACAAGCTTTTCTTACAAACATTCAAAGGAAATGATTATCTTAGCAGATTTCTTTGCTTCGCTGCGTTTGTCTGTTTCTGTTTCAGACCCATCGCTTTCTAGATCTTTCTGTCAGAAGCGGGGCCCCTTTGATCTGCTCGCGTGCCAGCCGCCATCCCGTGTGAACAAAGACCCGCCTGCTCAGAGCCGCACTTCCCAACCCGCTGCCAAGGCTTTCATATCAGAGCCAGGCGGGAGCCCCCCCCCGCACCCCCCAACACCAATAAATCCAGATTTCCAGAAAGAAAGCCGGGGAAATGCGCCATCCTCTGCTTTGATGAGGCATTCTCCCGACGCCACCACGGCTCCGGCCCCCCCCAGGCTCCACCCCACATTGCGCTTACCACCGAGCCGGATCCTTAGCTGGGAGCTGTCTGGTGGAAGAGATGTAGGCACTATTCTGCCAGCAGAGACTCCATCCCATAAATGAAACACATTGTGGCAGGATTTCACAGTAACTGTAGTAACAATGTAGCCCTTTACTGACTGGTGCCTGTTTTCTGAGTGTGTTGCTTCATGCAAGACACTAAAAGGTATTTTTTAGTAGTTCATTCTTGAAATTCCAGTATAGTTTTAATGCTGGCAAAAACATTCTTTAATTCTCTATTTAGTTTCAGGATTAGCATGAAGCAATAGAGGACTGGAGCAACATGCCCATAGGGTGCCAGACAGCCAATCACTGTAAGTCAATCACAGTCAGCCAATCACGCAATCATCAGAGTGGCGGCTGTCGAATCCACGGCTTTCTGTCAGATTTACTCCAAAAGTTAGCGTGAGCCTTGAGCTGCCCTGTGCAAAGCCCAGCCCTGTGCTACATTTTATGACATGTTTGAGAATATCAAGCCAAAAACATTACCTTCAGCAATGTCTCACTGCGATGGCATGTGTACGAGAACAGAAACTGGGGGGGGGGGGGGGGTTCAGACATTACTGATGTCCTTTATCCTTACCTTCCTAGATAACACAAGACTTCTGTTGTTAGTGAAGGTCAAACTTCAGGAATTGATGGTGTAGAATGTGGCTGTGGGGAAAAATTATGCACAGTGATCTGCAGGGGCTCGACATCTGCATCGAGTATGTAAACAAGCGCACACTTGATCCTTTTCTCTTATGCACCCGCACACAACAGGGCATGGGCGTCGACTTCCCCCGGAAGGCTGGGATTCCTGCTCCTATTGAAATATCACAACTTGCCCACCTTTAACTCTTGGCATTTGCGGGGTGGTCAAAAGTAATGAAAAGTAATGAAGTCAAGCTGAAATATTTATGGCTCATTGAGAGGGTTGGCTGGCTGTAGTGAGTTCTGCTCAGAGCACAGGGATAACATCCGGAGCATGTGGACTCTGGAAAGTGCTTCACATCATTCAGACATTCTGGGTAAATAACACTGAGGACAGCGACATAAATACGCAGCCCAAGCACGTGCCGAGCTCTGTGCGCAATCCGTTGGGGTGTTAGTCACATATTTCATCATGAACGAGACGTCCGATGGGAGGTGTGTTTTAAATGAGTGCTTAACTTGCTTTCCCACATGGTATGATTAAATGATAAGAGAGATAAGAGAAAGCTGCTCACTTACGGCCTGGCTAAATCAGGAGGCCTCCATTCTCCACAGGTGCTTCCAGAAGGTAGGCCATCAGGACACGTTTGTGTGTGTTCATGGGTGGGGGGGGCGTCCTTGCTATATAAACTATTTGGGCCACAAAAGCAAGCCAATTTATTATTCCATTTCCCATTTCCCATTTATTATTATTATTATTATTATTATTATTATTATTATTATTATTATTATTGCAGATCATTTACATTGCTTTTGGTATTTTTGTTTCTTTGTTTATTTTTGTTTGTAGTTCTATGCTCATGTCATTAATACAAATAAGAGTAACAAACCAGTATCTCAAGCAGAACCACTATAGCAAGTAATGCGTTATTTTGAATCATTAAGTATGTTGCTCTGCGAGTCTTTACATGACTGCTGTACATGGGTTCACACCAGAGACCGATTCTGCATTTTTCCTTGGGATTTTGCTGTCATTGTGCCTCCTGGAAGTCATGTGGGAAAAGATCAGGCAGGAGGGAGACTCAGCACCTGCCTGCACAGCATCAGAATCACTTGATGTGCTCACTTATGCCTCCTCAGGCGGGTTAAGAGACTGCTGTGAGTGTACCTTCCACCGGGCACGAGCGCTGGCCCTCGCACCAGGAGAATGTGGACAAACCAGTGGATCCCAGGTTTAATGACCCAAAATGGATTCAGGAGGCTGCCACTGATTCCACTGGGAGATGTTACCACTAGCCGTTGCATGTGCATGAAACGGCTGGATGCACAGCTGGCTGGAGAAGGCACCAAAGTCGACCTTGAGTGGGCAAGGGGGCGGGTCAATCCTCTGTCGTCATCACTGTACGGGAACAGTGAGTGAAAGAGACAAGCAAACCCTGAAGTTCACCTGAGCCAAACTCCCCATCAGAATTTATGGTCGATTCTGTTCTATCCTATAAACCCTACAAACTAGTGTTTCCCAACTCAGGGTACCACAGCTGGTCCATGTTTTTGCTCCCTTCAAGCTCCCTGCCATACAGTGCATATTTTTGCTCCCTCCCAGTTACCTGATACCTAGCTCGAGCCATTTCCACAATATCACATCAATTTTTCCATTCATTACCACCCTACGACTTCAAAATACCCATCTTTGGTTGTTGTTCCTCGTCAGCAGATCCTTTCCTAGTCCCTTTTTTTTCTGTCACATGGTTCCATCTGTCTGCTGCACATTTTTACACAGAAACAGTCGGGGAGAAAAGCTGTTTATCAACCTTGTGGATTTCAGTTTTTTGGGAACAACCATCCTCCACAGTAAAGAAAAATATTAATGTGAACGAGAGCTTTTGGGTTCTAACGGAAGGTGTCCATAGTGAGTTTGCAGAGTACTGCAGTCACTCTGCAGCGCTCCCAGGAGAAGATTATGGTGTTTGTGTTTCGTCCTGAATTTAAATCAAGATGAGAGCAGGGTGGGGGGTGGGGATGTTCAAGCGCATCAAAGTTTGGGAAAATGAGAATGGGATGTATGTGTAATTCAGCCCCACCCCCGTCTTTTGCAAGCCGCAGTCTGCTTACAGGCGTTTTGCGGTGAGCTGATTTTGACGCATGAAATAGTCTGCTGGCTGTGAGGGATGTTTCTCACAGTAATCCTACTATGACACGGGAAGTCCCATCGTAGGGGAATAAGAGACCTTTCACAGAGGTAAATAATACCTCTGCACTGCCTGGACACCCCAACCCCGTTGCTGAAGGGTATCTATCTGGCTGGGGGCCGGAAAAACAAGGCACCTCAAAACCTCTTTACCGCAACCATTGTTGCTGGTGCTTAGCTACAAGGAGATAACGGATATATGAAGGGAGTGAACAGATAGATGAAGTGGAAATAATAGTTTAAAAAGCGTGAATGTATCTCGTTTTGCATCGTGCACCAAAGGCACAGTTCTGAGCCAATGCTGAAAAACAAATGTAGGTAAAGTGCTTTAAGAATTTTTAAAGCTTCCATCATACTCTTGTGTGCTCAGTTCAAAGCAAAACAGGGAATCTTTTCTTTTTTAGTCACTAGGAAAGCAAATATCTAACCCCTATTTCAGGAGTCATTGTACCCCAATTTGCGCATCATCACTGTGATCCAGAAATCCTTCACGGTGCAGACATTCCCAGATACCTTTACTCACACCCACCTGCAGGGATGATGGCAGATGGCTGATACTCAGATTCTCTACATATCTCTGTTTTCAAGATTAGGCTGTGAGTCTTTTTGTTTTTTGGGGGGGAGGGTGAAGTTGTGTCACATGTATGTGCTTCCACATTCTTCAAGCACACGCACGTTATTTATGCTTGACTGACTGCAGAGCTCAGCTATATTAAGCAAAGGAACGTCTCACCTGACAACAGACATTAAGGTCAAAAGAAGCAATTTGAGATTCTTTATTGGGAAGCCTGTTCGTGTGCCAGATACAGTTTTCAGCATTTCCCAGTAATACTGAAATGAGGGACTCTATAATTTTGCTTCATTGCTACACGCACCTTGGCTGCGGGTTCAAATGCAGCCCGATTCAGAGTGCATGGGCATTTTTTACATCCAGTGCGAGAGATGTGCAGTGTGCAATCCTCATATAAGGCTTTCTAACTCGCCCTTTCTACAGCATTTGTGGGTATTCGCTGGCATCCTGTCCATGGTGTACTTATGCCCTAATGACCACTGCAACCCTGACTGGATAGAAAGTGAAAGTATGAATGAGAGGAGCTGCGAGGAGCTTAACTCGCCTATTTCACATGCCGTTCGACCCGATCATTCAGAAAGTGCAGAGCAATGCAAACAAGGCTACTCAACAAGACGAGCTATCATTTTGGTTCTGGAAAAATCGCTTTTCTTATTCACTAAAGCATCTGCTTTCCCAATATATAAGCTGATAATCTCTTAATAAAAGGGGTTATTTTTCACAGAGTGTGTTTTGTGACATCATGACGGCGCATATTGAAAGCGATGTAATTAGTGGGTTTCCAGGCATTGTTCACACTGGCAGACATAGTGATTTATTTGTTGGAAAATGAGTTCCCTACAAAACTCCTTTGATTTATAACTAATTTTATCTCTATGTTTATTGAGTAGACAGTTTTGTCCAGTGGAAGTGAGGAAAGTCTGGGGTGAGAGAGTAGGGCGAGTCAGCATCCTGGAGAAACTGGGGTTAAGGGCCTTGCTCAAGGGCCCAGTGACGATATGATGACACATATGGTATTCGAACCCGTGACCTTCAAGACACAGGCTCTGATATATAATACACAGAGCTCCAGACCATCCTTAGCTAGTTTCCATAGCTAATATATTATATATACTCAATAGAAGACCAAACAGTACTTCTGTACTTTATATATCATCATGTAACCTTTTGCAGAACTTTTTGTTTTGAAGTTCACTCTCCAGCTGTTTATTTTCATCAACTCCTAAAGGGAGTTTAACGTAACCTGGCCTTTCAAGGAAGCAGCATCACTGCAGCATCACTGCAGCATCACTGGCCCCTGAGAATCATGGGAAACAAATATCAATATAGCTACTGCAGCAAGTGTATGAGCAATTGAAGCAGCAACTCCGGTAAACTTAATAATAAAAACGGAAAAAATGGTAACAGAAAAGCTGACAAGATAATAAAGGTATTCATCACTACTGTGTGCTGTACAGACACACACACACACACACACGCACACACATTATATTACACATTTTCTTCTCTATACTAAACCATCTAAAACTATGCTTTTTTATATTGCATACCTAAACAGAATACTGTAGTATTTTGTCTCTGACTCTCAACCTAATTATAATTTGTTTTTCAATGATCAACAGGCTGGCGTGCCAGTAAACATCAATACTGAGGCTCATTAGTTCCCAGAGATATTGTACATCTGTCCAGAAACTGAAGTAGTCTAATTGTGCTTTTTGGAATTGTCAGCTGCAGGACTTATTAGCATATAGGATCAAAACCCACCAATAGCTCTCCATCTGTCGAAAATGACGGCTCTCTCGCCCAATTAAAATCAGCTTAATTAAGACCAGACAGAACCAATTCGGTTTACATAAACTTGCAGCACCAGAGGAAAAAGTTTTGGCAAGAAAATCAGCATAACTAAATAAATCTTGGCTTTAGTGATGTGGTTTATTTTTATGCACTGACTGAATATGATTTTGTGTTTAGCACAAATCAAACAGCCAAAATCTGCTTGCATTTTTTGATGAATCCATTCTCTGGTCAACTGACCAAAGGTACACTTCTGGAGTTTTTAATTGTCCGTTCATTCTAGCTATTAAATTTAGATTATTTTTGACAGCAATCTCTTGGTACTCAGCATATAAATCATCTTTCAGCTGTCGCCATTAAAAGTGGATGATAACACTTTTTCCATCTACTGCTATATGAAGCAGTTCCCAGGAAGTACTGGGCACAGAGCATATCCATCTCGGATGGGTCATTGTCCTATTCTAGGACACACACCTTACAAAATGAGCAATTTAGTGTCACCAGTATATCTGACCTGAGTACTGTAGGTGGAACACAGGAACATCTGGAAGATGTTCACAGACATGGAGCGAATCTGTCCAGATGGTTATGGCTTCGAATCCCATGCATAATAATGTAATCACATCACCACTGGGCCCTTGAGCAGGGCTCGTAATCCCTGGGGCTCAAAGTGCTGCCTGCTTCTGCTCTCTGACCCCAAGTTTTCCTCACTTGTATGTCACTTTGGAAAATAAGTAATCAGATTCTCTGCAAACAGTCTCCTATCCATCTTCATAACATATCTGGGAGTGTAGCCACCCATAATGCTGCAGGGCATTCGATCAGTCACACACATCTGCAGTAACTACGGTCACTCAAGCTACTTTGGACTATGGGAGCAAACCCAGTAACATATGAAGATTGCACACAGTGGGCAGATGAGACAGTCACACCCAGAACCCAGTGACTGATTCAGGATCTTGAATGCAGATGCTGGAGAGTTAAAACAGATCTGCACATCTATCAGCATTTGGTCCATGTGTCTTATGCATAAGAAAATAGCTGGTGGTCTGAATTTGAGTAATCAATTTCATATATATAATGTGACAGAGAGAAAATGACAGTGTTATTTTTAACACTGAAAGTGTTAATATGATCCTGTTGGATTACAGAATTAAAAGAACACTCTCAGTGTTGGACTGACACTGCCAGCTCTGCTACAAAAGAAAAAAAATAGCATTATACTTGTGTGTGAAACATTCATTGATGTACAGTACACAAAATAAAAGGCCACATATGGAGGTGCTACACTCTCATCCATCCACTTTTAATGATGCAAGACTGACTTTTTATTCCGGAACGTCTCAGGGGAAATCAGGCCTTACCCTTCGCTTTGTTTTTCTCCGCGGTCTTAGAGGGACTCACCGGCACCGCATTAGCCCCGCTCCCCCATCTCTTTATCGACACATTCACAGCTTCCGGAAACTACCGCCCGCCTCTCCAGCGACCATCCCCTTTTTCCAGATGCCTGCGGCTCCAAGATAGAAGGCCCATGAGACATTCTGAAAGGGGGGTGGGGGAGAGTCCCCCAAAATGTGCCCTGTAACACTCTGTCCTCACTGGAGGAAGGAACAGCCTGGATATGTTAGGTGATGAGCCATGACGATGGTCATTTTAAGAGAGAGATTGCAATACCAGAGGGAGCACTGGAGAGGCTCACCAGCTAGCATCACAGCTCCGGAGCCCCGCCTGATTATGTCCAGGTACTCCAGCTCCCTCCCACAGTTCAACATACTGGTTAGGTAGAATTGTATCGCTGAATTGTCCACTATGTGTGTGGATGTGCTTTGCAATAGACTGGCATCCCCCGCTTGGACTAGAGAGGCAGTTAAGGATGATGGATGTGTCGATAAATGGCCGGTTCATTTGTGAGG
>JAODLD010000046.1:30616303-30629459 GCA_026781065.1 Mormyrops boulengeri | reverse complement strand
GTGGATATTGAAATATTGACAGTTAAATACAGTGGTACCTCAGAACTGTTCTGATCAATGTTCTGATCGAATTTTTCCCATAAGAAATAATAGAGAACCAATTAATTGGTTCCCGGCCCCAAAAAATTACACCTAAATGCAGTTTTGTTTTAGCATTTAAACACAAAATGAACAGGATAAAACAAGAAGAGCATATACTAAACACATCTAAGCACATTTATGAAAACACTGATTTGTAAAGTAAGAAAATAAATGTATCCAAAAAATTTGTAAAGTTAAAAAATAATTTTTCAATAATTTCTTTTTTTAACTCGACTGTGGTTCGCATAGTCCTGCGCTTTAATTACCACTTTTGGTGCTGCTTTTTTTAGAGCCATGGCTGCCAATAAAAGATTAACCTGAAAAGAAAAATTAGCAGTCTTAATTTTTCGCAAACACTGCGCCAACACTGTATGCCGTTCGTAACATTTTTTTCTTAATGGCTTCCAAAACGATAAAGAATGTACCCCAACACTACCCCAAGCCATGCCCCAACACTGCGCCAAAACTAGACTATGCCATGAGGTCCATTGCTTATTTTTATTATTACTCTGTATTCGTTAATTTGTTCGTAAATCACAAACTTTCCCCGCGCTTACAAGTTATCTCAGGTCGGCGTTCACGGTTCGACTTCTGAGATTCAGATCGAGTTCTAGGTCATTTTTTTTTTAACTGGTTGGTTCGACGTTTAAGAAATTCGAGTTCTAATGAGTTCGAGTACTGAGGTACCACTGTACCTAATATTAAAATATTGAATTTCACAGTCAGTACCAGCCATTAAATCTAGCAGTAAAATAAAAAAAAGTGAGGGACTACAGATTATTTACACGCTCATAGACTAAAACTAAGCATCACATATGGAGTAACAAAATTGAAATTCCTGGCTGATTCACATGTTTTTCAGTCCAACTAGAATTCCGGCCCATTGTTGTTTCCTGTCAAAATGACTGTCATCCATATAAGTTTCCTCTTAAAATTATAAACATGACACCCCAGACAGGCTTAGGCACCTTAGATCGATACAGGAGGATCACCTCGTTGCAGTTCACACCTGTAATCTGAGAGACGGCCATGTGTGGCCGATATCACTGACACATTTCAGTGAGGCCCCTCCGTCTCACAGTGGGCCTTCTGTGTCCATCAAGGGATCGGGCTGTGTTTTACACAAATGTGGAGGCTGGCTGAGCATTCAGGAGTGGATTCAGTGTGTGGGCTAACCAGACAGATGTTCCCTTTTGATAGTCTGTCTTCCTCCTCAATAATCGCACCTGAGACGTCTGTTTTTTTAATCCAAAACCAATCTGTCAGAGGATTCCCTGCAGCCTACTCATTTCTGTCATTATAAAAGACATATTGCGGTACTTGATTTTGTCTCTGCGCCTGAGAAAGTCTTTATGTGTGTAATTTGAGAAGTGTTTTCATTTCTGCCAGGTCTTTTATGGTCAGTGACTGCACCTGTGTGATGTAAGATAATACTTCTCAAGATTGTACTTCTCAATGCCTCCTACGATTGGTTCATTCAGGTAGGAGTGGCAGCAACATCATCAAGCATCTACACTACTGTTTCCCTACATGGTCTTCAGGAAGCCAGGGAGAGTCCATGTTTTTGCTCCCTCCCAGCTCCCTGCCAGACAGTCCACATTTTTGCTCCCTTCCAGTACCGGGGGGCAAAAACGTGGACTGTCTGTGGGTCTCTGAAGACCGGATTTAGGAAACGTTGATGTACTTTAGTGTACATCAACGTTTCCTAATTAATATTTCTAAGGAATTGTGTAAAGGCAGTGTAAAGACTCTTCCCCTTCAAATAGCACTGTGGATTTTAAGGCTGTCATGAGATTCTGAAAAAGAGATGCGCAGTGGTGGTTTATTCTAAATAACCAAGCATTGTGAAGAATCACCCGGTTCATGCAGAGATGGACTGTTATACTTTAGTTCATAAGTCACCAGGCAGCTTTAGTGCAAAATTAAATGCATTATTTATCTAGCAAAGAATTCTATTTCATGAGGAACCCTTTGCTTTTCAGGGTGACATGAGTTCTTATCTTGTTAAAAACGACTATGTACTTTTTAGTAAGTACTTTTTATATGTAGCGTTTTTATATTTTTGCATTTACTGTGTAAATGGTAGAGTATTTGTTTTTTCATTCCATCTGAAGGGGTAGCTGCCTTCCAGTTTCGTTGTACATTGTATAATGACAATAAAAGACTTTTAGCTAAATCTAATTCCTCTAATCTCTCTGGGAATCTGAGGTTTTCATGCCCTCAGGTTGTGGGACTGAATTCCTGCTTGATTTGTGTTTGAGTTACAGCGTGATCTCGAAATGCACACATTTTAAGTGAGCTGCTGTTTAAATCTCACCATAATGCATAGGATAGGCTCCAGACCGTTAAATGAGTTGTTATGGAACATAGACGGATTTTTAATTGCTGATTAACTTGATTATATTACATACAGCTACAGTAATGCTGTAATTTCCATTTCCAATAAGTCAGAAAAATACAGTTAATTCCCAGCAATGCATTTTAAGTGGTAAATCTGCAAACCTTTGCAAAGTAATGGTGTGCTACAGCGTTCAGGTAGACAGGTTGCCCTTTTCAAAGACCTGTGCTCTGTCTTTGGTACCTGCTGCCAGGACCAGTGGAGAGGCACTAATAGGCTTGACACTCTGCTAATGTAGATTTATACTTCAAGCCCTTAACATGCCTTAACCTCCCCCCCCCCCATGACAAAACCTCTGCTCTGTCACATACCCCATGTGAACCAGCAGGGTATTTATACTGAGAATGCAAAGTAACGTAAATGAAGGGGAAGCAGTGGTCTGCTGCTGATAGGCCACTTAGGCAAAGAGACCTTTTTTCATTGGGTCATCTTCTGCGTTTCTGTGTAAAGGCATCTGCCATTGGCTCATTATGTCGCTCAGTTATTAGTTTCTGAAAAAAAATTTAAATTAATTCTTTTTAGATTTTGAAGTCAGTTTCAAAACTTGCATGACAACGTGTGCTTTTTGATTTCTTCAATTCACATTTCAGCTTTTTAAATTATTTCCCAAAGCATGATAAGAGTTATACATGTATATTTGTAAATGATGGCTCAGTTATAAATAAATGCAAAGGTTTTCCTCATAGAAAAACAAGCTCTGGGCTCCTCATTCCACCCAAATGTATCATTCATCTTGGCTGTGGTCAGTATCATGGTGTTACTTTCCCTGGTTCCTTTGCACTGCCACACAGGGGCTAAACGGAAGTCAATCTTCCCTTTATCATTTATTCCCCAGGTGCTAAAGCACTGAGCAGCATAAGAGGGATGCTTCAGTCATCTGTGCAGGCTATGCTCACAGTTATTGTAGTGATCCTGTTGCTTTTGGGCTGTAGCTTCCTGGACTGGGAGTAGAACATCCATCCATACATTTTCTGTAACTGCTTATCCTACGCAGGGTCACGGGGGGTCTGGTGCAAGGTAGGGAACAAGCCAGGATGGGGCGCCAACCCGTCACAGGGCACACTCACACACCATTCACTCACCCACACACACCTACAGGCAATTAGGTAACTCCAATTAACCTCAGCATGGCTTTGGACCGTGGGGGGAAACTGGAGGAAACCCCACGATGACACAGGAAGTAGAACAATTAATGTTATTCAGCAGATATATTATATATAAATTTGGCTCTCTGGTGCTTGTAGTTAGCAATACATGCCAATGTTTAAACACATTGTTGGTGAACAGGCAAGCAAGAGGGTAGAACTTGGTGTGTTTCCGCTCTGAAATGCAGTTCAGTGTATTATCAGTAAAGTTCAAGCACACTGTGTTCTCAGTGCCTCTGTCTTACTCAATGTTCAAGCACTGAGGCCTGTCTGTTAAATGCCTGATGTAATTGTTGGACTTCAGTTTGGCAAGAGAGGGACCAAAACAACAGACATTACCATAAAAGAAATAAACTGGAAGAAAAGGACATTAATAATACAACAAAACACATTTCACATGGAATATAAGGGAGATTCAAAACACTGTTCAACATCAAAATATGCATAGGTGACCGTGGAAAGCCCACATTTTTATCTCTAGCGGAAACCTTGCGAGTCCGTGCGCATCTACCATGCATGTGCAAGACAACTGATTAGCTATTTCTAGTAGGTGGCAGCCTGCACTTTCACAGATCAGCAGTCAATGACGAGACGGTAGAGGAAAAGTAGCTGTTGCTGTTGTTGCAGTAGTTATGGCTGATTTTGTCGTAAGGATTTCAAAATACTGTGGTGTGCCTTATTACCGTATTATCATTCAAACCTTAACTAATAACTTTAAAAGTGTTCATAAAAGTTTACCTGTTTCACTGCACTGCTTGTATTTCTGTTTGTTGTGATACATTTGCCCTCTCCTGGACTGTTGAAATATCACTGCTGTATGCAGCACCAACCGCAGCCATCCATACCCACATACTATGAACATGAGCTGGCGCGCGCACCATCGTCCGCAGCCCAAAAGCACATGTGGAAAAGTGAAGCATGATAATAATGACAAAAATACATGTAGGGTAACATGGAAACATAACCCTGAAAATATACGTAAGGTAACGTGGAAACATTACCATGGAAACACATGCAGGGTAACATAAAAATTACATGCAGCAGTTCGTGAATAACACAGCCAGTTGGACTGCCCCCTTCAGGCTACTGGAGAAAGTGCTAGGTTTCAGACTTCAGAAGCACTCTTATTATCCACTGTCACCTGCTGTCATCATAAAAGCCGCCGTGTGATTATGGCATGTCGCTCTACACCACATCACTAACAATATTGTTTTAAAGCGGCCCTTCTACCTGGACCATTGATTTTTTTCCCCCAGGCATTTAGTGAAAAATTACAGATTTCTCTGAGGCCATAATGGAGAATGTCCACTAGCCAGGCATAAATCACCTTTCATCACAAAGGCTTATCTAACCTGGCCGGGGCACGGGGACTCATGGAAGCGGTAGATAACACACCAGGCAAGGTCACGCTCGCCTCAAGATGGACGCTTCTTCGAAATGCCCCAGTCGGAGTTTGATTAAACAAGATTAAACAGCACGTTTTGTCAGCAAGGTGCCCCTATACCCCATTTATGAGAATTTGAGCATAAAAATATCAGTGATGCTGTTCATTAACTGTCCAAATGCAAACTGGGCTTTTTAAATTCATATCTAATACTTTAATTGCATATATGGTTGTCAGGAGTTGACATCTACTTGATGGGACCTAATTTATGTTGAACCTGGAGCCAGAAATAAAATTTTGTGGAGGGTCCGGTAACCCTACCAAAGTAGACTCTGTGGGAGGTCCCCACAGTAGATTTTGCAGACCTTTGGGAGGGGGTTGGGTTCCTCTATGCAGATTTCACCAATTGGGGGCTGAAGCAAATTTAGCCTTTGGATTGTGTTAGTTTTCTGTACCTATCTCTTATGTTAGACGGGTCGGCACCGACCCGTGTCTTAAATTAGCCATAAAATTCCCTCAAAACAATTATTTATCATCCAATTTGTTTCTTACCTCTTGGTTACCTTGTTAGGCTTCCTTTTCAATGAAAAGATTGGTTTAAATATTTTGGGTGTGGCATTCTGGACCTTTCTTTTGACAGCATACCTCTCGTTTTCAATAAAAAATAATGGTAAAATAAGTCTCAAGTGAATTAAATAAACAAACCGAATTGGTCTCACCTTACCTTACATGTCTGGGCATGCCTTGCCTAGTGATTATTTTTTTTTTATTTATTTTGTTTATATAGAGGTTCCTGATGCAGCACACACATTCACATGGTGCTTTTATGCATTTTAAACTTAAAAGGGGATCGGTGCCGACCCCAACACCAGAGCTGTTATAATCTTGACCAGAGCATGTATAATTTAGAGAATTTTTTTTTTGTTTAGAGGTTCCTGACAAAATCAAAAAGCCTTGATGCAGTACACAAATTTATGTGGTGCTTTTATGCAATTTAAGCTTACAAACGGGTCGGTGCCGACCCTAACACCAAAAGAAGGTTAGAGGGGATTTCAGACTCATAATTTTATTACCTGGCTACGTGCCTGGCTGGTAACAAAAAAATTTGCTGGGCTTCAAACCTGTTATTTCACTATGTGGCTACATCCCTGCTTCGATATGAGCACCAGAAATACCGCTACGCAGATTGATGGATTGGTGATCCACTGATGCCTTTTTCCGCAGTTAATGGTTTGCTTTTATTCGGGCCTCTGCCTCGGAGTCCGGTGGTGCCGAGCCCGCCACGGCAGGCCGGCTCCATTAGAGTACCTCCTACTGACCGATGGCTATCAGGAAATGTCAGGCGGGCCGGTCGGCTGAGGATCGTATCTGCAGAACATAGATCCGCGGTGACCTCAGAAAATGTTATCCAGCTCAAAATGGAGAAAGGCTTTGTGTTCAAAACCCTACCGATTATTTGTAATGTGCACAGGTACTACACAGTTCTCTACGGCATGCAATTTTGCAAAATGGAGGAAAAAAATGCTTTTCGAAGCTTTGGAATAGTAATGGAACTGAAGCCCTGCAGAACTGTCTCTGTTAGCCAGAGAATTTTGGACCATTGAATAGGGTGAGTTTTTTGAATGGAGAGAATAACACAATCTTTCTATACAAATTTGTCTCTAAAGGGAAAATAGTTTTCCCATCTCACACCAAGAATCGCTGCAGATTTTTATAGTTCAAGATAACAAAATTAATCAGCAGGTTCAGTTTTAAGCAAGGGGAGATTGTGGATTGTAAAGGAAAGCCTCCTGTGTCTTCTGATACACTATCTGGCAATTGTCTACCTATTAAAGAACAAGAAATGCTCATTTTAATGGCTCCCCATTCTAACATTGGCTGAAATGATCCATTCTGGGGGGGGGGGCTTGTTTACCATGTAATGAATCCCTGGATACTAAAGAGAGAGCACAGAGCTCAGAAGTAAGGGACTCGGGCCATAAGCGATCTTCACAAAGGCATTCGGCACCTCCATTGTTAATATTCCTATTGCTGTAGATAAACAGTATGTTACTAAACAGCATTTATCCAATCAGAAACAGCTAACATCGAGGCTAAAGCCCAGGAGAAGCCCTGCAGAGGTACTCGCAGTCTCCAGCAAAGCGTTTAAGTGGCATTTGTCCAGTAGAATGCCCAACCTTATGAACAGGTTCAACGGAATGCCGCTTTGGGTGCGGTTAAGCTGAAGTAAATTTGGATTTACTGGGTCATCTGCTAAACAGGTAATCAGTTATAAAGAGCTTACAAATGGACGAACTGCAAATGTCGCTTCACCAACATTAGTTGTGCAATTTGTCAGGAAAGCTGAGACATGTCATGTTCCTGGTTTATCTCTTAGCGCCTTCGCCAAACATTTCCCCTGACACGCTGACAGACAGTAATGACGGCCTCTTTAGGGCCCCAGTCAGGCACCACAAGTGCGGCCAGTCCTCTGCTTCCTCTAAATCCCCCACCCGTGAATCAAAATCAGGTCTATTCTCGCCACCCAAACATTCACACCGCCGCACCTCTTTTAAAGTCAAGTGCCTTGAGCTTGAGAGCACTCACTTGTTTTTTAATGTGCGCCATCCCCCGCCCCCCAATTCCCTCATTACTTCACCGAGGGACATAAAACCTCATTGTTGAAACTTGTGCCCAAACAAGCATGAATTAAAAAGGGATTCATGAATATTCATGACTGCCTGAATGTTCATAACATTTATGAATTTTATAAAATCTCTCCATCAGATTTGCATATCACCTTATAGCAAATGTCTTCTCTACTTCAGGGGAAACAAATCAGGTGAAGTTTTGCTTTTTATATCTCTTTTGTTTACCAAACTCTCCCTTCCAATTTTTTAAGTCACAACGTGTTAAACTTTGTGCCTCCTTGGGCTGATATTACAGTGATTTATCACCATGGAACAGGGAGAGAAAAATGTGTCTGATATGAGACATAACAGTATATAGGCCTAAGTGTTGTACTGGATTCCAGTACCAGTGCCAGTATCTCTTCAGTTTGATCAATGGGTTAGATTTAAAATTCAACATTTAATGCAGAGCATATATATTGCAGAGTTGTAGACCAATGTCTCTCAATCTGGTCCTCAGAGACCCACAGACAGTCCACGTTTCTGCTCCCTCCCAGCTACCTGCTAGACAGTCCACATTTTTGCTGGGAGGGAGCAAAAACGTGCACTGCTGTGGGTCCCTGAGGACCAGGCTGGGGAATCACTGTTTTAGACAAATATGACAGGAAATGTGATCTAATGGGAAATAGACCACGGCAAGAAAATCAAGAAAAGAATGGAGAAGAAGATAAACAGGTAATAGGCTAAAGAGTAAAATGAAATCAGATGTAGAATGTAGAAAAGTAGAATTTACCTGGGAATTTATTTTTGCATGTATACATTAATGTATTTTAATGACTTGATACAGGGAGACTTAAGTTTCATATTGTTCAATGCAAACAAATCAAATCACAGCTATATTAATTAGCTAATGAAAATGGTGATTATTTTGAATGCTAGCTTCAGTTTTCAGTAATTCATAATGATCCTCTTCAAGTCATTTTTGGGTTCCTGTGATTCATTAAAGCAGAAAGACTGCGACACATTTCTGAACTGACATCTACCAGCAACCGATTTCTTTGATATCTGAATATGCAGGTGACAGCGAACAGGTAACACATTAAGTGTCACGTCTCAGACGCGGAAGCAGGCGAAGGAAGCCGTCGATACGAACGAAAGGGATTAATTGTGGGCTGACACACTCCAAAACGCACGCAACATTAATAACCGGACTCAAGAAACAAACTTAACGCGGACTTAAATACAATGCACTAATGACCACAACAGAAAACAGCTGGTAAACACGGGGAATCCACACGAGGTTAATGAGAGGGCGTGGCACACATAAGGGCGGACAATAGGGGCAGGACATTAAGTTTATTATCAATTCAGAGTTCATATAAAATTATATAAAAAGCACACATAAAATATTAATGGATTGGCTTCTCACTGCCTCAGTCCTTTGAGAATTATTAAACTAGACCAAAAATCCTGTCCCTCTGTCCAGCATGGATTTCCTTGACAGCTCACCACCTGGGCACTTAACAGTGGCTTGAAGCTTCGCTATGCTTTCTGAATTCTTCTCCCATAATAGGGTGACCCTGAAGGGCTGGAAACAGGGGCTCCCTGAATGTTTGGCGAAATGCAGGGAGAAGATGGCATGTCAGTTAAACACCCAAACCTCTCAAAGGAATTATACTGACTTCAGGCCCCCTTATGGTACCGGTAAATAAGGTACTGGCCTGAACAATTTATGTAAAATATCCTGCTGTATCAAAGAAACGGGAGCATCCCCTGAATGTCACCTTAAGACGTGCCAACAGAACCACATGATGCTGGGACTTTAGGTTGAGGTTAGGAAATGGGGAAGGGACAGAAGGGAAGGGAAGGGAGCACTGCATGAGGGAAAGGGCTACAGCAGAGTGTGAGATCAATGCCCCGCATCTGACCAGGTATTCTGCAGCCCAGACAAAAAAAACTATACCAACAGCACTTTGCTTGAGATGAGCCAAAAGACTATAACCACCCCGCAGACCTTGATATGCACTATATTTTATGAGATAGTCACCATAATTCACTTCATGCGGGGGTGGTCATAATGTTTTGGCTCATTGGTGTATATAAAATCTGCAATTCATGTTCAGTTATTAAAATCATTACTGGCAGTTTCAGTAAAAATAAATGGATCTGGAACTTCACCTGAACCATTTAACATACCACATCAAGATTATAAAGACCATAAATGATTAAATAAGGCAATTCATTTATTCTGCTTGGGTGAAATATTTATAATTCTCATGACCTTTTGATTATGACTCATTAAATGTAAGACATTAAATAGCATCATTTAGCTAACTTCATATCACCAGTAGTAACTGATAACCTATAACCCGAATCATACTGAACGGGACACATTAAATCCTGTTTTACTGTTCAGTAAATGTCAAACGGTACCTAATCACCAGGCAGACTTTCCTTCATGCGGTTGATATTCAACCTAGTCATCAACCCACCCACCCATCCAATCTATTAACACAACATTTTGTCCCGCCCCCCCGTTCTGGGCCTCACAGTCCATATATATCGGAGATGGTGTGAAGCAAGGATTTCGCAAAGAGGAAATCTGTTGTATTCACTGAGCTGAAACCCATCTGAGAATCTACACAATCATAACTCCAGTGATAATGTAATCCTGCCGGGGTTAGGAAAGAGGGGCCTAGGAACAGATTCCATGGACACGGATCACGCTTCCCAGCGGGCTCTGAGAGCTCAGGGCTTTCGGAAAGAGGAAGCGCCCAAGCGGCGGTTCAGGGTTTTGAAGAATGGAGGAACTGAGTGCATTTATGTTCTTTCCTGGCGTAAAGGGTTTGTTCTGGATGTTAGCTATGCGATTCATTCCACAGAGAGGGAGATTCTCTATCTAAATATGCATTGGGAGCTGGGGATCCGTTTCATCCATCTCAGGACCATCGTTCATTCATCTCTGAATGAATATATATATACGCATACATGCTTAGAGACGAGTGCAGAGAAAACCATCTCGGAGAGCTGAGCGGCTGGCTCTGCCAGTAGACGGCATAAAAGCCAAGGCCCAGAACTTCTTTGTTAACTTTGTTAGACAGTTTCTGGTTTCCCCGGTAATTGGGCAGGCTACTGGAAAGGGGGTTTTCTACAGCGATGGATTCCGTTTGAACACCTGACCCAGTTAAAACCCTTACAAACTTCAATCCGAGTCACTGGGATTTCATCTCTGGAAGCCTACGTTTAAAGTGCGCAGGAAGGGCGTAAGACTGCAGTGACCTGGACACATCTCTGAAGCCCATATATCAAAGGGTATGCCCTCTTGTCACCTCAGGGGGGCCAGGCTTTGATACATGAAGTTATGAGGTACTTCACACAGACCCCATAAAATGCCAGTGACCTGTGGAGCATTAGGGAGCCGTGCATCCTACACATGTGGCTTATCATCTGTTTTGGGGTTTCGATCTCCCACAACCACTCAACTATTGATGGAAGGCCTATAGTTCCTCCCATGATGACCATTTCCTTGTAAAGACATGGAATTAGTCCACAGAGAGTGAGATCTGGTTGCGGTCCACTTCAGATGCCCAGTTTGGAATTTTAACCACATATTAAGAAAGTATCAGTGGAGCTTCAGTGCCAACAAGGGTTTTGAATCATCGATTTTAGTGTAAACCCTCAATTTATCTCCATGGGATTGATGACCATTTAGCCACAAGGTCAGCCCTGAGGGTCACAGGTTTTCCACCTCGGATCGACTGTGCAGAATGTGATAGCATTTAGTTTTGCATAACCGTCCGTGTGTGCTTTTAGTCTCCAATCCAATTAATCCCCAGAGATCCAGACTCAAACAGGTGTTCACGTAAGAGAATATATTTTTTACTTTTCATAGATAGGTGTAAATTTCTCAACTGCTTCTAGAGCTGATTCAAGTGCATTGACTACCTTGTGTCTTTTGGACCTGCATACATTAAATGCACCATTCCAGCAAAGTTTAATTAAATTAAATATGGTTAAATTTGCATAAGCAAACAAATAAACCTACACTTGATTCAACCTGTCACAACAAGGTCTTACAAATGTAATTTGCTTATTAAACTGCTTTGCTTAATAAATCAGCCACTTTAAACCAACACTGAGCTATGACATGAACCTCCAGAAGACACAGGCCTAACAGGGTTAATGAGCTCTTAAATAAATGATTATGAAGAACGTACAGGAGTAATTTTTTTTACATCACGGACTAGCATGTCACAGTTTAACAACCAGGGAAATGAACCTCCAGAGGTTTGTAAGTGGGACACATGTTGCCCTGAACTGTTCAGTGATGTTGCCGCAAAACTGATAGCTGCTTCCCTGAGGATGTAGGAGGTTTTTTTTACTAATAAAGCCATGGTGCTTCTGTAGGGGCACTTCAGGGGCTGGTGGTGCATATCAGGGGAGCAGTCTGGAAAAATGTGTGAATAAGGCCCTTCTGCCAGATTGTACCATGCTGCCCCGAGATGGGGTACCAGTCTAGAAAAACACAGAAATGAGGCCCTGCTGCCAGGTCGTACCAAGCTGCCCAGAGATGGGATACCAGTCTGGAAAAACACAGAAATGAGGCCCTTCTGCCAGGTCGTACCAAGCTGCCCAGAGATGGGGTACCGGTCTAGAAAAACACAGAAATGAGGCCCTGCTGCCAGGTCGTACCAAGCTGCCCAGATATCGGGTACCAGTCTGGAAAAACACAGAAATGAGGCCTTGCTAACATGGTCATATCAAGCTGCCCAGAGATGGGGTACCAGTCTAGAAAAACACAGAAATGAGGCCCTGCTGCCAGGTCATACCAAACTGCCCAGAGATGGAGTACCAGTCTGGAAAAACACAGAAATGAGGCCCTGCTGCCAGGTCGTACCAAGCTGCCCAGAGATGGGGTACCAGTCTGGAAAAACACAGAAATGAGGCCCTGCTGCCAGGTCGTACCAAACTGCCCAGAGATGGAGTACCAGTCTAGAAAAACACAGAAATGAGGCCCTGCTGCCAGGTCGTACCAAGCTGGCCAGAGATGGGGTACCAGTCTGGAAAAACACAGAAATGATGCCCTGCTGCCAGGTCGTACCAAACTGCCCAGATATGGGGTACCAGTCTGGAAAAACATAGAAATGAGGCCCTGCTGCCAGGTCGTACCAAGCTGCCCAGAGATGGGATACCAGTCTGGAAAAACACAGAAATGAGGCCCTTCTGCCAGGTCGTACCAAGCTGCCCAGAGATGGGGTACCGGTCTAGAAAAACACAGAAATGAGGCCCTGCTGCCAGGTCGTACCAAGCTGCCCAGATATCGGGTACCAGTCTGGAAAAACACAGAAATGAGGCCTTGCTAACATGGTCATATCAAGCTGCCCAGAGATGGGGTACCAGTCTAGAAAAACACAGAAATGAGGCCCTGCTGCCAGGTCATACCAAACTGCCCAGAGATGGAGTACCAGTCTGGAAAAACACAGAAATGAGGCCCTGCTGCCAGGTCGTACCAAGCTGCCCAGAGATGGGGTACCAGTCT
>JAODLD010000046.1:30592212-30616203 GCA_026781065.1 Mormyrops boulengeri | reverse complement strand
GTCTGGAAAAACACAGAAATGAGGCCCTGCTGCCAGGTCGTACCAAGCTGCCCAGAGATGGGGTACCAGTCTAGAAAAACACAGAAATGAGGCCCTGCTGCCGGGTGATACCAAGCTGCCCAGAGATGGGGTACCAGTCTGGAAAAACACAGAAATGAGGCCTTGCTAACATGGTCAAATCAAGCTGCCCAGATATGGGATACCAGTCTGGAAAAACACAGAAATGAGGCCCTGCTGCCGGGTGATACCAAGCTGCCCAGATATGGGATACCGGTCTAGAAAAACACAGAAATGAGGCCCTGCTGCCAGGTCGTACCAAGCTGCCCAGAGATGGGGTACCGGTCTGGAAAAACACAGAAATGAGGCCCTGCTGCCAGGTCGTACCAAGCTGCCCAGAGATGGGGTACCAGTCTAGAAAAACACAGAAATGAGGCCCTGCTGCCGGGTGATACCAAGCTGCCCAGAGATGGGGTACCAGTCTGGAAAAACACAGAAATGAGGCCTTGCTAACATGGTCAAATCAAGCTGCCCAGATATGGGATACCAGTCTGGAAAAACACAGAAATGAGGCCCTGCTGCCGGGTGATACCAAGCTGCCCAGATATGGGATACCGGTCTAGAAAAACACAGAAATGAGGCCCTGCTGCCAGGTCGTACCAAGCTGCCCAGAGATGGGGTACCGGTCTGGAAAAACACAGAAATGAGGCCCTGCTGCCAAGTCGTACCAAGCTGCCCAGAGATGGGGTACCAGTCTAGAAAAACACAGAAATGAGGCCTTGCTGCCTGAAGCCAGAGGGCCAGTCTGTCGCATGTCCCAGTTAAATCGCGATTGTTCACACTCCCTAATCTTTCATTAGTCACCCGTCTCACGTAATGGGGGGCGTCTTCTCCCATGTCTCTGTTTAAGTGGCTGAGGGAACATTACCAGCCCTCCCCATCATTTCTCCTGGGGGGAAACCAGCTGTTCTGATACCAGATACTCAAGCAGATGAATCCCATCAAAACAAAAGCAGATTAACGGGCTTTCACTTCAGTGTAGCTACAACATAATTGCATCTATCCCAGCTAGGTTTGCAGAAAGCACTTAACATCTAGCAGTATTGTCGTTGACATGCATCAGTTCAGACTAGTTATAACATCAGTGAAATACTCCAAAGCGGTTAACTCAACTACTAACTCCATTAAAGTCATTAGAGTAGCTGAAACAGATCTGAAGATGATCAAAAACTCATGTCTGCACTTACCATATGTAGTGTTTGGATGAACCATGAGGAATGTTAATAACTGCAAGCTGGACACCAAGTTGAGCCTATGCTGGATGAATGTATCTTCAGAGCTGGTCTTATCTATGCTGTGATGCTGTGGCTGGTCCTGCGGGGGGGCACACATAGTTACCTAGGATGGTTCTGAAGACTCTGAGTGGGGGGGGCTTAAGGTAAGGTAGGGTATACTTTACTGCCCCAAAGGAAACTTGTCTTGGGCTCCAAGCCACTGCATCACACAAAGAACAATGACCTCACAATGTACATACAGACAAATACACAGATCAAACATTCAGACTCATATGAAGACATGCTTAAATTCACATGATAAATGTTGTAAAACTGGAGGGAAAAAGAAACAGATAAATCAACCAGGGGTTCTTCAAAACAATGGAGGACAATAAAAAGCCTTTAGTTTCAGATAATATAACCAGATATAATCAAAGCAGAACAGGAGGTAATAAAACGGCAAGTTTTAATAAATGTAGTAGTTCCTCTAGTTGTTGTCTTGATGGAGGATGGAATGAATTAATGAATTACTGGTTCAGTCTGCAATTTGTTATCCTGAACCATCAACCTGAGGGCAACACCTCAAATCCTGGGTTCAGGGTGTTTCGGGTCATTCAGAATCTTCTGTGCCTCTCTAAGCACAGATTATCCATATAAAGTTTGACGATAGTTCATGGTCCTTTTACCCTATGATTTTCTTGCCTGTTTGGATGAGACATGTGAGCTTAGACTTCAGCTGCTGACAGGTTAGCATAGCGTACATGTACGCCATGTCAAATTACACTGTCTGAAATCATTTGATTAAACAAAATACGTTTGCTATTTACACCAGACAGTCTAAGCCTTCTTAAAACGTACATCCTCTGCTGTAGCCTAGAACTGGTTTTCAATGTGAACACGTCATGTTACTGAATTGTCAGTGTCGACACTGAAATATTTAAATGAAGGAACCTGATTTACAGGAGCATTGTGAATGGGTACTGGACTGTGATCACCAAGTGACTTTGGATCAAATATTTTCTCCTCCATTTTCTTTCTGGAGTGGTATTTTGGTCTCCGTTATAAGCCAAGAATGGCAGTATCATCAGAGAATTTCTCAATGTAATTTTAAGGGGTTTTGCTCACACGCCCGCTTGTATATAATGTAAAGAGACCCGGGGAGCTCACACACCTTTGGGGGCCTTCTACTAATAGATTAATGTCAGGTATTACCATATTTACCTTTACATGTTGAACTCTGTTCAGGGACAGAGCAAAGGCTTTGTCTCAGGGGGCAAGAAATGCTCAGGGGGGCCATTACATTAATATCTTGTTGTATATTAAAATTTTAGTGGCCGTGAATGCATCATCCAAAGAGTTAACATTAATGTTACCGGCAGTAGAAATGTCTGCCTCAGACAACTTGCTGGGGCAGCGGGGCAGAACTAGACATAACAGTCTTTCCACTGCTGTTCCTCCAACCTCTCTCTCTGTTTATATGCACCAGATGTATATTTTATCTTCATATTTGCTAATTTCTTGTAGGCGGATGTATAACTAGCTGATGTAACACTACTTACTGCTCTATAGCAGGAAATGAAACAACTGTAAACAAATTTCGGCCAATAAATTCTCACAGAAATCTGTTTTACTATGATATTATCGTATTTTAACCAGAAAACTCATATAAGTAGTTTGGAGTGGACATTTGAGCTACATGTTTTGTTACTTAAAAAAAAAAAAAGGGCCTCCCCAGACTGTGGGCCCCAAGGTTGTTCGCTCCCCCCACCAATTCCACCCCCTGACTCTGTTAGTTAAACAAGAAAAACATCACATGATAATAAAAGAATTTACCTTCATCTGTTTCAATTTATCCAATAATAAATCAGGCTGAAGAGTATTAAAAGTTGAACAGAAATCAATGAAAAGTAAACGAGCATATGCCTTAGATGTCCTCCAAGCGTTTAAGGACTGAGGGTGTAAACACACTAGGCGATTCGTTCCATGCCTGAGCAGGTTTGACCCCCAAAATCCAATTCGTTTGACTAGTGTGATCGTTAACTGTGCCCAAGCACGGAGCACAGGCAGGAAACGATGCAATGATGTGACTGGCACAAGCATGCGCACATGTACACTATACATGAACTGGACCTGGACAGAACGGATCAGGAAGGCTGTACAGATCGGGTCACGATAAATATTTAACAAATATGGCAGCAGAGGAGTCACTTTGGCCTATGGCAGAGGAAATGTGGACTGACAAGAGTATCTAGGAACAACTAGATGCCATGCACAAAAACTCTGAGATATTTGGTAAAATATAGAACTATCTTTCTATACGTGCAGCACAATTAAATGAAGATCACTCCATTGCACACTCAATAAATCTATGAGGGCCGTGTGTCATTACATCCAAAACGACTCCAAATAAGCCACAATATAAGGACATTAACCATGCACTCCAATATGGTGTGTGATAACGCTTTTATTCCTGTTTTCTTCAGCACAAAAAGTGTCTTAGTGATGATGAAAGCATGGTCAGGCCTGGAATGTTAAGCACAATGTGAGTGCAGACCAGTGGGGGAGTGAGGAGGGGGGACAGTCGTGCTCAGGGATGGTACTAGGCAACTGGACCAAGTGTGAATATGCCCTAAATGGGTGATACTACTGACGGCGATACTACATTGTCTGTAATTAAACCGCCAAGGGTTTAACTCTGGGTTTACCTCAGTTTTCAGTACAGACACTACATATTTCTCAAAACATTTCATCACAGTTGAGGTCAACACTACTGGCCTTGTAGTCGTTGTTCTCAGCAGGGCAAGATTTCTTTTCCATAGTGCCGGAACAGTGTGTGAGTCCAGTAGGTGCTGAAAGAGTGGACACCAAGCTGGGGTAAGCTGATTTGTTACCATGATTTTCATGGCACTTCCTGCACTACACATGCATCCATTTTCACCACTTCCCATACTTGGGATCTCCTGCTGGATCCACGGCCTCATAGCAGACTTTCAATGAAAAGAAGTAACGAGGGAATTCCCCCATATCACCTCCTAGATGTGGAATGATGCAGGTTTCAGGTATTTGTTCCTCAGCAGTTAACCATAAGCTTATCTCCAGGCCGATGCTGAAACTCTAGGTGTCTTTAGCATGAAGATGCCTCATCTTTACAGCTGTCTACAAAGTGTCATGATGCCACCTCTGCTACCCATAATTCATTGCCAGGTGGCCAGTACCCCAGACCACACTCTTCATTCCCAGTAGAGAACTGGGAGAGAGCAAAATTTTGGGCTGTCAAGGGGTCTACAAGGACCAAGCTGAGAAATACTATCCTAGACAATCCCAGGAATGAGTCAAGATGTCCAATAGCCATCACCCCTTGCTCAAGAACCACAGTCTCCAGCAGAGTCCTTCTAGAACCCACCACCAGCCTAGGACTGGAACTGGAACACTGTAATTCCCCACTTCCTCACTATATATTTGTGCTGCGAGACCAGGTTCTAATACACCCTGCCAGTAGGGGGTGGTCACCTGTGACACCCGCAAAGCCCGAGTGCCTCTGTGCCTGTACCATGCCGCAGAAGTTAAAAAGTAGCATGACCACCCATGGGAATCCTTTTAAATCCCCATTACGAAGCAGGCACTGTATTTTTGGGATATCTATACATTCACATTCATTGGCGATACCCTCAACTAATGGATCCATAATTATTTTTCCCTGCAGCTTCCACTGGGAGCAGAGAGGGAAACTAGACTTGGCGTATCAGTAAGCATTTCACCTCTAACCCTGCGCCCATTCAAGATTGAACTACACGCAGCCATGATTTAATTAAGGTACAATCATGCAACCTTTATTTTGACCACCAGAATCTCATTACGATGTTGTATTTCAGGATGGGACAAATAGTTCTGAAGCAATATAGCACAGTGTATTGAGTTCTCGCACTTTAATTTTTATTTTACTTCTTGTTTTTTTTCAGAATCGATTTTTTACCTAAATAAAAAACTGTCAAACTATTTAAACAGACCAGATTGTATTTGGCAATTAAAAGCTACACATATAAAAAGTACACATACTGTTTACACGGTGAGTGTTAGCTGTGCATCATACTGTATTCATGACCATGCCTGTTTTATTCTCTGCATCCAGATTGCCAGGATTAGGGAACAGAGTTTATGTGCCTAATTGCACCAGTCATCCTAATTTGATGTACCTCCTTCAAGGTTTATTTAAGGTTTATCTGTCAAATACGAGGGCAGCTCCAGGATAACTGGGATTTCCTGCCTCTGTCACCAACACTCTGTTATTGAATGGCACTTTCCAGGGTTAGAAATGCAATAAAGTAGGTCATGTGCCTGGTGTCACCTTTCCAACTAGCTGCTGAACCCAGAAAAGGAGAGCAGAAGCTCCGGTCCTGCACTCCACTGTGGCCTATCGGTGTCTCCTATGCACAGTTCTGATCCTGAAATCCATTGGTTTGGTTTTGTCTTTCAGTATACATGTCGTCCAATGAGCAGCCCCGAGTCCCCATAGTTGCCTATCCCCTGCAATATTCTGATCACTAGGCTCAGGGATCCAGTAGATCTACCTGTGACCGACCTAAAGCATGTTGCCTCACCCAGTCCCGTTTTATAGGGTGATTTGCATGTGATCTAATGACAGGGTTTCCAGGAGACAAGGCAATCATTAATCGCCAAATAGAACTCAGACAGAAGACCAGAATGAATAATATCCAGTGATTAATGTGTTGTTATTTAAGAAAGGTTAAAATATGCATTTTTATATCGACTAACCTCACCAAAGGTATGATGTGGTGGCAAGTGTGAACATAGACCAGGTCACTCAACAACTTTATAAATGTGAGTAACCTCCAAGGCATAGCATTTCAGCATGCAGAGAAACATTACGAGCTTGCTGAGGTAAGCTTGTGAAAACCAAGGATTGACCAAAACACAAGGCAAAATATTAAAATCCAGTAGAATCTTACAGACTCTGCTAGAGTATTAAAGCAGATTTTATTGTACGGTTAGAGGATTTAGCTGCGATGAATTTTCCTTCTGCAAGCAAAACAACTGACATGACATGGAGTATCTTTAAAGTAATCTCTGTCTAATGCAAAACTGCTTTAGCAAATATATTAAAGAAACTGGAATAAATTGTCCATAAACAGGACTGAAGATAAGATCCCATTAATGAAGCAAAGGAGATTTCCATTTCCTGTAATGTTTCTCGTTGTAAATACTAATAGGGAAGACTGTGCATTCTCTGCCCATTTACTATCATACATTTGTGTGTGTCTGTGTGTTGCCATGAATATATTACATTGTGGGGACCACACATTAAAAACAGTTTTATAAAATTCTGTAACGGCAATTAAAAAACTAAAAATGTCTTGTATTGTGTTTGGTTACTTATGGTTATGGTTAGGGCTGGGTATGGTTTAAGGTCATCATGTTATGATAAGAGTTTTCCAAATAGAAATGAATGGAGAGTCCCCACAAAGATTTAATTACACACCTGTGTATGTGTGTGTGTGTGTGTGTGTGTGTGTGTATTTAGTTTATGACTGAATGTTTTTGTGTCTCGCATCAGGAAACCTTCCCGCTCGTCCTTGTAAGCCATCTCTGCGTTTTGTGCTTGGTTCTTGGGAGGAGGGGTGGGGGGGCTGGAGGTGAGGTGGAAAATCCCCATCACTCCCTCCTGCACCCATTAACATTCTGGTCCTCACACTCCTCCAGATTCTCTCGCCGGCACAGGCCTGAATGGAGAGCACGCCATTTTTTATTACTGTGGAGCACCGTGTTGGGTCATGTGACTCCAGGTCAGTTAGAACCCCCCCCCCCCCGCCTGTTCGTTTCTGCTCTCGGGGCAGGTATGCGAGTAGAAACCTTATTTTCTGCCTGAGGTGCTTATTGGTCCCGTAAAATGTCTGATAAACCACTGAACTGGACTTGTGAACAAACGATTGATGGTTGAAGTCCTACGAGGTGCAGATGAACCCTTGAGAGAGATGTACTAGATGTAAATCCCCCCCAATTAGCCGGCTGTGTGTGGGACATCTCTGGATAGAAGACAATTTATTTTCTATAGGTACATGCAGTGAGAAATATGCCTCTGGGCATGTCATGTTACACAACGCAGGATGGACTAGTGCTGCAAACATCATTCATTTCAGAATTTCGTGATCGGCTCGGCGCGTGAGCCAAATTCGTGGTAATTCTCATTTCTCACAAACCATTCTCAGGTTCATTCTGGGGGCAGGGCTTGAAAGGGAGATGGACGTGAGAAGTGAGTCCTTTGCTATACAGAGCAACTGCAGAGGGGCGAATTAACAGGGAATGGCCTCAACTGGTGAAGACTGCATGAAGAAGCCCTTCGGCCCAATTCCCGCTACGAGCGCAGTGGCCAGGGAGGCATTTCAGCCTGTGGCTGCAGTGCTTACCGCGACTGGGCCAGTTTCACCCTGTACACAAATGCGGGCCATAGGTCCAGAACAACCGAAGGGCTGAAAAACTGAAGGCTAGGTGGGGTTGGAAGGATTCTGGTATTGTTACTCTGTCTTAGGCCTTAGGCTAGAAGATGCTGGAGGATCATGGGACTGTTGTTTTTGTCTCAGGCCTTAGGCCAGAAAATTGTGTACTTTGTCCATGGTATGTGCTGGGGCACGTTGACCAGGTGCAAATTGGTGGGAATTGTCAGGATACATGATTTTCAAGTGGACCTTAAATGCCGTTCTGAGAATACAGACCCTGCCCTAATTTGTACCCATGGCCAAGCGTAACCCAGAAAAGTGGGTTTTATTTGAGCACAATCTGGGTGTATTTTTAGTTCACAATATGATGAATGGCTGTTTCATAAAGAAAAGGTATAAGAGCTGGAATCACAGATGACTGCTCATGCTAGAGAGTAAGCAAGTTACAGGAAATATTAGCAAAAACGTTAAGCAAACAATATGTGCTGATTTCCCTAATGTCCCAAACACAGGGCAGTAATTACATTACAGCAGTAATTACATTACAGGTTTTTACCAGATTGTGAGGACATTTGGTCCCCACAATGTAATATATACATGACCCCCCCCCTCACACACACACACATATGCACACACACATAGCATCCATTCCTATGTCTGCACAGCTGCTTATCTAGTGCAGACTGACAATGAGCCAGGAGTCTGTTCCAGGCCCAAGGTGGGGGACACATCCCGGACAGAGTACCCATCTATCATCACATGGTACTCACGCTATAATCCAGCCGGCTGGGTAGCTTCCAGAGGTAGTTCAGCTCTGCTCCATCTCCAACGTCTGCCCAAGGCTCCTTCTCAGGCCACCGGTGGCTTAGCATGGAGTTCAGCATCCCAGCTTGGCTTTAATCCTGTTACAAGCTGCACTGCTAAGTCCAGCTTTCACGGCAGGTGTGGCCTCTGATTGGTCAGCTTTGGTTTTCAGGTCATGTGCTCTCAGAGTCACATTTCTATGGCCACAATCACTCTGTCCTGGCTGCTGGATGTGAACGTGCTTCCTGTTTTGCTGAGCATATTACATCACACATTACTGCCCAGAGACTGAAACATGCTAGGTACCTTAAAAAAAGGCATCTTTAGATGGGAATGCGAGACTTCCAGTCATCTCTGTCGTTTTGCGAATATCTCGGAAACTGTGGTGAGTTTCAGCCACGCGTGCAGGTTGGCATCAAGGGTTTGGGAAGAGTGGGAAAATGAAGGAGATCACTATCCAACACGCTTCATGAGCTTAAATAACTTGGGTGATACAAGTGGTGTGTGACACTGCAAATTAAAATGCTGTGCCCAGGATCAGAAGGTTGCTGGTTCAAATCCCAGAGTCAGCAGAGTGATCTCATTGGGTCTGTGTTTAAGGCCCTTAACCCCCAGCTGTTTCAAGGGCTGTCTAACCCTGTTCATTTAAAAAATGTATGTTGCTTTGGATAAAATCATTTGCTAAATAAATAAAATATAAACAAGTCTGTAATGTATCCAGACAAAGGATAAATAAATATATCAATTTTATATCATTCAAATGTTTATAGAGATTGTCCCCCGACTTATAACTGGGTTCCAACAGACAGGTCGTCCGTGGAAATGGACGTATGTCGGAATAATGACTTTCACATGTGAGAATGAGGCTGGGATGGTTACACTGCTATACAGTACATTACCTACCCACGGCGGCTATCGTACGGCAAACAGCGCACACGAGGTAATGTGGCACCTCTGAGCATACGGCTGCCCAAAATATATTTTTATATACATTTACTTTATTTTTTTTAAACTCTTGTCATATGTGCAAGCCATCGTAAGTTGTAAGTCGGGGACAATATGTATAAAAAAACATATGACAAAAACACATAATGTATATAATGATTAATCACCACATTAAAAAATTATCAATAGCAGCAGTGAGGCCCATTTCACAGCTGTGTGGGTCAAGCAGCGGCTCCCTGATAACAAGATAGTTTGGTTCTGGATGGATGTGGGATGACACAGTGAACAGAGACCTGAAGGCTTCCTGCATTTGTGTCGGGCCGCACCTGTGCTCACAGGACCCTCTACATATTTATCACCATCATCACAACCCCAGAGGTCCACGGCAATTATAGAAATCGTGTTTTAGCCGCAGTCGCCCTGAGTCTTAGCAGTTGTTTATATTATGATAACAAAGAAGCATTAAAATACATTAGCATTACCTGGGGACATATATCGACCGGACTGTTTGTTAACAATTATTATTGACGGTCAGTAAGAGGCAGAATCTTTAATTATAAATGTGAAGTTTGCAATTTAAATTCCTGGAAGGTCTCTGAGCCCGAGCAGGTTCTGTCCCTGAGCAGGTGTTCAACCTGGATGTCGTGCTAAATGCTGAAAAGCTCAGCTGTGCAAATGGGTAAATTAGCATAAATGGTCAAAGTTACTCTGGATGAGAGTATTCTAGTAAGCACATAAAAAAGGTGTTAATGGTCTGTCTTCTTGCATTATTTCGAATAATTATGAAATTAGTATTATTATCCCACAACCCTGTCCAGCATATGCAGTTCGATGATGGATTATTGTTATTGTTATACAAACTGTTGAGAATTGCACACATTGCAGTAAAAGACAGCCATCAGTGGATTGATTTAGACCAAGCAGCAGACCTGCCAGAAGTTCAGGAGCAGGGGACGCTTTATTCTCACATGCAGAGAAACTGGCAATCAGCGTGGACAAGCAGCTCGGGAGAGAGAGGGAGAGACGCTCTTAGCCGTCACTCAAGATAAGGCATCGCTAAGGTAAGAGGCTGCCAGTCAGCGCCAGGGTGCCACCACTCAGCGGTCACATTGGTACTGGGAACAAGGGGGGCACCTAGCCCCCAGTTCTCAGGAGCAAGATCTGCTGTGCATTGGCAGGAAGGATGGTTTGACACAGGATGGCATATTAAAGCTACAACTTTATTAGGGAAATACACAACATAACAACAAAGCAATAAGATGAATTGGAGGGTGAAACTTATCACCGGAGAGGTGCTGTTTTAATCTTCACGTAGCTAACAACTTAACCCACTTGGGGACACTGGGTCTCATTCACCAATACCATCCTAAGTTTTTTCTTAAATTTGTTCTGGAGAAAAATCATATGAAGGTCCTAAGAAATGTCTACATCAGATTCCTGACGTGCTCAAAAACCACAGAATTCTTCACAAATATGTTCTTATAATGAGGAATCCCATTGTCCGCATAAACTGAAAGTGTGTGTAGAGGTAACACGCCCCACCAATCCCCAGAAAAGGGCGTGAGACTGCAGGGCTGGGTGCACTACCAATGATAAAATTCAGTGATTCCCATCAGGACACTGGCATAAAAGTTCATGATGAGGCTGGCCCAGTTAGAAAAATTGTGCACTGGTAAAATTTGGGATGAGCTCAGGGTGCATCGTATCTAGCATCTTTGCAATGATAAAATCCGGTTTATTCATGTATAATTATAAGCAGGGCTCCTGCGCCTTTAATATTTAGAAATATGTGAAGTAAAAATGGCACTTTTCAGTTAATTTGTGATTTGCTGTCTGCTTTTGAACCAAAGAAATAAAACCAAATTATCTGTACCATATTGAATTGCTTAGCATCATATTCTTTTGCATCACATCGTGTCAAATCACACTGCATCACAATAAGGGTGAATCATATTGTATCACATTAGCAGTTGCCTCCTATGTATTTTTAACGGATCAGATTGTTGCCAGTGCGCCGAGATGTGTAACGCGCCGGCCACAGGGACGAAGATGCACATCCTCAGTGTGTACACACAGAAATCACACACTGAAATTATGAGGAAAAGTTACGAGAGAAGTCAAGTACGCCCAAACGTCTAAAGATGGTGCAGCAGCCGACTCCAGATGTCAGAAAAGTCGTTCCGAAGTGCAAGTATGGCTGCAGGAAGGAAACAGCAAATAAACTGCCATATTTAGGGGCGTCACGGGTGGATATAAAATAACACAAAAAGACGCGTGGTATGCTGTTATTCATGATAATTATTTAAATTGTTTAAATAAATTGTTACAAAATTCTTTTAATTAGAATTGAATCATTATAATTAATTATAATTAATTAATTAATTAACATTCAGTAATTATTTAAATAATTATTGATATTATAATTACCAGATAATTTGAAAATATTATGATAAAAATATTATTCAAATTTAAATCATACAATATTGAACTATTCTAGAATTGAAGAAAATGCAAAGTGAAATTATTTTTGTCAGCACTCAAATGTGGGTAAGAGTGCTCATGCAAATTTTGCGTAGATTCTGTTCTTACCCAAGAATGAATCCAAAATAAGTAAACACTCGTGAATGCCAGAATCTTTAAAGAAGGAATTTCTTCTTAGGAATGGTTGGTGAATGAGGCCCATTGATATTTCATTCACAGGTTAGCTTTTTCAGAGTCTTACACTTTATTACACTATGAACAGAGCCATGTAATGAGAATCACAGGAATCCAGATGGACCATCTGATTGGTTTCTTGCACTTTTCCTGTCACGCTTGCTGTCCTGGGTGACACCCTGGTCATTAAAGGCCAGCTAGCACAAGGTTCTGTGATACCTGAACACCACAGCTACACAAACAGCAGCTGAACAACCTGGTCACCCTTTTATGTCTTTAATAACCCCCTAGGCAGCTGAGGGAGCAAACAGCCCGCCTGCGTTTTTGCCTTTGTAAAAAACAGAGGGTTTCCCCAGGGAAGTTCGTTAGCGCACATCGGGCCTTTCCGTTGCTCAGTAACCACCAGCTTGAGGATGTTATACACTCTGAAATCTGGAGTCATTGCTCACACTCATGCTTACTACATAAAATACACACTTTGGCTGGATTTCTGTAAAACCAGTCAGTCACAAATTGGACTGGGTCCATGTCGCGCTGCCAATCAAACCACATAAAGCAGAATAAAAAAATAAAATCCTAGCCAATATTAAATACTGGCTGACAGACTGTGAAGTTCAGCTATGTACATCAGAAAGTTTACAGTGATCTCCTGTCAGCAAAAAATTAAAATAAATTCGCCTAGACTATATCCTAGAGGCTGTTTTTCAACAACAGCTGGGGAGTGATTTAGGATAGTCTTATTTTTGTGGGAGACAGTGCAGTATGCAGTAGCTACTGGCATAAGATGCAGACACACGTCTAATTGTGGGTTTGGTTACAGCGATCAACATTTCAGATTGCCTCAGCATCTCCAATGCATTTCTAATAAGGATGAGAAAATACTCAAGGGGAGAGGTGAGGTTGCTCACACCTCTAGGGTTGGGGGTTTGAGTCCCACCTCTGTGTGTGTGGAGTTTGCATGCTCTGCTCACATCGTGAGGAATTCCACAGAAGGTTATACAATCACATTTAGTTTCATCTGCTCATTATTCCATTTTGGACTGCTGAAGAACATTTGAATTAATTGTGTTTAATGAGTAGGGATCTAATTTAGCCTGATTGCAGGCTAAAGATTCCTAAGGAAGTCAACATTTCTTTAGGACTGTTTCAATTGTGATTTTGTGACTAAATATAAATACAAACGAAAGCACTTTTATCACTTATGTTTACATCAGTGTCATCACAAAACAATGCACATAACACACCGGGTAGCCCTGGAGTCATGTTTCCCCACCATTTGCTGAGGATGCTTTAGTTTTCTTCCCTTTATCCAAAAACTCTGCCAATCAGTGACTTGAATTTGTCTACCATGTGTCACCTTGTGTACCTAACACCAGGGGGCAGTGTGTGACTCAGCAGGTTACAGTAGGCTACTGTGCATGTGATCAAAAAGATCACTGGATTGAATCCCCTGAGCAACGCCCTTGAGAACCTAAACTTTATTCCCTGACACAGGAGCAAACAGCAAGGGAACCCAGGGAGGAGAACAAAAGAGCATTCCTCCAGAGTCCGTAAGAGTCTCAAACAACATTCAGTGATTTTTATTGGTTTTAACAGTCTGACTGCTCGTTTGAAAGACAGCAGTTGGTGAGCAGTTTATCCCACACAAAGCATGGCTAAGGGCCTTTCAAGGACTTTTCTACATAAAAGTGAATGTTACCCACAAAAGAAACAGAAAAGTTTGAGCGAGACACGTTGACAGAAACTCTCATCACTAGCAGAAGCAGGCGGTTCCTGATCCCAAGCAGATTTAATGACTACCTCCTCTTGAAATCACTTTCAGGTGTTCTTGAAGTAATGGAATTAATCATTGTTTTTGAGGTCATTTAAAAGTACTAAAATGCCAGCATTTCCTTCTAAGTAGCTTGTAATCAGCGCGCCACTAAAGTGTCGCGAAGGAAATGATGATCTTTTGAAAACCACAGAGGGTGGGCATATTGTGAGCTGTCAGTCACAGACTGGTTGGCTCCCTTTCCCATTGGTTACCCAGTCTGTGATCAGCTCGTGGTAACCAGCAGGCCTCAAAGCCTCATTTCTCATCTCTACCAAAGGGGCCCACATAAGCCAGCAAAACTAAGATGTACAGACATAAATGCACAAGATTATAATGATCTTTCTTCTTAAATTGTTTCAAATACTAATAAAATCATCATTATTTTCCCACAACCCTGACCAGGATAAGCTTAGAAACATGTGTATAGAAGAGCATTTCAGTACTATAATGCTGAATTTCTTCATAAGAAAGAATTTAGATTTTAGGTATGCAGGGTGGGGACTTGTCCCTACCAAAATTGTGAGAGTCCCATGTGTGTTTAGGGGGGTGGGGGGTTCGGGCTGATTTGGTCCCCCCGATGTTGAAACCAAGTCAAATCTATGCCCTTGACCCTTACGCAGCCCAGGATCATGGTGATAGGAGAGATTTACATTTTGATGCTCTCCTTCTGCAGTATTGCAATACTTGCCACAATTGCTAAATGATAATAGACAGAAGCATGCAATTTAGGACAATTAAAGAATTATTCCTATTGGATAAGTTAAGACCAGGTAAGTGAAGGCCCGGCCGGTGGTATTTAGGGAAGCAGCCTGATATTAAAGATGTATTAATGACCTTCCCCTGCCTTGGGTGCTGCTGGGCGGTTTGACAGGTTAGTGATTTACAGGAAGTAATTGATTTCTCAATTCTGTCCACCTTAAAAGGGGCGTGAAAGGCTGTAAGCTGAAGCTTCACAAAGCTAAGAGGGATTTTCTGTTTGCTGATAGGAAAGAAAGCTCTTTGTTTTGTCAAAAGAAATGAAAACATCCTCCAAACCACAGAGAAATCCTGACAAGAGCCCAGTGATTATGCAGAAAACAGATTGTAAAATCACAAATAATTATCTGTATGAAACAGGTCCCATGATACTGAAACGGCAGGAAATCATTACTGCTATTGCCGCCTTAGGACAGCAAACTTCAGGGTATTCCGTGCAGTTTGTGGACAGCTTCTCTCATGCCTGCCTAAGAATCCTACTCAGGAGATGCGAGTTAAGTATTTAAGCAGACCAAAACCATTTAGACGTGTGCCTGTGCACCATGAAAAGTCCTTCCGGTTTGAATATTTTAAATGCTGATGTAAAATCTACAATCCACCGAGTATACGTTGTACAGTAAAAATGAAGTTCATTAATGAAGATATGTCTGCCACGGAGAAGATAGTTTTGGCCTTTTCTATAAGCAAAATTTTCAGGAGCATTCTCTAAGGGCAAAGTGAAACACCAGTTCTCACAATTAAACTATATGCTTCATGCTGATACTGTGAGACCACTGGACTCTGTGGAAATGTTTACATACATTTCTGACTGCACTGCACAGGGTAATTGTCAGGTGAAAAGCCTCTAAATTGTGTAAGTACATATTAAGTCAATCAAACACTATGTATAGTTCCTAAAAGTCATACTTTCATCAATAGCCACTGTGAAACAAGACAAATTTAACTTGAGTCTGTAAGCTTACGAAAAAAAAACAGTAGGGACAAATTTGAAGAGGCACTCATTTCATTTAACTGACTGGCCAGTTTCGAAGACCAAGACAAACTATATACTTGTTCAATTGTTGAGGTCAGCTTGCTCTGTTGAAATGCTTTTATTGGCATAATATGTGCAGATAAATTCAGGAAGGTGATTCAGTTTGGTAGAACTGATGATCCCCCTATCCGAATGGGTCACTGATACTTGGGCAAAAGTTTGCAGAATGTTTCAGATAAAAGACAGTAACACAAGACAAAGGATGGAGCTGGAAAGGGCTGATGGAGTTGCAGCCCAGACTTGGCATGAAAAAGAGGTCATGGAGACCAAGCGTGAAGATGGTGTTCCAAGTCAAACCTGGCCCAGGAGAAGATAAGGTCCAGAATAAATGACCATCCCGGTTTCCTGGCTACTTCAAAAACCAGAAAAATAACAGATCTCACACTGGAAAGCTCACAGCCCAAACTGACGACTCTTTGGTGGACTGGAGATCAGCTCAAGGCAGGCAAGGAACAACATATTGAGACTCTCACCTTGAGTCGATAACATGAGCACGGCTCACTGTGATACGTGTGGGCATGCAATTTCACGCTCTGCGTCTCACAATAAAACCACCTTCTGGGGGGGCCACGAGGTCCCACAGGCTGGGGGCTATAGAAACATTAAAGGACCTAATAGTCCCTCTGTAATCCCCCCAGCTTTTAAAAAAAGTCCAAGGGGCCAAAACAAAGTGAGGTGTTGGGGTGGCAGGGTAACCGTTGCTAACAGCTAACATCATTAGTGATGTTGCTGGCTGTGGTGCCCCAGGGAGTAGATCAGAACCCAGAGAGGACTTAGAGCCCTGGTAAGGGAGCCCCCAGTGGCCTGTGTATTTCAATCAATCTCCTGTCCCCATGCTGGGTTTTCAAGGTCAGAACAAACGTAAAAACTCTCCATTCATGGACAAAGACGTTCTCACTCCGAATCTTTGGTAAAATTAATTGGCACCATAGCCCCCCTGGTCTTTCTCCCAGGCCGTGAAGATTGTTACAGGAGAAAAAAATAAGTCCCCCTGCAATGCGACTGCCACGTCTTATTGTAGTTTTGATTTTTAGTTTTTGTTTGTATTTTCATTTGAAATCCATTTGAGCTCATTTTCAGTGTCATTTTACATTTTACATATTACATTTTATTTTAAAGATTTTCAGTTTAGTTTCAGTTTAAGCACTAGTCATCTCATTTCTAGGCACCGACTGAAAGTTGAAGAGCTGTTTTACAGTATGCATGATCTTTTGAGAATCCTACATGAATCCTACATTATGTATTAACGTCCTCAAAATGGGCAAAACGTGTTCTTAGTATTATTAATGGTAATTAAAGATAAACAAGTCATTACTGTAGCTAAATAGTATTAAAGTAAGAAATGGTAAAAGTATTTGCCATATTTTTATTTCTGTTAGTTTTGCAAGCATTTTATTTTACCATCTTATTTCGTTGATCCATCAGGACGTGTAGACTTGCTGCCATCTCTCCACAAGCAAGAGACAAATATATGGAGGGTGGTGGGATGGGGCAGGGGGCAGAAATTACTCTCAGACAGCACAATAAAACGACACGGGAGATTAATGCGGCGTAACAACAGAGGGCTAGAGTTTTCGGAGAAATAATGCCAGCAATCCGACACACCTAAATGCAGTTGGATCTCATTAAGCTATAGATTATTCCATTGACATGACATCAAAGGATAGCAACACTTTCATTGGTGGAGCTACAGGTAGCCATACCTCTGTGAATAAGGGGGGGCGGTCGTGTCACTCACTTCAGAGCTATAGAGGTTATATTGGCAGAAATGGGATAGCGAGAAATGCTTGGGGGGGCAGCAGGAATTGGTATGCAGGGGCTGAGGCGTCACCATCCGCAGGAGCGTCACCCCGGGTCATCTTCGCCTTGACGGCCTGATTTGGGAATGGCGGAATGAGGCAAAGCTGTAATTAGAAACCCAGGAAAAAATGAACCAGCCCCGCACAGCTTCACAACGACAGGAGGGACAGAGTCTTCTGCCAGAGGAAGAGTGTGAAATCTTGCATGCCAGCATACGGTTTCCATTATTCAGAATATACACACTCGCACACTTATTGTGGTGAATACAAAACGCACTGAATCATTAGTGTTTTGACAGTCACACTTAATATGCCATTTTCCCCTGCTTTCTGCTTCCTGTCACCACCAGCAGTGGCAGAGTCCTGCAGAAATCGCTCCTCTGGACGGCAAAGCCAAGAGAGAAGGCTGCCCATCAGCCACACGTGCTGGTGAATTAGAGGCATGCCAGTCCTGCCAGACCCGGAACGAGACGACTCCCTCATCGGGGATTTTCAGGATGAGACCAGGTGGAGCTACGAAGAGATGGGGGAGCATGTGACCACGGGCCCTTGGATTACAGAATGACACCAGTGTAGATCATTAAAGAATCTGGCTTTTCTTTTTGCAGTATATCGGATGCTTGGTCCAGTTATAACCCCGATGCCGAGAAAGGAGTAAGTGGGTAATCTTGCCCTCCCTCAAATGAGTGCTTCACCCCTCAAACAAGAAATAGCAGTCCCGTAACTGGTGGGGTGGGGTGGGATGGTCAATCAATTCATGTCTTTCACCAACTGGGAACAGCGGGAGAATCCACGTTACAGTGCTTTACCAGTCTTATGGGTGAATCAAACACAATCAAATTCTGAGAAACCGAATAATATAAAGAAACCTTCAAAGTTTAATGTGATTCTTTTCTCCACAACATTTTTGACAATGATCACTTCAATCACCCATTTTATGAAATCATTACAAAAGTTTGTAAACCTTCACATGGACAGAGATAAAAATGAAACAAATTTATAAGAATAATAATAAAAAACACCAATCACATGTTCTTCTAACGCAGATCATTGCATACAAGTGTTGGTTTCACCAGTCCGGGTTAATTCATCTGCGTCCTGCAAGCTCCGGTCAAGCGTGCCAGCGGAGTTCTCTTAAGCTTCACATCTGGGCTCATTTGGGCTGGAGTTCCGGAAGACCCGGGCTGGCCACTTATTATGGGTCGGCCTCCCCCTCCTTCCACCTTCCACCAGGTCTAGAGCTCCTCGAAGAAAGCCACCCTGGACTTGGTGCTCTGAAGGGTCAGCTGTGAAAAGCCAGGAGGCAGGGCAACGTCAAAACGAGCCTTGAATGGTGGCCCAGCAAGAACTGCGCTAAAACCATGTTGTTTTCTGCAGCTTTAGGCTCCTGCGGCACAATCTACCCAGAGTGAAAGTTCACCAGTAACTGAGCTATCGATCCAGTATCTGCATGAAACTGCGGAGCCAGCCAGCAGGAGCGAGAGAGAGCTTCCCCACTGCCACATGCAAATTACCAAGCGATTGTTGAAGACTGTCGACGGCAATGCAGGAGGGGCACAGGGAAGCCTACTACAGAGCTGAGGCTGAAACTGTGGTTTTAAGGAAATTCAGCTTTAAGGGCAAGAAACACCATAACCTTCCCCATGAAGACCCCCCCTCTGGTAAGAATGCAATTTTCTGATAACCGTGAGCGGTCACACGTGTTGCCCTCCCGTAAGTAACGTCTTCCCGCCGTCTCCGTGTTGGCAGCGGTAGTGCAGCAGAGCACGGCTCGTCAGAGGCTCTCTGTGCAAGTGCCTGACCATCGTTGTGGAGTCAGGACACACTCTTATTTTAAATTAGCGTGCAGGTACACGCAATCCGTGGGCCTTTTTAAAGACCTTAAGACCTGGGTAACGGGGACGAAAGAGCCATCTGCTGCTAAGCACTTGAGGGGACGGGGGCGGCGGTATGGCGGGGAGTGAGGGTCATTTATCTTGGGGAAACAGTGGCCGGGAGTGGGTCGGGCCGCTCAAGCACCAGGGAACTCCAGCTGAGGCTATTAATCTTCCCGAGGGCCAAGCGGACACACCGCCAATCTGAGTAGCCTGCTCACTGAGAGCCCCGCTAGGCCCTTCTGGGCTGGGGGGAGGAAAAGGGGCAAAAGAGGGTTCGTCATGACAGGGGTAGGAGAACAGCGATGGCCCTGTCCATCATTCTCCACTCCACCGCGAAGTGAGACGTATTTACTCTAGAAGCATGAACTCGATCTGAATCAATCCATTCAGCTCGTTAGCGAACTGCACTAGTTAGGCTCATTAGCACGATGCCAACAGGCACGTTTCACATCAACGTGACTATTAGCTGGGTTTATGATGGAACCTCTGCGATCGTCAGCATTACATAAAAACAAGCAAGTGATGATGCGGGATGGTTCCTGTGTGATAAATCACCCAGCTTTCATTTGTTTGGTTTGAAAAAATCAAGTCATGCTTATCTCAACTTAAAATATTGAAGTCAGAAAGTACGGAAATATTCATCTGCTTGCGTCATGGATCCTGCCTCTCTGGTGACAAATCTGAGAAAAATAATGAACATGTCCCTTACGCACTAGTCTCCCCTGAAGATGACACTTTTACTTATTAAAAAAAACCCACTATTTCAGACCATTAATGCAATTTCTGTCTCCATCATTAAAGTGAATATCAGTGGGAACTTGCCACAAATGTGTGTTTAAAACACATTAAACGCACATTAATGTGTGTCGGTTTAATTACAAAGTGAACATTGGGTTTTCAGCTATTATTTAGGATATTAGCATTATGTCAGCAAAGATGATAAGAATACTATATTAAATCTGTGGCCAGGAAATCAATGCCATCAGCCTCTTTCTGCCAATTTCCCTCCTTTCCCAGCAACATTAGCAAGCAGTGTGTGCTTTAGGCACTGTGATAGCAGTCAAATAGGTGCGGGGTCACTCATCACCGAGACGACTGGTTTCTGACCCCGACTTCAGAACCGTGACACCTTCTGGGTCGGCACAGTGTTGATGGTCATGCTTGCAGCTTCCCAGCCACAAAATGCTCGTTAACAACAGTCATTAAAAAAAGGAAAGAGCACAGAGACTGTAACCCTGGACGGAGGTTCTCGTGACGTTAAAGCCCACGGATCAGGAGAGTGTGTCTGGAGGCCACAGAATTGCCATCGGCTCTCAGAGCTGCTTTGAAGATCCAATTTACCCCAGACGTATCTTTACGGAAAGACCTTCCAAGGAATGAACCATGGTCCGTGAACAGTGGGCACTGATCACATGCCTCCTAGTCCCGAGACCAGGGACCAGCAACCTGAAAAATCCCGAAGAAGGATTTGGGCAGAGGCTCTGGAACATGCGGATTCGATTCCTGGCAAATTCACGTAAGTTCACAGATTCATCGACCAGCTGATGAGCACTGAATTAACAAAGTTAAAAGTGTGTGGAATGGCCAAAGTTGGTATTATATATTGATCATATGATAGATCATCAAATTTTATCAATAAACCAAAAAAATATGGCTGCCAGAATAATTTTCCCCCAAAGTTCATTGCAAGGCACAAACTCCATTTTGTTTTATCTGGCTCTGGGCCTTAAACCGTCCAGGCTGCATAATCAGCAGGATGGTTTGTGAGAATGCAATCACACACCCTTACAGGGAACCCCAGAAACCGGCAGAGTAACTATTACGAAACCAGCACATTGAGGAATCCTTCACACTCCATGAAAGTGGAAGTCGGTTTAGTTTTATGGGGCACAAAAGGATCCAAGGGCAACGGCAAACCATTTGTGGGAGACATGGAAACACCTTCATCTCATTTCAGGAGCATGGCCAGTTTCCGCGGTGATATTGTCAAAGCCTCCCAGAAAAAAAATTATGCAATTTGTACAGCCTACCCGATCCATTCCTTCCGGGTGCGGTTCATGTACGGTGTACACGTGTGCGTGTGTGTGTCAGTCGCATCATTGACGTCATGTCTGTGTTCTGTACTCTGGCACAGTTAGCAATCACACTAGATGCCATGCCCGAGTCTGAATAACTGTGCCCAGGCCCACCTCTTTAAGCGGACTGTGCCCGGGCACGGTACAGAGCGATCGCAATAGTCAAGCTACCTGGACTTTTGGGGTCAGAAGTGCCCGGGCACGGTACAGAGAGATCACACTAGTCAAGCTACCTGGACTTTGGGGGTCAGACATGCCCAGGTACACTCGGGATGGGCTAGCATGAGTACACCCTAAGGCACCTTCTTGAAGCTGCTCTGCTTGCTGGTGCCCCGCTCCGTGTTCTCGTTGTGGAGGATGTCCAGCGGCGTCTCCCGCTCCTTCAGCTTCAGTGACTCTATTTCCGTCTTGAGCTCGTTGAGCTGCTCCTGGAGGTGCCGGCTCTTCTCCATGTACTCCACCCTGGAAACATGGGGTGGCCGCTCCATCAGCAAACACCACAATGGGGCAGGGACAGCCGCGACGGGTAAGGTGGGGGTGGGGGGGGGAGTCACAAACAATGCCGCACCCCAATTTTAAATAAAATTAACAGACAGAACTTCTCAGAGTCTCTGAAGATATCTAAATTTTAAATATGGTGGCTTAGCTGACTGTTCTGTTGCACTTCACTCTCATCAAAGGTTCAACAACAAAGTCCCCATAACGACTTGAAACAGTGACCGATTTAGCACCCATAACATCAGTCACGCCCCCCTCCCCCTGCCTCATGACCCCAACCACCCAGACACCCACTTCTCCTTCTCGATCTCCATGGACAGCCGCTTCATGTCAGTGTCCTTGAAATCGAAGGATAGGTTCTCGGAGCTCATGCCCACCCCGGGGATGTCCGAGGGCAGGGCGCCAGAAGGCTGGTGGGCCGGCTGCGGAGAGATGGAGAGCCACTTTTCAGAAACGACCCCCGGAGGTCTGCAGTCATTCCCCCGTCTGAGCTCACAATGGCATCTCAATGCCCAGCACTTTGGCTTGCACAGCCCCTTAATTAAATCAGCTAAATGCACTCTGTCATTTGTATCTGGTATATATTTCCTGTTTATAATTCACAATACTGACATTTTTATGGAAATCTCCTTATAAATCCAGCCTTTCATATTTCTGGAGAATTTCACTTGATTTCAAATCGGTTACTTAAGTAGTTCATGCTAGATGGCGCTACAGAGCCAGTTTACTGAATCACTAATGAAATTCCTCCAGGCCAGTATGAGGCTGACTGATTAGAGATCTCAGTCCTCAGATTTAAATAATAATCATTTCAAAGTGAATCAAAGCAGGCCGAGGCGCCCTGTGGGCGGCCGTACCGTGTAGGCCGACCGGCTGGTGATCTCCAGAAGCTTCTTCTTGGCCCTCTGCTCGGACTCTCTCGCCTCCTGCAGGTCCTGCTTCAGCTGGTCGGCCTCCTTGGCCCTACAGCACGCAGACTGAGGGCGTTACATGACCGGGAGAGCCCGGCGGCGCGATGCTGCTGGTGGTGATGTTCAGCTTATTCAGATTCTGCTGTGGTCCTGCCCTACGATCCTACCTCCTTTCCGACTCCTCGGCCATCTTCAGTGCCAGCATCTCGGCCTCCAGCATCTTCTGCTCCAGGAGCCTCTTCTCCTCCTCGCTGCGGATGGCCGTTACCTTGATGCGCTGCATCTCCTGCTCTGCCTCAGCGGCCTTCTGGGCCAGCAGCTTGGCCTCTTCCTCAGCTATTTGGGCTTTCTCTGCCAGCAGGTCGGCCGTCTCCTCGGAGCGCAGCTTGGGGGAGGGGGGGGGGCGGCATCAGACGCAATGCTGTAATGTACACGTGGCACGCACAGTAGCGGTTCCTGCTGGCGGGAGCCGCACACACGTGTCTGTAACACCCAGTAATGGAGCTCTGAGTCCCATGGGACCAGGCTAGCACAGCGGATCAGAACACACGGCGGGTCTCCGACGTCTCACCAGGGCTTCGTTGGCCATCTGGGCCTCACTCTGCATCTGCAGCAGCCTCCTCTCCAGCTCATCCCGCTCTCGCTCAGCCTCCTCGCGGAGGTGCTTCTCCCTAGCCAGCCGCTGACGTTCCATCTGAGGGGCGAGACGCAAGGGTGATGCAAGCAGAGTCAGGCGGCCAGGTCCTGCGGAGAAGCACATTCGCACACCCAGATGCCGCTGCCCCCCCCGCAAACTACCCTGCTCACCCTCTTCCGGGCCTTCTCCTCACGGGCCTGTGTCTTCATCTGCTGAACCTCCAGGGAGTCCACTCGGCGCCGCCTCATAAACAGGTCGTGGTTCCCGATGCACAGCTGGAGGATCTGCCAGGACAGACAGAGTGGGCAGGAGACCAAGCCCCCCCTGGACCCCATCCCCCACACTGCCACAAACCCAGACCCACCCCGCTGGGACAAAGTGAGATTTTAATCAATCGACACCACTTAATCAGTAACATAAAACACACAAAACAGCAAAAATTAAAATAATTGACAGGCAACAAAT
>JAODLD010000046.1:30566907-30592112 GCA_026781065.1 Mormyrops boulengeri | reverse complement strand
GACGCCACATCGCAGTGTGAGGGATTCACAGTGATTTCTTGGCAGTCCTTTGGGGGATTACTGTCAGCGTCATAATGGACCCTGACCCACCCCTCTGGTACAAAGTGAGATTTTACTCAATCGACTCCACTTCATCAGTAACATAAAACTCACAAAACAGCTCAAATTAAATTAACTTGTGTCAAGACCAAAGCATAAATAAAACTGAATTTAATAGGTTCAACCCAACTTCCCAAACATTCCATGAGGATTCCAAAAATTCTTTCAAAAGAAATTTTTAAAAATTTATAAAAATCAAACTAAACCCACAACTATCAATCAGAATGTCGACACCATGCCAGGCTCACTCACCAGCTTGTTTACCCTCAGCTTTGACGAGTTGAACTTGAAAACGTCCGTCTTCTTGTCCAGGGGCTTTATGGTGAACTGATGGGGGGTCAAAGGAAGACGCCTTGGTCGTTTTTTTACTGAAGAGATGGGTGGGGGCGATGGCAGCTAAGTGGGAAGTACTGTACCTCTTTATCGCAGTAGGAAATATTGCGGATTTCGTTCCAGGGAAAGGAGATCTTGGGCGTCAGCTTGTTCTCCGGGTCAAATATGTGCAGCCCCAGGGCATCGACCCCAAGCAACAGGTCAGTTCCCTTCTTGTTCTGTAGAAGCACAGGTAGTCCGTCGGGGGGGGGGCATAGGGTAATTGTCAATCAAGCATCTCGACTCTTATCAGCTTGTGTAACGCAAGGAACAAGGCTTTGAAAACACACGGTGGGTGGGGTTACCGTACATGGACAATCACCGATTGCTTTAACTTGGCTGCCAATTATTTCTTTTGATTACCTTCCTGGTGCTCATTGGTTTAAACAAGGCACAGAGCAGGATAATCCCACCCGCCGTGACTCCATGCCAGTGCTGGGATGTGTTACATTTCCCACTTGACATCACATTAATAAGTTATCTAAACATGTTTCACATTTTTCGAGATCGCATGCAGTTGACAGTGAGGGAGCAAATTCCCGACTCTCACTTTCAGGAGATTTAAATTAATGCCACTAAAATAAATCATACTTAATGCAGTGACAAACTTGGACAGAGATTAATGAACGACGATGCATTAATGGAAAACACCATGTGTGACACAGGAAGCCGTGGGACTTCAGCTTCTTACACTATTAGGACACTAATGAGAGAAAACGGTCCAAGTGAGGACCGAGGCACGTCTTACCTTTATGAAAAAATAGTTGATTCCATACATATCCAGGTCCTGAGCTATCTTCAGGTACTCCACCTCCGCCTCATCCCTGAATGAATAGCACAATTTTTTTTAAAAACACTTAGCCCTAAATCTATCCTACAGCAAATGAGGTTTTACCACTTGTTTCCATTATTCTGTGATGTTCATCCCATATACATCACAAACACAAATAGATGCTAAATTCAAACCTACTGTAGCAGAAGCAGTCTAGAAGCAGTGCGCTCAATGGTGCACAAATCCTGCTGCTTCAAAACAAGCCTTGTCGGTTCCTGCTACTAATCCATTGATGTAATGCAAACTCCCCAATTCAGGTGGAATTCCTTAGCCTCCAGTGACTCTGTGCAAACGATTCGTCTGGAAAACACCCCCACGGAGCATGCCAATTCCATAAAGAGCTCAACAGCATTGCATCTTTAGAGATGAAGATGCTGAATCCCAAACACAGATTTAAACTCCACCATTTGTGATGGATGAGCAACTGAGAAATTGCCAGTCAACAAGGTAAACTTTTATCCGTGTGTTTTACGTACCCCCTCCCCTCTCTCTCCCCCCAAAAAATCTCATCCTTCACCCTTTCTATCACAAGTTCTGATCCCCAATGGTTCGGCTAATCTCACGCTAATCTCAAACAAAACTCAGCTTCTCAATTGTGCTTTGTCTTTAACACCAACATCGCTGTGTCAGAAATGTTTCATGGCACCATATTCACCAATCGGCGGTAAAAATAATGCTGAATTCACATGGCTACATGTTGACATGATACCAGACTTTGATGTGTGTCCACGTTCATTAGGAGGCACCCAGAGTGGACGTTAATGAGCTGAACTTTGCTCCTCAAGGCTCCAGGCCCCAAACCAATGGTGGGGCTGTTAAGACCTTCCAGACCGGAGGTAAAATTTGAAGAAAAAACATTCCGTAGGTCTTTCAGGTCATGCTTGATGAGTCTTACTGTACAGGGAGTGTTTGCTTATCACTCCCTGGCCATAATTGCCAGCCATTTCCCCTCGTTGGTTTTGGCTTGTTAACACAGACCAGTTCTTTGAGCATTAATTACACCTGAAAAGCTCCATTAAGCTTAATGGTGTGGCAGGGATTAGACCCGGGAGAGGATTACTGACGCTCAGTCACTTCCCGGGCTTTTTGAGGATCTCTTCGGGTACGGGGTGGGGGTGTAGAAGGCGGTCACAGAACAGGCCCCCACCCCTCCTGCTGTACCTGGTCTTCCCTCTATGTTCAGCGTAACAAGCAGTTATTCTCTCTTCCCACATCTCCGGAGTCATCTGGTACAGATTTAATACCTGTGGGGGGTGGTAAATAAAAGGGAGGGGAACTCAGGGACCATCTGGCTAGTATTAGCATTAGCGCAACCCAGGCAGCCTCTTGCATGAACAGCGGGATTCCCAATCTGGCTGGGGTGTTCCCGACTGACCGCCGCGGGGCATGGAGACTCACCCTCTTGGGCAGAAGTTTTTCCTGAGCGAGAAAGCCTGGCTTGTGAATGCCGGGGTCATAGTCACCGTACTGGGGATAAAAAAATACAGGGCAGCAGCCGTTAGACTCACCTCGGCCGCGGTTTCTCTGAGGTCTCACAGTAATGCGAGATTTGCCCAAACGTTAATTAAAATTCACGCGGGTTATACCGATCGCTGACACTCATCTCTCCGTTTCCGGTAAGCATGTGCGCGGTGCGGAGTCGACATGGAGCCTATTGGCGGACAGAGTGCACACTGCAGCGGCCTTATAGTTTATAATAGACTGCATTTCCCCTCATTATAAAACGTCTGCTGATAATATGGGTAAACCGGCAGGTGGGGCTACGCGGCCCCATCGGCACGTTCGCTACGTCTCGCACCCAGCCGGAAGGGACTGAGACGCCCTCGCTCAGTCTTCCAGAACAGCTGTCGTCTGAGGCTCCCCGTCAACCCCTTCCCGCCAAAGAGAAAAAAAAAATAACCCAACACACACTCATCTTTCCACCTCTCACATCCCTCCATCATTCCCCCTTTCTCCTTAGTGCCTCTCCATCATGCCACTTCTCCATCGACCGTTCACAGGCGACGGCTTCATTCGTTACTGAGGAACAGAATTCATGGTCTCTCTAAAGCCCCCGACCAAACAAGCCAATCAGCAGAGGGATTACTGGAAAAGGCAGACCATCCGATTCTGGCATTTCTATGGGTATGGAAATTGATATGAACAAAACAGAAAGACTCCCAAGAACTGACTTCATGTTGTTTTTGCAGAATCTCCCCAGGCTTATCGAACGTGGATTAAGAGTCAAACAATTTGCAGGGCATGCAAAAGAACCCCCCCCGACGCCCCAAAGCGTTTCAGAGCTGGTGCGAGCCGGGAGTCGCACGGTCGATCGACGCTTTGAAGCAGTCAGCCAATCGGAGGAGACCTGGCTGCCAGTCAAAAGAAGCCTTCAGCTGGGGGAAATTTTTAAGACTCCCACAGGGTCACTGGCTTTCAAGCCGCAACCCCAACTACCTGACATATCGCTAAAGAGGAAATCAATTGGCATTCGCGGACAGTCGAGTTCAGTTAATGGGCTTCAAGTCCACATGCCTTTGCTTGAACAGCATAGGAGGCCAGCAGGACGGATGCTTCGGGGGGGCAGTAGATGTCTTCATCCAGGATCATCTTCATCACCTGAAATACAAAACAGGTACGGGGCTGGTATCAGTGAAGGGATTGACTCTTTCCTCCTCAAACCAAACTTCAGACCAATTACTCCCCATCTGTCATCCATACAAAATGTGTGCCGTTAGAGTATAAAACTTTACCAAAATGACAGGAACAGTAAGTGAGGACAGAGGCACTCTAGCTGACATGAGTTCAAAACAGCCCCCAGAGGTCCCCCATAACTCAACTAGCTGATGTATGCTTCAGTATCCAGGGCAGACAAACAAAGCAGGTTCTGATTGATGGAGTCTCACAGGCCACATGACGCCGACCCTCCACAGCTGCCTGTAACCATTCAATGGGGCAGGACTGAACAAAACGGCTCGCCAGAATCAGCGAGCCCGAGTGCCGGGCCGCACGCTCGCACATGTATGGGAGACACACACGGCTCCGCGGCCTTTGCAGTCGCGCGTCGCTCCCTTGTTATACGGCGAGAAATCCTGTCAATCACACCTCCCCAAAATGCTCCCCTCCCCTTCCATCTCAGTACCGGCTGTCATCATGGCAACACTGCAACACACAACTGCAGAAAGAGGGATTACTGTGCTAAAACAGAGAGGCACCCAACATACATACCTTTATTTATTTAAGCGATGCTTTTATACAAAGCGACAATTCAGTGAGAGTCAGTGCGTCCTTGCTCAAGAAATACCACACAAACTGCAGTAGCCTACAGGTACTACAACCAAGACAGAAGCACAATAGCAAAAAAGTAACATGACATGATTATCCTTTTACCTCTTTCACACCCAGAAACCTCTTCCCGGTAGAAGTCCTGCCTCCCCAGTTCCTCCTAACAAAGCATTTAAATATTTCGTGCTGAAACAGCAGTGCTTGCGAGCTGTATAACATCCCGTTCCCGCATTCAGCTATAGCCTTGGGATTTCTGTCGTCTTTGAAAGTTAGGATCCTCTCAGCCGCTTAATGGGATGTAATTCCAGGGAGGAGAACGTTCTGCGCTTGGAAAATATTCATATTCATTTCCCCGTCAAGGGAGAAAAAAAAAAAAAGATTCATCTATAGATGCTATGATTCGCTAATTACGGTTAAAAGTCTCTGTGAATAATGAATTAAGGAGGAATCTATATTTGATGAGGAGCTCCCTTAAAATGCCAGTCATCTGTTAATATATAAAGGACAAAAGACATCCACAAACAGCTCCTTATGCAACCACATCCAATACAAGTTTGACAGTCTGGGCCTCTGGGCAGAGTGAGTATAATTAACAAGGCTACCTTCCATTAGCCCAGGTGCACTGCATAACATATTATTAATTAGCTTGTTTTAGCATTAGCTTTTTGCTCAGCTACAGGTAAAAACTACAAATTTATACATAAAAAGCTTAAACGACAGCTAAAATACAGTGATGGTTTTAATGGTAACCGTAACTCGTAACACCATAACTCACAATTTAGCTCCTGCATCTTCCGGAGCGAAGATTAATCAAAGAACAAACGGGAGTAGATATGTTTGCCACGGCTCATATTTTATTAACGGCAGGCTGAATAGGCCTGATATATTGTGTAGAAATCGAAGTTAATGGGCTCCATTTGTGCCTTTTGGCGCCGCATTAAAGAATACCACAGGGTGTCCTTCATGCTCTCACAGAATCGAAATGCAAATTCGCAGGACACTTGCATTATGACGCGCGGAAATGCGACCAGAAGCACAGGCTTGGAGGTTAGGCTAAGCTGCTGGTTCTGCAGCCACTGCAACATCTGTGGTCATGATGGGGGGGGGGGGACACCAGAGATGTCCTGTTAGCCTGTGGGGGGGAAGAGGACCAGAGAGGTCCTGTTAGCCTGTGACCAAGATAAACTGAAGACAAATGAATAAATGATACTAAAGCACGAATGACATCAGTAAGTTGAAATTGCACACGCTTTGGGGGGCACACCCCCACATGCTTCCCCAGCACTGTGGCCATTCCAGGGACATGAGGTTAACAGCTGGACATGAACAGACGTATCGCACATGCGTGACCGGGCCTAGCGATCCATCACTCCAGCGTGGAGCATTTCACTCTCCTGCAGCAACAGCTGGGTGATGAAGTAAGGAAGCTGCAACAACACTGCTGACAAGATGCCACTTGGGGTGCAATTCTCCATTACTGCTTATCCAACATCCCTGCCCATGGGCCCCTGAGCGAGGCCCCTTAACCCCCAGCTCCAGGGGTGCTGCACGTTAGCTGACCCTTTGCTGTGACCCCAAAACTATGGAGAGCAAGATGGGGTCGGCGCAGAGAAGCAGTCCAACGTACCTCTATGTGTGCAAATGGTAAATAAAGCATGGTTTTTGTTTTGTTTTTCATGAGCCTGGAGCCAATCTCAAGAGGCATCAGTGTTGGAACAGGGATCAAACCCAAAATCGAAATGGTGGGAAACTACCAGAGTGCCCACTGAGTCACGAGGTCAACCTTAGCTTCTCAGGGTCTCTTATTTATTTGGTAGGGTTCATCAAGTCTTCAGCTTCTACTAAGAATTAATAGAGGAACCACACTGCTGACAGTTCCACAGATTAACTTTGCTGTTATTTTCAAGCCATTCCGAGCTTTTAACTCCATTATTTTCCAGGACGACAGCTCAAAATACCCTCAAGCAAGCAGCCAAAGGGCTGGAATGTGGCAGATATTATCCACATCCCCCCTAAAAGCTAGTTCTTGAGTAGCAGGCACAGTGTGACCGAGTTACCCAATCACAACACTAAGCCAATGACCTGCAGAAAGACTTTCCACCACAAAACGATTAGAACTGTCGCATGGGAATTAGCAAAAATGCACCCATTTGGATTCTGTTTGCAAACATACTTTTTGAGACCTTGGGGTCTGGAGTTTATGCAGAGCAGAAAAGCAGCACGTAAGGGGCTGGAGGCAGAGTACATGCCACTCATTTAATAACACTGTGAGGAGTCATTTTTAAAGTTTAATCAGTTCTCTAGGTCCCTTAATGCATCCATACTCACAAACCTAGTAATGATATATTTATGAGCAATTTTGTTTTTTAATGCAGAGCTTGTGCCAGAGGAATTCTCCCAAGTCACAGTGCATCATGTCGTGAAATGGGGTATTCTAACAGTATCGAGCTCATAGTCTGCTTGCACGAGGTATTGTAGGAAAGCTGAACATTGGCGACCTTTCTTGTATTCTTCATCCTCTTCTCCAGCAATGTTCCATTTTTCAAAAAATAACATTGATCTGGACAAAATAAGACATCATACAACTGTCAGGAGATCTGGATAATGTCTTCAAAAACACCCGTCATTGACTGATCTTACACTTTACTGCCACCAGAACAGGGCTGATAAATAGTATGTTCTTATGTTCCACAAGGCAAAATCTGCTGACAAAAATCCGGTCTGAACAAGCCACAGTCCACAGGTAAGCGAGATCCCGCACCAGCACTGCTGCGAGCGTGTACCAGATATTCATGTCACCTTCAGCGAGATCCACAGAAGCCATCACAGAACCCGATCCTGCGAGCGCAACTTGCGATCGGTAGCCCACGGAACAAAAAGATGCTCTCTCCAGCAGTGTGGACTAGATGAGCGTATTGACAGCTTGGAGGAAAAAGCACGTGGAGATCAACAGGCACACCCGCCGCAGATGGGACCACAGTGAAATATGTAACCAATATGGATTTTCCCCCTCCCTATACCATTAACTACTTGTTTACAAAAACTGCATAACAGCGGTTTGTGGGTCACCATTTAAAGAACCGCATTACCATAAACTGCAAACCACAGCTTTTTCATAAAGCCCAGAGATAGAAACAATGATGACATCATCTATAGAGTGTTATACCAGCATCAAACCATTTGTGATTGTTGCTTCCTGTAAATGGGGCACATTTCTGATCAGCCGGAGAAGCAAACAAACCCTTAACCACTGAGAGACTAAGAGAATGGGACTGGAACCTGAACGTGTTTTGGTACCGACCTGGCTTTCAGATTTAGGTCACATCCACGCTTGACCACCCCAGGGTCAGCTCTTCAGTGTTAGAGAGTTAGAAGCACTGAAACCGGTATGGTCGTCTGGTTTCAATTATTATACTAAGAAACATCTCAAGAACCTGGCATGTTAAATATGGAGATTCACCTTATGCTCTAATGCAAACTATCTAATCGCATTACCGCGTATCTGTGAAGGATAGACTAAATTTAAGGCAAAGGATCACTCTTCAATGAGTGCTGTCAATGAGACAAAAGAGCGATTAGCGCCGTGAAATGCTTGGATGATGCCTACGTCACGCTCACCTGCAGGAAGAAGAGGTGCTGGGTGATGTCCTGGACCAGCTCCTCCTCCGCGTTCTCTGGGAAGAACTTGGCCAGGAAGTTCAGGGTGACTCCCTCCTCCTTGGGAATGTCATGGTCCAGGACCTGCAGAGACACCACACACCTCAGGCTTCCAGCGTCCCTTGGCGACGTCAATGGTCTTATTTAAATATAGAACACTTTCACTTGGCTTATGGGGCATGAATCTACTGTGTATCGAACCAGACAGGTTATCATAAATTTGAGATTCACAGTGGCACAGAGACGAAGCGTTACAAAAGCTAGCGGTCCCACATTGGTCAGGGTACCGAGTCTCCCTTGTGGGTTGGTACAACTCTGAACACTACACTTTCCACCAAAGCAGTAACTCACTGAGCACTTCATCCGCAGAATCACTGGCATAAATGTATAATACACTCCAAGCGCAAGAGTGAAGGCCGAGATGATCTATGACCAAAAAGATGAGCCTGACACTTTACAGCCACCTCCGATGGTTTCCCTTGCTTAGGTAGAGAGCTTTCGGCTCCTGTCCTTGGTGACTCACCCTCTTATCCATCTTAAGCCAGGCTACAGTGTCCTTCACGTTGTACTGAAGCCCAAAAAACCAAGTCTCTCGTAGGCCCAGCGTCCGGCACACCAAGTCGAAGAGGTCCCGGCCCTTCCATTTAGCCTGAAATGGGGAACGAAAACATGAAAACACATTTTCCCAACAAAGTCTGTAGAGACTCTTGTCACAGTCCTTCTATTCATAGCAAAACAAAATGAGTAATTTTCATTATACTGTCCACAATAAGCGTGCCGGCCACCTGGCTATGGGAGAGATTACCATGTTAACATTGGCATGGGACAAGTGGACACAGGACATTCTACTGTCAATACATTTTTAGCACCCTGTAGCAAGCTACAGGAATCCTGAAGCCAACAATGACGCCCCCATGAAGACTGCGTGCCAAACGACTACACCATTAAATTAATAGGTGACAGCTAATTTCAGACATTGACATACAGGCACAGTATTAATTCCTGATTCCCAAACTATTTTTTCCTACGGCTTCCGCAGAGACAGCGTGTATATGGAGGGCGATGTAAATGATCCTTTAATGCTAAGGATTCTTCACGCACCAGCAAGACTGGTGATGCCGTCTCTATGCAAAGCTTCAGAGGCACGGTCCAGACAAACGGCAGTGTCGACACAAGCAGACAGCACCCTCAAGAACTATCTGCAGGAGCAAAACCATTAATGATGAACACAGATGGACACTTTTGGCCGCACGTGACTTGGATAGTCAGAGCTTTGCGAGCCATTGCACTGTCAGAAAATAGGGCCTGAAAACACGAAAACGAATGCACAAGCTGCAAGCTTTCGGTCTCTAACAGAGAGGACGGCCATCCAGATTAAAATGCTCGGCTTAAATTTTCAACAAACCCCCGAGTCTTAAAGTCAAGCGCGCGCTCAGTCTGATGGAGGGAAGACGCAGTAAATAAAGTCAGTTTGGCATCAGGGGCTGTGAGGCACCAGCTTGTCCATGATTAGATTACATCCGGAGGCAATATGGCATATGGAGTGAAACATTACCAGCAGATACGGTGACAGTGCGTCCCCCTAAGGACAGGTGACATTTCTTCTTCTTTGGATACAGCCCATTGAACATATCTGTCAGACTTTAACTAGAAGCGCAGTCAGTAGCTTAGAGCGGCTGACTAGAACCGAATCAAGTCCTACGCATAACATCCCCCACCCACAAACACAACAAGAGAGACGATAAAGTGCACTGGAGCTAATGGCTGCTGGCAGACAGAAAGATATCACCCCAAGCCCTGAGGCCACGTAGAGGGTCATCGGGAAGAGGTTACGCTTATATGCTGACAAGATATTAACTAATAATGGTGCCCATTGCTCAATGGTGCAGCGTCGTTTAAAGAAACGCTCAAAGAATACAGTCAGCTCAGTCCGCAGCGAAGAGTAACTTGTTTGAATTTATATTCAAATATTACACTACACATCTGTACCTAACAACATGCTCTTCATTTTAGTTTTTGGGCAAATGAAAGACATCCTATCACTCCAGTCAAAAATATCATTAATAATGAACCTCTTTCACTGATGTTATATACAGCGATGAACAGGACAGTTTTAACCATTTTTTATTTTATGTGCATTTGCACTGTTATGAGAAGAACTTACCATGCACTTGAAGATTTATACAGCTCAAGTAAACTTCTTTCGTCGTTTACAGGTTAAAATGCACAGTAATTTCTTCTCATAACCGCGCGTGTACGCATACCATAAACATGCATTTCCGCTGCTACAAGAAACTGTTGCATGTATCGCTTTATATGGCGAATGTGTACTTGCATAACGGTTAGGTGCATCCTTATCATATATCGCTTACAAACATTTTACAGTAGCATAAGCACCTGAATACTTTGCATAAATTCTTAAATAAAATACCAACACTGAGCTCAAAAGAGCTCAGTCACCGTGACACCAAAGGTGTATCATTTGAAATTATACCGCTGGTGAAGAGAGGCCTCTCTAAGGAAGTACAAACCTGAACAGGTGACATGTCATATGACAAACGGGAAGCCATCAGCAAAACAAAGACACCTCAGGAGACCTGGGGGAGACGGCGCAAGACGGCAAGAAACGTCACAGGCACGAGACAACGACCAACCAAACTGAAGCAAAATGGAGCCAGAGAGGCACACCCCCTACAGGGTGAGACCCTGACATCAGGGCTCTGCCACTGCCGCCAGGGGTCTTTTTCCAGTTTTCATTCTTTCCTCCCATTCATTTTATTTCCGTTTCATTTAAGTTCTTTATTACGCTAAAGTTTTAGCTTAACAGCTGTGGTAACTTTAATAGAAATACTTTTTTTTCCTATTTCTATTTAAATGAGGCTGATATACAGTATAATTACAAATTTGATTTCTCTGTGCCTCACAGAATATGACTATTAAACCTAAGAAGTGTGTATTAAGCTATACAGGCATTTTACCGTTATGTAGAAAGCACAGAGGTGTCCCTCCCCAAAACCCCCAAAAGAAAAACATTTTACTGTCATTTAGTACTGCTATATTCAGGCAATATTTCTGTAAAAGCATTTTTTACAAAAACAATTAGTTACTAAATGACAATTTCATTAAGATTAATCATTTAAATTTCAAATGCATTTTGTTTCATTTGATTTTAAAATACATCAAAGGGAAACAATGCAATTCGAGGCTACAGAGGGATATAAAAGAGTGTGAAAGGGAACAATTCCAGTCTCCTGCAAACCTTTTTTCAATACTGTTTACATAAACTGCTCAGAGAATTTGATTAGGCATCCTATCCAAACCAGATAATTTAATAGACTGTTCTTCACAGTTAGAAATCTGCACCAAATAAATCCTATTTTCCAAACTAACAAATTTGTAATGTTTGTGTTTCGCTCCTGCTGTGTGGGTCACAGCCAGTAGCTGAGAGTATTAGATGATTCCCAGTGAGAATTTCACCATCTCATCAGTCTACATTTCATAGCATGAAGAATTCATGGGACACTGAGGATTAGACACAGAGGAAAAATAAATAAAATAAGCTTTGCTACCCATTAATTCACTGTGGTGATATTTACTGTCAAAATATAACATCGCCACAGCATTGTTGACAGTAAGATCAGAAAAAAATACTTTCGAAATACACACACACACACACACACACACACACACACACACAAAATCAATCTGCCTAGGCTTTCAACAACAACCATGACAAAACCGTGACTGGGTGACTTGTGCAATACATTTAAAGAAATAATCCAATGAATGAAACAAACTTCATGTCTCATTTTTAAAACATGTCAAAAACACCTGGTAAACATTTCTTTAATAAAGCATCAGGTTTTGACATTTCAGCCGCATTTTGAACAATACAGCCGCAGCATTAATGTGCCATTTCTGTAATATATATTAGAATATATATTTACTCTGTCACGGTTCAAATAAATTGAGCTTCATATCCTTCTGAAGAGAAGAAGGGATAAACGACCACTCCTGGATACTTGCTGCCACCTAGTGGTTACATAGTATACAGTCAAAAGGCTCAGGGTACGGACAAAAGTATCGGGACACACCTCTCAATCACTGAATTCGGATGTTTCATTCAGACCCATTGCGACAGGTGTATAAAATCAAGCACCAAGCAATGCAATCAGATTTACATACATTTGTGAAAGAATGGGTTCGTTCTGAAGAGCTCAGTGAATTCAAGCGTGATACTTGATGTGAGTCTGGATTTGATGGATGCCAGGAGAACGTTACCTGCCTGACTGCACTGTGCCACCTGTAAAGTTTGGTGGGGGGGGATTATGGTGTGGGGCTGTTTTTCACAGGTTAGGTTTGGCCCCTTAGTTCCAGTGAAGGGAACTCTAAATGCTTCAGCATACCAAGACATTTTGGACAATTCTATGCTTTGAACTTTGTGGGAACAGTTTGGCAAGGCCATTTTCTACTCCAGCATGACTCTGCCCCAGTGCACAAAGCAAGGTCCATAAAGACATGGTTGGTTTGTACTAATGCGTGAGTTTGGTGTGGAAGAACTTGACTGGCCCGCACAGAGCCCTGACCTGAACCCCATCGAACACCTTTGGGATGAACTAGAATGGAGACTGCAAGCCAGACCTTCACATCCAACATCAGGGCCTGACCTCACAAATGCTCTTCTGGATGAATGGGCAAAGACACAAAGACACACTCCAAAATCTTGCTGAAGAGCTTCCCAAATGAGTGGCAGCTGTTATAGCTGCAAAGGAGGGACCAACTCCGTATAGATGCCTATGGGTTTAGAATGGAATGTCATAAAAGTTCCTGTAGGTGTAATAGCCAAGTGTCCCAATACTTTTGCTCATATAGTGTATGTCAGGAGTCTCCAGCTCCAGTCCTGTACAGCTTAGCTCTTTCCCTATCCCACCACACCCGATTCAGAAATGGGTGGTAATTAGCAGAGAAGTAGAATCAGGGGTGTGAAATGAGGAGAAACCAAAAATGTGCAGGGCCGCGGCCCCCCAGGAATGGCATTTGAGATCCCTGGTGTATGTAATTTCTCTGTCTTACTGACCCGTACACACACACACCACTATCCTGATATTGTTAAACATTTCATCTTCTTACCTCCTAAATTTTTTACCCACCAGCCACCACTGGATTAAACCAATCAATGATTACAAGCTGTGGGTTTAAAAAACCTCATTCAACACAATTTGGAAACTGAGCTATCAACAAAACAAGACGTCCTACCACTTCCCAAAAAGGACATTCTGCAAATAGAAAAGTTATGGACCTGAAAAGGAGGAAAAAAAAACATATAAATGTAGGTGCCATGAAAGAAGAAAGATATAACCTCTTTTTACACACAAGAGAAACGGACCAAGGTGTTCAGAGCATCTGAAGAGCATCCATGTATGAAACAAGGGAACGGGCGAGCCAAAACAACAGCACAGAAACTTTCCCCGAGATGTCATGCTGTGATTTTTTTCAGCTTTTGGCCAGAAGAGATGTGTGAATCTCGCACCACACATTAGCACAGCAAGGTGGTATAAAGAGCCCACTCTGTTCTGAAATGGCCAGAGAGGTTCAAAAGAGGGACAGAGTATTCAGGCATACAGAACCATGGAACATTTCTTACCATCTGTTTTCTGTTCAAAAAAAAATTCCTCGTCGCAAGTCACTCCTTTCCTGTTATCCCGGGAACAGATGGAAAAAAATGGCTTTTTGGTCTCAGGCCCTGATGGATTCTTGCCATTGTGGCTTAATCAAAAAAAAAATGCAAATTCAAACATAAGAGCTGGGGTGGTGATATAAATGACTTGACTGTTTGTCCAACAAGAACCAATCCAACTGAAGAGTTGTGGCCTGCGGGTCCAATGCCACATCGACCAACAAGTTTTATGTTAGGAGTCAACATGAGGGAACAATGCACTTAACCTTATCAGAGTTCCCTTCAAATACGTCTGGGAAATGAGACCAACATATAAACAGTTCCCCTTTGTGGTTTGCCTTTCAACCTTTATGACTTAGCAGTCAAGAATTCCTCCGTTGGTAAATCAGGAAAAAACAACAGTGACAGGTTCGGCCCAAAGGGGATCAGACTCTCAGCACAAATATCAAGACCCACGCAAGTTCTTGTCAAGAGGATCGACCCATGACCCGAAGCTCGCTTTCCTGGGAACATGGGGCTAACTTCCGCCTTGACAGCAGGGCACGACATCACCCTGGGTAATGTCAATGTTGATTCGTATTGGCTCAGTGAGCTATGCTGCGCAACTATATCTGTCAAAGCCAAAAGGCCTGGGCTACACAATCTTCACACAAGTTCAACATGTCAACACAGCCCGACAACTCCCATTACCAATGACCTACAGTAAAGACCCAGAATTCTGGATATGACCCCAACATCACCTATATTGACTATTAGATTACTACAAGATGCAATGTTGCAAACAGCCAGGTAACACCAAAGTAAACCACTTTCGATTTTGTCTGTCTTCAAATATCACCTTATCTATAAAGATGTCTCAAAAAGCTGGACGTTTACCCCAGTGATGATAAATTAGCATGCCATTTAATTCCAGGACATGAGTATAGAGGTTATTACTGACATTCCCTATTGTGACAATAAGGTATTCAGAGGCCATGGGTCATTAATGTTAATTTAAAGACAAGCTACTGAGGAGGCCCATCCCCAACCAACGAATCTCTTGATTGGTGGGCTTTTTCCATGTCATTCTCCTGTTTCCCCACTTTAGTCTCTGGACAGATCCTTGCTATGAAAAACCCCATCTTCTAATTACCAAGTGAGGAAAACAATATTGTATGTTGCGCTTACCAAAAAAGAAGTACAAAAACCAGTAGGATATTTTGAAATGTACACCAAGAATTGAGTAAAGACCCGCCAAGGTGGGCATATTGACCATGTAACTCTGAGAACCCATGCAAGAGTCTTTAATAATTTAGCTAACCAGAACAGGGTCATGTTTTCAGTAGCGAAGAGCTGGTGGAAATAAAGAGAAAATAAAATGTATAAACTATATACAAGTCATTTGGAGACATTTTTGTTTGGGGGGGGGGTAATTTCTTTCATTATTCTTCGATCAGACATTCACAAAGGTCAAATGTAAATAACATACGGAAATATGCTATTATTTTTTTCATATTTTAGTTGAAAACAATATATCTGCAAACTTAATACACAAAATAAGACATATACAAACACAAAAAGTATACATCAAACTGCCATTAAGGCTTAAAAATAAGGAGATTTGAGAAGGAAACAAAAAATACAATTATAATAAATACTGAAATCGGCACTGCGTGAAAACTTACCTCACAACTAAATTTCAACTCGGCATCCATTGTTGCTATTGTGACATTAAAGGTCTTTGCCGTTTTTTTCCATAAGGTGTTTAGACCCATCCTTGACGCTAGCGTACTTGCCATGATGGAGAGGAGGTAATGCTCAGTCTTTTCTGGAATAATAATAATAATAATAATTATGTAATATGTCGGTCTAATATTTTTAAATCACCCACAGTGATGTATCACAGCCCCGAACTTACGGAAAATAAAACCATTCCATAGCAGATCAATACCTCAATATCTGATTAATTTTCAGAAATATAACACATATGATGTAAAATGCTCTGTTGTGTGTACTATTAAAAAGGGCAAAACATTAAGTCCACCAAACCCCTTAACAAATATCGACTCCTCCACCTGATCCAGGTGTTATCCATTTGTATTCTGAAACTACTCTTAATAGTTAAACAATCCACAAAACAGCGATCAGTATGTTACTTTAAGCAAACGGAATGGAAGTGTGGGTCCCGTTGACCTATATTCCGCAAAAAGACCACAGCTAGGCGCGTACCTGTACATGACAGTGGAGTGCTCGGTCCCCACCTCACTCGGTCGCCACCCTCATCCTCATTTTCGGGTTAAGTTACTTTCATGCTCGGCTTGAAACACACTGAAGCTGTCCTCTTTCGCTGCACCGCCACCCAAATTTACACATTCATCGCTTCACCTAGAAAGATAACTACATCCAGTTGGCGATCGCGCATACTTCTTCGATAAACACATCCAGAACTGGTTCGACAGCGAAATGCGAATTCTAGGTATTTAGAACATTACTATTAAATGGTTCGGTAAACGCGATGCATTCCGGGAAAAAAAGTCAGGTGTTCGGGGGGAAAATATATGCAACTTATTAGATTCGCTCAAAAAGTTGCGCATATTCAGACTTCAGACAAAGCAACATCGGCAGCAAATTAGCGCAAACTTTGCAGTGGGCGGCCGCTTCTGTAAGGGACCAATCGCTGAGATGAGGCCGGTCCTGTGCTGACTTTGGTCAACATTAACAAACTCGAGTTACACCGCATTGATCGGAAACGGCATTCCCGTTAATTCTTACTGGACAAGGGGAATCAGATAACTGAAGAAGACGTCTGTGATCGCTATGAATAATACGAAACATTCAGGATCAATATCCTAAGGGTTCGAAGGTGGGCCAAAGGGGTATTGGGACACTACGAGATATTGACGCAACACACGGCGCACTCGATCGGATAATACGTCACATCCGGCATTTTCCCCGCCCACTGATTCTCCATCAAGTTTAGTTGTAGATGCACAGATTGTGGTTGAAGTGGCGTTTAGACGGGACGTTTTAAGAGTAGTGGAATTTGGTTAAAAATGGCTGGTGGCATAGCACCCCATGAGTGAACTCTGAAGAATTCTGCAAAAAAAGAACATGGTTTATGTAGTTGCATACGGTCGAGTATACGATTTGTATGGATAGAGAAAATAATTTGTTCTTCTGTATTGTTAAACCACCCTAGTTTAGATGTTTTATATTTGCATAATTAACATTGTAATGTATTTGATATTCCTGTCTTTTGACAGCAATAAGCAAAAAAAAATGCTTCACTGTCCGTCACACATGCAGATGGTTCCGGTTGTTATCGTATGAACTCGTATCAAAGCCATGTGTCTTCACCTTTTCTGGCGATTTACAATCAGTATCACGCTTCCTCAACAAACATCTTTTTCTGAACACACTGCCAATTATTTAATGCAATTTAACGATATGAGATAAGAACCGTGGACGTGCACGTGTTCCCCTTGCTCTCCCCAGCCCCAGTTCAGCCCTCTGCACCAGAAAGGGGCGGTCCCTGAGCAATGAGGTAATTGGTGTAAACAGTAAAGATGGCCACGTCTGGGGATGGAGAAGAACATTCGCTGTCTAACGGGGGTCTTCCCGAAGCCCGCAGCAAAAAGCTGACCGATCTTCCTACCGAGCTGCTGGAGCACATATTATGTCTCCCGGTCCTCGGCCACGCTGACATCTCCAGCGTGTCTTGTAGTTGCAAGAGGCTCTACGATGTATGTCACGGCAGGGGAAAGGTGTGGGAACATCAGTATAAACTCAGGTGAGGTGAGAAAGATGAAGCCCATTCATGCTGTGGCCCCCGATTTAAAAACCTTATTTTCAGCTGTCGTCCATGCATGATCTTTGGGTTGCAATTGGAGTGCCAAGAAGAAACGAGGTGTTACTGTACCGGTGTATTTGTATGAGTACGGGTTTTTTGGCTGTCATTCTGCTGATGCATCAGTTTTAGTAACGCAATGCTGTCTAATTATGTAATTTTAAGCTAAAATGCAATCGTGTATGGCGCGAAAAGGGACGCATTTGGCTAAACTGTCTTGTGTAAGGACAGGTCGGGTGACCTTGTTCTGAAAAATATGCAGCTTTCCCGTCTGTCTTTCTGGATCATTTACTTTATTATGGCTCTGGACACAATAAATGGCTCCGTTTTCTCTATATACATATGCATTAACTGAAATGAGTGCATCTGACTCTCACGCTGCAACAGTTTTATTATTCCGATATTAACAGCCGAAACGCTGGGAATTAGGTTATCCCGGCAGGATTCAGATCTGTGCAGAGCTGCTGGGGGGCACTGGGTGGGTACGGAAAGATTAGCTGGCTGGATTTTGAAATTGCAATGATCAAGTCGTCCGGGAGCCGCCAGTAATTGCCCTGTTTTTAATTAGCTGCCTAGTTTTAGTTAAGCCTCCATAATATTCCTTCTAGCCCTGACTTTCCAAAAGGAAACTGATTGATTGAATTGGGTAAAAAATGAGTGTCATGCCATATATTGAGAGATTGAAATTCAAAAACTGTAGCCACATTTTAGGGATGGGGTTAGCAGTTCAGGAAAATTATCATCTGCAGAGACAGACTAACCGCTCCAAAAACCAAGCCAAATGTGACGATAAACATTGCCCTATGGAATTGATACAGGAGTTCCATGGACCACAGCTAAAAATTCTAGGGCAATAAGGTTTGGCAATAAGGAGCATGTCATGTCAGCTGATTGGATGAACCAGGCGCCAAGTCATGCAGATGTGTGATGTTATTTCAGTGCACTATTGTATACTGGCTGCTTCCTCCTCCTGCTATGGAGTAAGGGGTCCCTGCTTTTTCAGATGGCCCAGATTACTGAAAAATTACAGACCAAACGAGTCTTGGGACTGGAGGACGGAGTACAAGACGCGACACGTCGTTGGTCTGCAGATCCGCAGGACTGTGGAGTCCATTTCCAAGAGATTCTTCACTGAAGTTGTAAGTGCTAGATAATCATAAATGGATTACTTGGCTAATAAAAGGATCCTGATTCCCGATTTCTGATTATACTTCAAAGAATTTTGCTTCAGTCAGACAGTTGGAAACCCCTCACTTCCAACTTAACTAAAATTAACTTGGGTGTCACTGTGATCCTCAAAATATAGTATGAACTATATTTTGTGATGTATAAATTATAACTTATAATGATTTTTTTAAGGAACTTTTTCATTGGAAATAATTTGGTGAAATTTTGTAAGTTTTTTTCTGTTCACCAAACAGTGACGCTGCAGATCTTAACATTTTATAAATGATTTTATTTTATATGAATGTATCTTTCAGTAATGATTCCCTCACATCTGCTGAATTCCCCACCCCCGTTTCCCTGGATCCTGTGCTCCTGCATTGCGACGCAGTCGCAGTGGTTTAGCATTTCTATCCGGAAGGATGCTAACAAGACCTGTGTGTTGAGTGCGGAGGGAGCACATGTGCTGACGCTAACCCTGAGATCTGTAATGCAGCCTTGCGTTGGCCAGATGCTGGGGGACAGCTTCGCTGAGATTGAGTCCTTGGGAGCCCCAGAGCACTTCTGTGAAGATGAGCTGATCTCCATACTGAATTCTGACACAAGGTGCATGTTCTCTCTCACGAGATTCGTCTGATTTATTTTTTTCCCTGCGTGCTGATCCTCCTGATGACTCATTTCCTCATTTTAAAGGCTTCACTGTGAAATGCTGATTTTCTTGTATAATTGACTTAGTATTAATCCTGTAATTAGTATGTAGCAAGATTCTATACTGTTCATTCATATAAAGTAAATGTGTTAAACTACCACCATCGTTTTTGTTTTTCTTTTGTCTGACAGGAAGAGTCTGACGTTGAAGTACTATGCAAAGAAAATCCTTTACTTTCTCCGTCAGCAGAACATCCTAAAGAGTCTGAAGGCTTTCTTGGGAAAGCCAGCTGAGCAACAATCTGCGCTTGAAGGTACGTCGGCTGCAGGGGGTTGGAACTCCAGCTGTACTGGTCTGCGCAGACGCTTCTGACTCTGCTGTCGTCTGCTAGGTGCCGTCCTGGTGGATCAGTACTGTAATCCGCTGGCGGACGTCTCGCTGCAGAGCATAACTGCCCAGCTGGTCGAAATTGCAGACAAGGTCAAGAAGACTCTGCGCAAGACCAACCCCTCCCACTCCAGCCTGCGAGCGGACCAAGGTCAGTCTAAATCATCATAGCATCGCTGAAAATTGCTCAGGAAAATGTGTGATCAGATATATATTGTCATTTTCAAGCCGTCATAAACGGCTTTATTTATGAGGAGGCCGTATGCAGGTGAGAACATGGACCTGTAACCTAAATGTAAGCACTTGAATCCCAGATGACCCTGATGATCTGTCCCAGTAATGCAAACTGGTGCATGAATGTGTCAACTAGGTAGCTAAGTGGGCTGTACTGCAGCCTGAGCCCTTTGTTCACCCACCGTCTGCAGGTAACTGCCTCGTGGTCGAGGACTTCGAGCTGCAGAGGCAGGTGATCTGTGCTCTCAACTCCGTCCTGTACGATCAGCTGAAGTACAAGGGCAACGAGACGGACTACTACAACCCCCTGAACTCGTACATCCACCAGGTGACGGCAGGTCGTCGCACGCGGTAATGCGGTGAGCGGTGCTCATTCTCTCCAGCTCCCCGGATCACCTAGTGGCCTCTGCCTCCCTTTCCAGGTGCTGCTCCGTAGGACAGGCATTCCCATCAGCCTCTCTGTCCTGTACATGACCCTGGCCCAGAAACTGGGCGTCCAGCTGGAACCAGTTAACTTCCCCAATCACTTTTTGCTGCGTTGGTGTCAGCGGCCAATGAGGTACGAGTGGGATTAAGCAGATAAGTATCCATTGGTGTGTGTAAGAAGTTTTGTTTCTTGAACATCCGTCCATCCACCCACCCATCTTCCAAATGCTTATCCTGATCGGTCACGGGGTCACTGTCCCAAGGAGGTATAAGGTATAATGTGGCACTAATTTTAAGTAATAGAAAATCTTATGATGCATCCCACATTACACAATTTTATGTTAAGTAAAAAATTATACATATTCCAATTGGCCAATTATAATAGTGAATACTTCTAAAGACAGCTATTGTTTTAACCTATGTGGAAATTTTGTGTGCATAATTCAGATTCTGTATCAAAACGATTGTAATTCTTTGATGCTAAGAACAGAAATAAAACGGTATTTATCTGTTTAGAACAGTGATTCCCCACCCGGTCCTCGTGGACCCACAGAAAGTCCATGTTTTTGCTTCCTCCCAGCTCTCTGCCAGACAGTCCACATATAGGGAGCTGGCAGGGAGCAGAAACGTGGACTGTCTGCGGGTCCCCGAGGACCGGATTGGGAAACACTGTTATAGAGGAATTAAAGGAAGAAGCCCCTCTTTTCCACTGCACATGCTGGTGCGGTGCTGCGGCTGGGCTACATCGCGGGGTGTAATTGTTGTAGGTGACACACTTTAAGGAGCTTTTATAAACATCCTTGAGGGTATTGAGGTGGAGGGGAGGAAGGCACACCGACTGGGTGCCGCTACCTCTGCAAAGCGGCCTCATTTCAAAAGGGAAAAGAGAGCTTGTTGAATATTATTTTTGGAAATTAGAAATGTACGATTTTCCCAGCTTCCTACGGACTTAAAGACTGTGAATGTTTTGATTCTCAGCTTCACTGTATAAATTAATCTCAGGTTTTGGCACATTTTTCATTGGTGTTTTTAAGTGCTGTGTCGTGTCCTGATAATTTCAGAGCCTTGGTGTCTTCCTTGAGCTTATGCCGCATCACAGGGTCACTGCTTTTTAAAGTCTCTTAACGCTTTTGGCAGATTCTTCATCGTTTTTGAGGTTATTGTCTCAGGGAAGCTCCCCTTCACACTCTACACCAGTAATACATTGGGCCAAAGTAGCAATTTCATTTCCCTGAAGATTCCCTTTTAGCCAGATGTGGTACTTAAGCTGACATTTTTCCAGGAGTGCTTAATAGTATTTATTTAATTGATTTCTGTATCATCTAATGCAGGGGTGGGCAAACTTTTTGGCCCAAGGGCGCCACAAAATTTTTCAATTATAAGGTGGGCTACTTCCATTACAGACAGCCTAATAGATTTCATTTCCAACATATGTGTACTTTTAATGTAACTGTCATGGTGAGGAAAAATGAACACAATTCTGAATAAATACATATAAACATACTTAATCTGGTATGAATGCAGTCATAATTATGATTTGATTTGGGCAATTCTGTACCAATCTTCGCCGGGCCAGATGTGGCCCGCGGGCCGTAGTTTGCCCACCCCTGATCTAAAGTATTAAAAAGGAAAGAAACAGGGGATTAAATGCATACTTGTATAACACCAGACTTCTTGGGATTAATTTAATATATACCATCCTTTTAAATATAAAACCAGCTCAGAGGGAGTTTACTATAGGTCTATGATCATTGTGTAGGTCTTCAGCCCTAAGCCTGTTGTAGTTACACATAAACGCAACCATCTCATAAAACAGTTTTTCTTATTTCCTGGAGGAGTGAGGATATCTACGACTACGTTTACATCGACGCCTTTGGGAAGGGCAAGCAACTCACTGCTAAGGAATGCGAGTATCTCATCGGCCACCAGGTGACCGAGGATTACTACAGCTGCATCAGCACGACGGAGCTGCTGCTAAGGATGGTGGGAAATCTCCTCAACATTGGCAAGCGGGGGTGAGGTCCCGCACGCTGCGGCCAGTGTCGAGTGACTGTACGGGCTCCAGCAATTGCCGCCTTCATCTTTAACATGCCTGTGCCTTGCAGGGAGGGCAGTGAGAAGTCCTACCAGCTTCTGAGAGACTCCCTGGACCTCTATCTCACCATCAACCCCGACAACGTCCAGTACTTACTTTTACAGGCCAGGCTGTACTTCCACCTGGGAATCTGGCCAGAAAAGGTCAGCAGTGTGGTCTAATGACCATTTTCATCCCACTGCTTTACGGCTGTTCAGATCAGTTGTTCTTTGTCCCCCTTTTGACCCCCCTGTAACGTTTTAGTGTCTATTAGACTGGAGAAAAGCTCCTGATTTGCAGTAAGCCATTTTTTCAGAAAGAGCGCTTCAGCACCACCTGCTGGTTAAAGAGGGGAAAAGAATAAATGAATAAATCCCATCACTCAAACTGAAAAAGATTTAATCACTATAGCTGAATTTTACTGTTGTCTTAGTAACCTATACTCAATAAGCATGAAGTGGGTCTGTAATGCATGTGTGCTAGTATTTGCCATATGACCCACAACCCTACCTGGGATAATCTTGCTCTCTATTGCAGTATATCAGTATAACGTCTGGTGTTCTACAGTAGAGTACGTGTGCCCAATGGATATGCTGTGTTTGTGCCGTCCCACTCCTTGCTGCCAGGTCCTGGACATCCTGCAGCACATCCAGGCCCTGGACCCGTCCCAGCATGGCGCCGTGGGCTACCTGGTGCAGCACACACTGGAGCACATTCAGCATAAGAAGCACCCGGAGGAGCCGGAGGCTAAGCTCCGCAGCACCACCGAGCACGCAGAGGTCCGCTTCTCCGTGGGCCTCGTCATGAAGCACAGGAGGTGCGTTGCCCACGCTGGAGTCACTGCTTCAGACGCGACCCTCGCCCTGCGCCTGTTCCGATTTCCCCGTTTGCATACTACTGGTTACTCGATCCGCCGGCCTGCCGTTCAGATCTTCCCACCAGCAGAGCCTATAATCCCACCCCTTCCACCAGCCAAAATCATTTATACATTAATATGGTTCTCAGCATTCGTTATGTTTGTTCCCCTGTCGTCTTTAAATGAATCTGATTCGATAATTTGTCCCACATGTCAGAAGTAGGGGCCACAGATGGAGCTAAACGGGCTTTGTTTTTATAATGGCTGAGCGCCCTTCTGAATTATTCAGCACCCAGGTCTGTGCCAGCTGCTTAAAAAAAAAAAGTCTGCTTTGTGTTTCTGGGGTGGACAGCATGGGGGCTGGGTGAGGCGCCTCACGCCGCCATGGTCGCGGTTTCCGGTGTGTTCTCCTCATATTTGTGTGGGTCTCCTGCAGGATCTCTTGCTTTCTCCTACAATCCAAAAATGTGCAGCTGAATTAGTGAGTCAATGTCAACAAAGAGCGTCCCCCTGTCCTCTGGGGCGTCCCCCTACCCTGCACTTCCTGGGACGGGTTCCACATTCGCCATATCCATGTACTGGATAAGCAGTTACAGAAGATGGATTAATGTGTTTCTGCAGGTCGGGCTACAACTGTGTGATCTACGGGTGGGACCCCAAATGCACCATGAGCCATGAGTGGATTACCACCATGAGGGTCCACCAACTGTCCAATGGAGCCAACCAACCCTTCTACAATGTCCTGGTACAGGACGGAACCTGTCGCTATGCAGCACAGGGTAGGTGACCTCCTCCACCTACAGTATCTGCACACAAACGACCAGGCCACCCAGCTCCCATTAATGTAAGGCTGCTGAATGAAAGGTCCGCTACAGCAGTGAGACCTGCTGTGAACTGAACTTCAGGGCATTTTCATGTCCATGTGAGATTGAATGAAAATGATTCAATCGTTTCCACACAAATGGTCATTTAATGAATATTAAGAATTGTTTAACTCTGCTCCCCCAGTGGTAATTAAGTCACATATGGAAAGAACCCCCCCCAACCCACGGCGTACCCATAACAATATGCTACATTTTTTGTATGTGAAATTCAGAAATATTTAAGACCTGTGGTCACCATCATTGTGAAATCCTGTTAGTCATCAAAACATATCTGTCACTCGTGATTAGGAGTCTGTTTGCTTACTTATACATCTTGCGACAGTTAGTAATGGTTCGGTGCTGTTTCGCACACACAGGAGACAACTAATTGTTCCTCTCTGCTGTAAGGAATTAAAAATCACACAGCAAATAGACCATCGGTCTACTGTGTCCTCAATTTCATCATCATTCTGAAGTTCAGTTTTAAGCAATTCACAATAAAATCACTGTAATCACAATGAAATGGCTAAAACGTCCGCAGTAATACAGTCATTTAAAATACATACAGCTTATTGTTAAAAACCCATTCTTAAGAAACACAAAAATAGGTTGGCCCGTGCCGCAGTTGGGTGCACCGGGAACTAGGAGGCGAAAGGCTGGACATGCACAGAAGCCCCACCCCAGTCAAATTCCTGGCTACTCCACTGCTAGTTGCAGTTTCTTGGCTGTAAAAGTGATTTATTGTTAGAACATAAGAAATTTACAAACGAGAGGAGGCCATTCGGCCCATCAAGCTCGTTTGGGGAGAACATAACTAATAGCTCA
>JAODLD010000046.1:30531020-30551716 GCA_026781065.1 Mormyrops boulengeri | reverse complement strand
CCCCCCCCCCCCCCCCCCCCCCCCCCCCCCCCCCCCCCCCCCCCCCGTGTCTTCGGCCTGCAGATGTGAGAGAGCATGAGGAGCTCGAAGGCAGAGCCGCTGGACAGAGATCGCCTCGCTTTTCTGTTCCAGCCGTACCTCGTCTCCTCCGTAGGTAATGAACGGGGGAAAAAATAACCATTATGGAAGAAAAAAAAAGAAACAAAACAGAAACACTTTCAGCAATGAGTTTTCAATCCGCCTGAGCGCCACTTGGATTCCGTGCTCCGGCAAATTTATTTATTTATTTTCCTTTTTTCTCCATTTTTTGCTCAAGACCAATTTTCTGCTCTTTTGTTCCCCCCCCCCCCAACCCCCCGTGGCCGAAGGGTTCGATTCACCGTTTTTTTTTCTGCGTGGAAACCCAGGTTCCCCAATTTTTGTGGACGTTTCCCCTTTTCCTCTTCCTGCGATTTAAAGGTGTCTACATCCCCATCTGGATGGGGAGAGCGGGAAGCAGCCTCCTGGGCTGTATGAAAGCGAAAGCAAGGGGCTGGGGGCTGTATTGCTAGACATTAGCAGCTACAGAAACATAACAGCCGGTTTGTCCCAGTACCTCTGGTCCGTGTTCCCACACACTAGTAGATGGTCAGGGGCGTCCCTCAGGTTGATGCAGGTAAAGTCACCCACGGCGTTACCCACCGTCACTTCTGACTGGCCCGTCAGTAAGCTGTACACCTGGATCTGGGAGAAGGAGCAACCGTTCAAATTTGTGGCGTCAGATATGAACAAAATCTCCGAAAGCGCACCAGCTGCTGCAGACTGAAGTCACATCACATACCGAAGGTCATTTTAAAGCTCTTACGTAACATATACTAAGCACCCCCCCGTAATTACAAATCTCCCGGAAACCTTTGAACCAAATGCATACAAGACCACTGATTAGATGTGCAGGCTGGCACACTGTCCAGCTAGACTCATGACACCTGAAAACAAAAAATAAAGAAGAGTTGTCCGATTCTACGGCCGGAGGGTGGGGGCATAACACAGTAGATCATACAGAAAGACCATCATCTTAATGACTGGAAGGTTCTGGCGCTTAGGAGACAAATTTAATCAGCAGGCCTCTCCCTTGTCAGCAATGTCATAACAGTACAAACACAAACTGGTAGATGATGCTCAGCCGGTTTTATGGCCGTTTTCATTCAAAGCGGAACACTCAGCCTGCTGTGATCTGGACAGATACGTCTGAATTTGCACCAGGAGTTTCTTCCGGATGGATTCCAAGCTTCATATGTATGAAAATAAATTCTCTTTGTTTTTACACAGTTCAAAAAACCAACAATGGAGAACAGGAGAATAGGATAGCAAAAAAAAGGATGCAACCCAAATTATTAGCGAATGGCGAAAAAACGCAAAGGAAGGGGATGGGGGCCGCCATTGGGCATGATGTCAGTCTTGAGACGGTGCCAGCTGTTTGTGTGTCACATTTGGAGCGGTTTGATGTAACCGTGTGCTGCACCACGGCAAGCCAAATACCCCACAGGACTTCAAAATGGCTGCATTGATGGGGTGAGCCAATCCAGGATGGGGATGCTTCCTGCTCTTACTGTAAATCCTGACTGCCTAACCAAACAAAATGTCGATCTGATGCACTCATTAAGCCAAAAAATATTTAATAAAATACAAATAAACATATTTAAAAGTGTGGGACAGTTTCAGGGAACAAAAGTTTGTTAGTGAATGGATTCAATTCATGTACATATGTGGGCAATTTAAAAATTCATGTATCCATGTTCCAGTCGCTTCTCCCAGTCAGGGTTACAGGGGGCTTGAAGCCTATCCCAGGCAACACAAGGCACATGGCAGGCTTACACCCTGTACTGAGTGTCAGTCTTTCACAGGGCCAACACTCTTACAAAAAATGCTAGTTACACATACACAGAGGAGAGATGAGATTCAAAGCCCCAACCCCAGAGGTGTGAGCCACCATGCTGCCCCGCAAGTCTCTGCACAAGCACAGCACAACTCTTCAAGCTCAAAGGAACTTCTGCACTAGACTAACGGGGTCCTCGTTCCAGTACAGAAGTAGCGGAGGACTTCACAGACAAGGCGCTATACCGTTATCAATCTGTTACGGCAGCGATATGAATGTAAAACTGGGTTCAATCTTCATGTTCACACAAGGAACCAGCAGCACCAAATCTTCCAAATAAACCACCGCAGCTAGCGAGATTGTGCTGGGTGATCTCCAAGAGTGCCACGTCACCTCTTTCCGTTTTCATCTCACTTTTTAATTACACCCAAGTCTTATGCAAATATGTCATCTGCTACTTTGCAGTTATACATATAAACATGTATTCATTTGACACATTGGTCACTATACTACTACACTGCTAACTGAACACTAATTTTGGTTATTTATAATTATTGCTTAATGTTTTGTCTCTTTATACGCATGTCCCCTGTCACCACAGTCTTGGACTTAGGAAAACAAGCATTTCATCACACACTGTGCTAAGTACAACTGTGTATGTTAAAACTCTGTAAAATCTAGTCTGGTAACCCGTGTGTGTCCGTTTGCTGACCAGCTGGTCATCCATCCGTCCCCGAAAACAGTTCATCCATAAAGATAACTCACACCGCTCTCTCTGCACAAAGAAGTACTTCTTGGAGATGGCTCTTATTACCTTAACACGTTTTAATGAGGCATATGGCGTCTCGTTAAACGTGCTGAAAAACACACTCGGCTGCGCGTCAGCCCCGCCCGGGCCTGGCTGCTAATTTTCGCTTCACCTCGCGGCGCACGAACGTTGTTAAAAAATGCTCAGGAACCCGCAGTCGAGAAGCACAGCTCCATCGATCCGACATGAATTCATCTCTAGCATTAATTAGATGGGTGTGGGGGTGTGTGTGTGTCGGGGGGGAGGGGGGTAGGTAATGATCTGGCATAACAAGGAGAGACATGGCAGAATCTGGATGAGAACTTAAAATACTGACTGCCTACACAATGCACAAGGACATATTTAATATTGATTTTTTTGGGACTGCCACTTGTGAGTATTTTTCTATCGATTATTCAGTCAATTATTTTACCAATTGGTCAATTAATCTGAACAATTACATTTCCTCCAGAAAATCAAATAGACCATTTAAATTTTATTTTATTTTGACAACAACAAACTATATGTTATTGCAGGGCTTTAATGTACACCAGCTTTCCAGCACTATATGGACATTATTTTCGCCTACAATTCAATAAGCTAATTTTGTAGCATGCAAAAATTTACGAGATGCGTATTGTGATACCTAAAAGTTAGTAATCTGTATAAATTCAGCGTATCCTTATAGTTATTAAATTTGGTTAGCGGAGCGTCACATGCTACTGTTTTGGTAAATCATGGAAGCGATAAGCACTGAATGGGCAGTGAAGAAAGGGGCAACTCAGCAGCCACATCATCTTTTGAAAGAGGAGATATTGTGGATAAATAAAGTAAAAAGATGTTGGTGGCGTGTTTTTTGTAAATATAGTTTTCATTTTTATTTTACTTCAAATTATTTTCTTTTATTTAAGTGTCCATTTTCGTTTCAGTTTTAGTGTACGATAATAACACTGGTCCCAACCATGAGAGACATTAGGTCTGAGCTATAGCCCCAAGTATTTTAGCCCCGATGACAATCTTCCATCAAAAACAAAAAACAAAACACACAGGTCAGCTCACCAGCAGACGGATGGATCAGTAAAAGAGTTCAGAGTGGCTATGTAAATCTTACTGGGATACTTATCATTAACATAAGCATAAAAATACATCTAACTCACAGCTCATACCAGCAACCAGCTTTCAAAATGTTTACTCTTCCATGAAATGACACTAAAATCTCACTTAATTAGTACTTTAGATTCAGCCGGACAGTCAATGGTAACCAATTATTTCAACAGTTTTCACACCTATCACACTCATATCTAAAGTGGTAATTGTGTCAGCGGTGTGTGTGTCAACACATTAATTAGTCAAAACAGCAATAATATGAAACACACACCCAAAGACATGAAAATGACAGCCCCCCGGGCTTTGAACCCATAACCTTCTGCTCACAATTCAGATTTGCGAGTCAACTGGTAGACGATGCAGGGCACTTGTGTTAAAAGCAGGATTTTCGGCAGACAATAAGAGCGAGAGAAGGCTCACTTCAGACGCGAACAACAGCATCTGGCAGCATGACATTTTACCCGGAGAACAAAAATAACAACAAAAGCCTGGGAGGATGCGAAGCCAATAAGGCCGCATCACCAAAGTACCATTTAACGGCACAGACGCCATCTGGGGCCTCTCATCTCACCACCAGGGCGGCGTCACCTTTACCTTCACTTGAAAGGAATGCCCGCCTCAGGATGTGAGGTTCGGGAATGACGTCTCTTTGTGGGACAGACAGCACAGGATCAACTCTGACAATAGAGTGCTTTGGTCCTCTGTATGCTTCCAAAAGGGTCTGTGGACCCTCACATTTACGACAAGGGTGAAAGATGTAATCGTGATTAAATCTGCATTAATGGGATGGCAGTAATGAGGTTTTGGATGCAGAAAGAGCTATATAAAGCTTTCGGGATGATTAAATGCAGCATCGTTTGGGAGAGCGCTAAAAGGTGAACAAACAGCCACTTAGGGAATGTAAGAATGGACCACTGCTGGGGTAATCATGTGCGATGTCCAGAGGGAGCAGCTATTCCTGTGCCTAGTCCCCATTCCCTAGTGTCCCGCAATCCTCTGGGATCAGGGCGCACAGCACACTGCAAGGCTCCAGACTAACTTTTGTGGTACCACTCGCGCTACCAACTTTCTCAGTTGGTTGCACCACCACAGTTGCACTCCGTTTAATTTCCTGGTGCAGCGTGATATTAATCAATGACCTTGCATGCTGATGAATAGCTGTCCTAATCTGCCGATCCTAGTTTTTGTATTTATGAAAAATTGACAGAGACTCAAGACTTGATGCAGTAACTGTATTTGCAATCTGATCACTAGCTTTCAACCTAACTGTCATCATCACTCGTGTCTTGGGAGCTCTCTTTGGCTCTCCCTCTCCATCAGCCTCCTCCATTTTCTTTAATAATCAGCTATAAACCGCTTCCTTTTAGGAACATATAAACACCACAACTAAAGGGATTGTTTGCGAGTTTCATCATCAGTGCGTGTAAACATACATACTCCCGTACTATTAACTAAACACACTAAGCCAGGGTAGAAGAAGGGAAAAAAATCACTTTCAATCACAATCCTTTAACGCAGTACCCGTGCTGGAGCAAAACATCCTAATGATTACCATTCACTCGCACAGACAACGTGAAATTTTAACTCATACACTCTCAATAAATGGATGCATTTTGGCTACAGTCTGGAGGCCAGCAGCTCCAGCCCAGCAGGGGCAGCGTGACCACTGCCGTCCAACCTACCTTGTTGCCCCCGTCGCTCACGGCCCAGCCGTGCCTCTTCACGCCCAGAGCCACGTGTGATGGGGTCACGTCCAGGCAGGTGATGGGGTGCCCATAGACTGAGTGGAGCAGTCTGGGCTCCCGCTCCGGTCCTAGCAGGTACACGCTCTCCCCGGCGGCCGCCACGGCCAGGGGGGCCTCCCGCCGCTTGGGAACAAGCAGGAGAGACTCTACCTGCACCCAGAGGAGATGCACAAGGAGAAACAATGGAGTCATTTGAGAGACCCTCTCTCCCCATTGGGTAGAAAGCCCAGAATAGAATTGTGGGTAAACATATACAATGACCGTGAGGCAGAAGACACAGAATCAACAGTCCATAATGATCTCAAAGGAACAGATTAAGACTCACACATAATCCACACACACTACTCCAGCATTCAACACTCGGCCAGCTTGCGGTTTGGTTATCACCCCAGTTAAAGGTAAGTTACAGCTAAAGTCTGGGTCTAGGTTATTATGGTCTGAAACCATGATAGAGACTAATGGTAGAATTGGGAGGCTGGTGCTGGACTCACAGGTTTCGGAAGCTCGGCCTGATACAGCGTTGTCCAGTAGCCTCCATCCAGCGGTCCATCCACACGTACCTGTGGGCCGGAGGCGGTCGCCACAGCGGCCCCCTCCGAACCCAAGGCCACGTTCTGAACTTTCTGGAGGTGCTGATAAAGATGGACGGGCTCCTGACCGGTCTCTGTGCTCCACACGTTCACGAGGCCTTGAACACAGATGGAGAAACATCGTCAAAACCTCACCGTCATTTGGACAGGTGGGGCGAGGTAGGGTGAGGTGGACTGGGGCAAACCCAGTAAAACTAGAAAAAACAAATTTGAAGAATTGCTATTCCCGTACACCGGGCTTAACCTTTCAATGACAGCGGAGCAGTTTATGTTGTACAACAATGGCCAGTATGATGCACTGACCAGGGGACAAGGGCGGGTGAAGAGGTGTTGGGGGTAAGGACTATTTTTCCCCCCAGATGCAATCAGAACACGTGAAGGACAGGCTAAAATTAAGGCGAGACATGACAATACAGAGTTTATTCGTGTAAATTAACCAGCCCCTCCGCAAAACCACTAATGTTCCATGGCCTGTAAAGTTCCACCTTTCTGTAAAGTAAATTTAAAATATTATCCTTTAAAACATTATCCTTTATACATTAAACCCAGTCAAAACCATAAATATATTAATATTCCAACAATTGAATACAATATTGTGAAGATGATTTGAAATGCACATCATATTAAGCAAAGCTTGAAAAATCCTGGAGGGAATTAATTAAACGCTATCATTAGGCATCTCAAAGAGCCTATGCCGAACATCATTGCGTAAACAAGCCTTTGCACACAAAACATGTGATTCTTAAATTATTCTACAGAGACGGCAAACAGCCGGAGTCGGACGGAGGGGTGACAAGAGCAAACGCACATTCTGGGTGGGGGAGTCTGCTCTCCTGTGAACCATGTACATTTCACTTGCCGCCCCATTTTGCAGGACACATCATGATCTGATGCCCCCAGTGGCCATATTTAAACCTTGCAACACCAACACTGATACCACATTTAATACCAGAAAGCTATGCCCTTTTACATCCTGTAACGCACAGATGATGTAACAATGTTCTAGACTGAACAAAAGGGATACTACCATTCATTAAGGCAGGAAAAACAGCAAAATAGAGATGTCAGTTATTGTTTGATGCAAACATCACAATTAATGTGTTGGCAGGGAATGTTAAAGAAAGTGACATCTCAGAAACTCTCACCATCCCTCTGGGCTTCGCTTTTGTAGCTCAAGGTACATACCTCTCTCACAGTCAGGCTAAACTTGAAATTTTTCATTTGATAGCCATTGTTTATTAATGCCTTTCATCTCCCAGGCGACCACCTGATTAAATATAAGATAAATGAAAGAGGTTTCGGTGAAGGCGTACCGAAGGTTCGGTGACACGTGTCCGGCCCAGATTCTGCAGCGCATAAACAAAATTTCAAAACACGTTAACTGTTAAACCCAGCCGAACGTGATTAAACGACTCGTGATAAATTGTCTTGACGGAATCCAGGGCCGGTTATAATTTGGCACACCGGGCCTGCCGTTCCATATGGTTGGGGCTCAGCTTTTTGCCAGAGCATTAGTTTGAAAATTCGAGATTAATTATTGGGCAGGACTCCCAAAGCGCGCCTTCATTTCCGCCAAGGCCAACGAGGAGAACCGCCCATCCGGAGCGGAGCCACGGACGGTTAGAGGAAGCCGAGTCGTACCATCACTCCTAAAAAGATAAATCACGAAACAAGGTGGATCCAGAGTGATGATCAACGGACCAGGCCAAGTCGGGTCCCTGCCATAGCAGCAGGGGGCTACAGGCAGCTGATCGACACGTTATGTGATAACAAAACACTGTCTTTCCATTCCTGAGAAGGTGTTCTGTCTCCTGACTCTGGATGACTTCTACTGGACGGGATCCACGAAATGCACATAGAGAGGGTTAGCTATCCTGCCATCTGATACACGCCAATGAGGTGAAAAAGAAGTTACCAAACCCAAACGACGACTGACATCTTTGCTAAAGGCAGTTTAACACCTGCCTGACGCTGGTCATCACCCTCGTGGTCCTTAGCAGAGGGTCCATTTCCAGCAGAGGGGTACTATAGACAACAAGTGTGAAGAAAGAAAGAAAGAAAGAAAGAAAGAAAGAACTCCCTCACCATCTTTGTAAGCGGCTACCGCCACGACCTCGTTGACTTTCACCTGGCTGACGTGCGAAAATGGGCCGTCCCTGGATATCACATGACTGGGCCGCAGGTATGAGGTCCGGGAATCCCAGTGGAGGGTGTCCCATAGCCTGATGTCCCCGGAGGTGTACCTGCACATTGCAAGGGGACATGGGCGTGTCACTGAGGTCTAAACACATCCACCGCCCTTGTTCCTGCTGATGTGTTCAGAGTCTCCATAATTACCATCTGTAGGTGCAGAGATCATCATGAGCTATGCTAGCCGGTGCAAATGACTGTTACACTTGTATTAAATTAATTAAATCAGTTTTAAATTTGACACAATTAAAATGTGGTTGTGACAACATCATTTTTACAGTACTTTTTTTTAAAGGAATGGTTACCTGTATGTTTCCTCTGGTCACATACGTTCTTTTGTTTTGAACAAAACCATCAGACAAAATTTTGGGTACGTAAGACCCCAGGGCCATGGGGGGGGGGGGGGGAAGAAAACCACGGCTGAATGGTGCTGAGAATGAGTTCATTCTTTGCTCCCGAGAAGGAGCCGGGCACATTTCAGACACAAAGGCATGACAACCCAATCCTGTCGCGCCACACGCGGGGCCCACTCCAGGCGGCTGCCAATCCGGCGACACGGGAGAAACTCGCACGACGCCGACAAATTTACATAGTAAACAAGCTGATGCTACATTCAGCCGAACAAAGCGGGCACGCCAATTTTCCTCGCCATGCCAAGCATTAAAAAGGTGAGGTAATTCATTTGGTCCATTTTGTGTATCCTTTTGTGTTTTCAAGTGTTTGTCTTGTCTTTGTGTGTGTGTGTGTGTGTGTGTGTGTGTGTGTGTGTGTGTGTGTGTGTGTGTGTGTGTGTGTGTGTGTGTGTGTGTGGACGCCCATGTGCATTCGGGCTCCACGCATTCGGTATCCCTCTCCGGAAAAGGGGCTGGCGGCCGAGTCCCGCGTGGCTGCACCCCATGCCCCCCCCCCCAGCTGCCTCGGGCACAGAGAGAGACGCCTCGCTGGACTGGACTCAAGCACGGCATAGGCTGGGTTGCTGGAAGCAGGGCGCAGCTGCTGCTGGCGGAAACCTTCACCTAGCAGCTCCCCATCCTCGCTCCCCCACCCCCCTCCTCATCGTTTTAACCGCTGTGTCCCTTAAAAGGGCCTCAATCCCCACCCCCGACATCTCAAGAGAGCCAAAAAAACACAGTGCCTAAGTTTACAAACACAGATCAGATGGCCACCAGGATGTAAAGGGGGGCCCTGGTTAACAAATACCCCACCCCATTTTACATTTCATATACAGGATACAGCCTACAAACACCCGAACGACTGCCAATGCCGTTTGAGTTATAGTCATACTTAGCTTAGACCAGTCCCTAACTACATAAACACCAGACTTTCTCGCTCCATGCTGTTAGGAATTACGTAAGTTCTACTAAATAAACTTCAGAAGCCAATAGAGGGTGTCAGACACCAACAGCTACAGAAAAAAAAATGAGACCACTAAGAGACATTTTTAAAAAAATCAGCATTCTTAAATCTTGGTTTAATCCTGGTTCTGCTGGCAGAAGGCTACACTGCGAGCCAGGCTGCTTCCAGGCCCAAAGTTTCTAAGACAGCAGTACATAAGAACAAGGTGAACCAGGAGACACTGGGAATTACCAGAAACTAGCCAGGTAGAGGGCAGAAGTAACTTTCTAATGCCAGAGATGACCGTCATCTTATCCAACAGTGCCTCACAAAACGGAGGATGACCTCAAGTGGAAGTCCAAAGGAATGGGAAACATTAAGTGCAAGTGTGAAGTGCACTGCTAGGACAGTTCATATCAGGCTCCTAGAAGCAGGACTGTCCCATAAAACATCGAAGAAGTTAATGAGAAACAGAGAAGAACCAGGCTGCAGCTTGCAAAAAAATGTGTATTTTACACGGCACATACCCATAAATTGAGAAATGAGTAAAACTAAAAATGTTGCTGTGGTCTCTTCATTTTTTCCAGAGCTGTAACTAATATTATCGTGTGTATAATGGCGGAGCGCACGGGTGCAGCGGCTTGGTGCTCTTCATTCCTTTTAAATTTTGTTGCTGTGGAAACAACAATGACAATAAAGCATCTAACGTCTGATGGTCATTTTGCACAAAGAGTGCACACCTATGACCATGTAAGAAAACATGCATACATGCCCTGTGATTGACTGCTCTCCCATCTGCAACGTTTCCAGCCTTCACACCCCGTGCTCCCAGAATTATGTCTGGGTGACTGGCAGCACAGCTAGGAAAGCAGCTAATGAAGATGGAGCAATGGCAGAATGGTGGCATGCATGCATCATCCACTAATAATTTTATCCTCTCTCCAAATCTGTATGTAACACGGGGCCTCAAAAGGGCGGTTCTCAAGAGACAAAGACCCCTTAGAAAATCCCTAAATCAACAGAATAAGGTGTTTACAACCCATCACCAGACTGAGCGGTCAGACAGGATCAGAATGTGTCCCCTTACCCAGCGATGACCAGGTCATCACAGGAGCTCACGTCACACAGGACTCTGCCAAGCTCATATTGAAGGCTACTGATGGTTCCGATGCGATTCTGTCGATCAGAAAGATTGACATAATTTAGGCCCGGACATGTCTTGACCCAGTATTTTTCTGTAACTTTCGACGGGTCTGGGCTATTGTACCTTCCAGTTGTAGCGCAAAGTGTCTTCAGCGTTCTTGCAGTCGCGCAAAGTGCTCTTCCAGCAGGGGGAGTCATTAACACCAGCCCCACTGTGATACCCTGCTTTCAAACACAACCTGTACCAAAGGACCTCATCTTCAGCTAGGACCTTCCACGTTTTGCTTACCTATAACAGCAACAATAGGGTGACAGAGCTATTGACGATTTAAAAATAATTACTATATGTAACCAGGGTGGCCAACTTTGGTCTGCTGGCTGGCATGACATTTTCCAATTTGAGAAAAGTCTGCACACACATGCACTAAGTTGACTCTCACCCTCTAGAATGTTGCTACACCACTGAAGACATTTTTCTCTGAAATATTTTTGGATTTGGATAATATTTAGGGTATGCTCAAGTCATCTGCATTTTATAATGTATGAAAATCTCATTTTCGGTTACTTTTTTTTTTAGTACTCTTTGACAGAGATGTTCATGTCCTGGAGAAAAAGCTGATGTTTCAGCGCTTCAAAAACCAGCATCTGAAGATCCACCAAAACGACAACAGTTGACATCAGCAAGATCAATGAAACGCAGTTACATGACTTTGTGACAGTGAATTCAAAGACGTTTTTTGACCTGTTGTCAATTCCAGACTCATTTCTTCAAAGTGATCCTGAGACTCAGATAACCAACAACGACTACAGTATTTGAAGGCTGAGGAAACTGTATGGGCCCTGCGGGTGACAAATGGCACTGCAGAGAGAGGCATAGCTATGATACAGTAATACAGTGGTTTACTGACAAATAGTGAAGAACAAACGCAGTTTGTTTTACAAGTTGTTGCTGAGCATCGAAAGCTTTTCCCTGACAGTAACAAGATGACTGTACTTCATGGACTTTCTGCATCTACGAGTCAACCATCAACCCTTGCATGAATGATGATTATGACGTCGATTACTTTAGTTAACACTGGTTAATACTACCTCAGATTTCTGGTTTTTACCTGAATAGAAAAGTAGCCTGGCTTGTAATAAGTTGCACAATGTAGCGATGATGTTACAGAACAGTTGTTCGTTAGTGACGTTAGAATTTACCGCTTAATGCCTATCATTGCCTACTAATCGCGTTTTCGAGAAAAACTGAATATTTCAGAATGCTTGAGCACACCCTAAATGTCAACTAAACTCAATAAATTTTTGCACATTTCTTTTTTTTTCAGTGGAGACTTGATTGAGAGGGTGAGAGGTTGAAAAATCCAAGGCTGAAAAATAAGGGTCACCCTAACATGCACATGCATTTACATGTGTGTAACAGTTTTATTACCTTGTAAACAGTCTGTAGGGTTTGCAAACTGCCCCAAAGCTTTTGATGAAACTAATTTTAGATGTATAATGGAATAACAAAGATTTAACGTAAGATTTCTTGCATGAGAGTCTGAAGGTTAGCGCTAGATTTTCTGAGAGCTGGCAGCCCTGATATAACTGGACTCAACAGTGCATCCAGTAACACAGCATTTGCAAAAAAAAAAAACATCGGGTTTACCTGAGCACACCGTCCAAGGTCGGTCCTGTTGAGATACTGGAATATCTTCAGTGCCAGTTCATAAGGCAGGTCCACATCAAAGAAGGGAATGTCATTCATTTCATTCTGCAAAAGGGAGTACATAAATAGGAGCATCGATCACTTCACTTTTACTACTAAGATTCAATTATTTAATGTCACTACCGTCTCACCAGGTCCTGGATCAGCTGCTGCACTAACGCATCGTTCCTGGGCAGCTTGCATGGAGGCTCCTCCGCAGAGCTGCTCCTCTGGCTCTTCCTCCGGCTCGTTGTAGCCTGGGTCTCATACCTCGGCGGACTAACCCACCCCTCCTGCGGCTCTGCCTTCGCGGAAGCGCAGTCCGACCGCGTCTCCCCCGGCAATCGCCAGCTACGTCCATCAGCTCCCGGCTCCCTAACGCCATCATCCGGCTTCCCTTCAACTCTGTTTACAACACCAGGCCGCTCCGCCGGCTGGTGTAGCAGCTCCCTCTTCCAGCGCTCTAGGAACGATTCAAGGTCTTCATCTTCCATGTCATGTGTTAAAAACTATGAAAATCGATGCTAAACGCGATCATATTCCGCGTTTGACCACATATCAAACGATGAATTAACTAGTTAGCATTAGCCGTGTTCCGTAAATACGTCCAGTCCTTAAAGCTCTCCGACTGGAACACTTTGTTGGACTATTAATTGTTCCGCATTATTAGCTGTACATTAAAACCACTCCGCATTTGCGTATTAAACTGGTCATGTATGATATTAATATTGAACAAAGACTGTTTATAAAGATTTATCGGTTTGCTTTGGTAAAATAAAACAACGTTTCTGAATAAAGTCGTTTCCGATGCATACTAATTATGCGGTTTACAGCGAAAATAATCATTATACGTAATATTAATAACATCGGGGAAATATGCACTAAGGCAATATGGGTTTATGTATGTAGCTTGCCATTTTTACTGAATGCACAGTTCGTTAAATCATATCCCACCGCTCCACCTGTATCAGAATGACAAAGGGGTTTGTCCGACGAGGCGAGCGCTTCAAGAGTTAATGATTACCTTTCTCTTTTGGGAAAAGATGATGTAAACCCCACATCATGTGACACTTTAATAAATAATAGAGGAGAGAGAAACAAACACAGGGAAGATTTGATTCAGACAGTTAAGGGGATCTCCTTCCTGCACAAAGAGTGCGAAGGGAGGGGAAAAGAAAACGAATATATAGAGAAATATTAAGAAATATGTGCTGTCTCCCGATGGACCAGACTTTGGCTCCGGCGGGCCACTCCATCAGCGCCCAGGGACTGGAGTCCTGCACCGGGGCGCAGCTCGCCTCTCGCCTGAGGTGGATCGGAGACCAGCTGGAGAAAAGCAGGGCGACCGGCGGCAGGAGGAGCAGCAAGGGCTCGCCGGGAAACAACAGAGTCCCGGTTCGGAGACTGTTCGCCGCCTGCGCGGCCGTGCAAATAGCGGCCCTCTTGCTGCTTGTCAGAAAGCGACACCTGTAGGCGCAGTGTCCTTCTGCAGGAGACCAGCAACAGGTAAGAGACTCGGGTCACGCAGTGAGGTAATGCTGACATTCCCAACTCCTCACCTGGGACGAGTTCCTCGGATCGGCCGTGAGATTGATACATTACTCTAAATGAGTTGCAAAACAAGCAGCAGGCGCTGTTTATAATAGCGACATGGTGATGCCTGTGATAGATCGGTGCGCTGACATGTACGCACTTGGTAAAGTATCCCGAAGGCTGAAACAGTCTATTTCTGTCGCTAGCTTAACACAAAAAAACGCTTATTCTTTATAGATGGTGCCTTCAGGATCCCAATGGAGGAGGTAGATGGGCATCGGACAGCCCGATATTTGCACTGGGGAAAACTTGTGCCAGCGGGAAGCGAGTTTGCAGCGGCTTCGCCTGCGCAGCGGTCGGCAATCCTGCGCGGACCGAGCGAGACGCTTCCCATACATCCAAAGCGCTTCATGTCGCTGGGGAGGTACTACTTCCAAGCTTATACTACATTTGTACAAACCTATATAGGACAATCTCTCTGTTTCTCGGACGAGTATTTGTTTTAGAAGTTGCAGAGCTTCTTCTTGATAGAGAGTTGGGTGTGCATTATGAATTCAGTTCATAACGCACTGGATACGCGTCCTTTCTCCGTTACTTGACCACTACCTTGATTTATTTATTTTTTTTTGCTGTTGTACCACAACTAAATGTGTTTCAGGTTACTGGTGGTTTAAGCTTCTGGGTTTCTACCCAACGTTATTGTTTATACATGACTTGAAACCACCCGTAATACCGGGAATAGTAAGTTGATGTCATGGTCCCTTGATACTTGGGTAAGGGGAAAAACTTACTAATATCACTTTAGGATTAAGTCTTATATAACTGACCTCTGAAAGGGATTTCACATCCAGTATACTAAGTTTTTTGCTGTACATAAACAACGGGGGGAAATGATAGTTTTCTCTTTTAAAAAGGGAAAAATATGAAACGTATAACGCAGTCCTTAGTAACGTTTTTTTAATTATTCCTACCAAATGCTCTTTCTTTACATTTCACTGTACTTCTGGCCTGTGAAATAAGCTAACTGAATATATTTTATCCAGCAAATCTTATCTGAAGACAGCAGCAAGTGACCACCACTCATACAGTATACAGTCATTTTTACTACTGAGCGATGATATTTATTAAAGCACTGAATCTCTAAATGGAGAATGCTCTGTGGCAAACCTGAGAGGATGGGAAATTCACTTTCTATTTTCTAAAAGTTTTGTATACAGGGCTTTTGAGCTCACCTTTTGTAACAGTGTTAAGGTAGATTACCTTAAATCTTGGGGGAAGATGCATTTACAAGCATGCAAGTTTTTTTCATAAGCTATAATGTTTTTGTATCATTGCAGAATTGTGATATTATACAAGTTATGAATTTGTGATTTTACACATGTGCTCTCTGCTGTTCCTCAACAAAAATCTTGTGATTCCTGTGACAGATTTAGAAAATAAACTTTTCCATACAAATACTGAGTGCGTTTCTAAGCAACACAAAATATTTTAAATAGAGGTGTAATATTACAGTTTCAGTTGGTGTTTTAATTACACTTCCCCGTTTGAGAAATTTCATTAAAAATGAACAGAATACAGTTTAGCAGCATGCAGAAAACAAATCACATATTCCACATAACGGACTTCTCTTCAAAGAGTCAACAGTAATTCAATGTCTTCCAGAAATAGTCCAAAACCTGATTTCCAGAGCTCGCTTCCATTTTTTTTTAAAGTGTGATGTAATGATTTTATGCTGATATTGAAACACTTGTCCTTCAGCCACTAGAGGGCAGCCTCGATCGATTTGTCATTATATCTCAAAAGTAAACACACAATGAAGTGAACGCTCAAGCTCAGTTTCAGCAGGTCGACCTTACTGGTCTTGCACGGAGCAGTTTGCCGAGCAACGCCCAGCCCTGGAACACAAACCCCGAAAGGCAGCTTCTTGGAGTTGTCGCTGTGCGCCTCCCAGCCCAGCTAGTACACTTGGAAGTGGGCAGAGGTGGTGCCGTCCTTCCAGGGACGCGGGGTCTCGACAGCCGAGGAGCGACACAGAGGGCACGTGCGCTCCCGCTCGAACCAGAGGCACAAGCAGTCCTCGCAGAAAACGTGCTGAGACAGACAGGCGGTTTGGGTTCTCAATATGCAGCCTTATGAACACGGGAAGATCACTCATAACTGGTATTACCTCTTTAAACAATCAGCTTCTACTTTCACATAAAAACTAGACAAATACAAGACAACTAAATCCTGGTCTTTGCTTTACTTAAGATGTCTGCAGGAGAAGTATTAAGGACCTTTAAGTTCTCGTTCAATATGTCTCACACAGAACATCATGCATTTTACACACAGCTTATCACACCCATGTATTGGGGTGACATGTAACTGTACTTCATTTTCTGGTCTTGATTTAGGGCATGAGGGTGGTGTCGACTTTAATCTTTAAGGCTGCAGGCTCAAGTCTCAGAAGGCCCTACTGTTAAACCTTAGATAAAGGTTATTAACCCGAAGTATTACTATTGTCATCATCGAATAAGAGAATTTCACAGGCTGCAACAGCATGGATGCTATCTACATGGCAAACACATATAACAGAGATCCTCCAGCTACCCCATCCTCAGCACCTCCAGGAGGGGGACCTTACCTGGCACAGCAGAGCCATGGGGTCCCGGAACTGGGTCTGGCAGATGGCACAGAGGTCCCCCGCCTCACTACACTGTTGGCTGCTCGCTCTCACGCCGAAACTCTGAGGGTCACACAGAGGTCACCTGACCACACCTCATGAAATGTCACAAGTTCTATCCCAGCAGGAAACCTTAACCATCAACCTGAAATGCTTCAGAAAAAGTGCAGCTGTACAAATGATTAAAAATGAAATACAAACCATGACAATGTAAAATCTCTGCCACTCTTTTCCTGTATCAAATGCTATTATATTTATTATTCACGTAAAATCGCTCAAATCTCTTTTCATTAAAAAAAACACAAACAGGTCTGCAGGCAGACAAATCCAAATCAAATCTACTGAAATCTCATTGTAAGCCCCCAACAGACCTCTGTAATGAAACACATAAGTGTGCATAAAACACTCTAATCTTTAAAAATCAAGCCCACAGAACACACAGGAAGTGTGAGAGATCCGAGTTCCACGGTATGACAGCTCAGCAGAAACTGAAATCCACCGATACTGGGGTATTTTTATCTGTTTCTTTAAGTATCCTGCTGACACCTGGATACGTTGATTTAACCCAACAAACTAGCGTGTATCTTGCCATACAGAAACATGTGTACTTGTGAGTCTGTCTCCTTTACTTTGATGGAGTCGTGCTTTTGACAAACCTAGCAACATTTTAAAATAACCTGCTTGCTAAATTTTATCCATTTATCCAGCCTTCATTGCACCCAAGCACTCCGGTATCCAGCTTAGCATCTTCTCTTGGTACCAAGGATGCAGGAAGACAGCTTATCATTATAAATTACAGCAAGAGAGGAAAGCCCTGGGTCAGAGAGCAGGATCGACCAGCATCCCTGGAGCAACTGGGGTTAAAGGCCTTGTTTAAGGGTCTAAAGGAGATATGATTACTTGATGGACGTGCGCACACCCTCCAGGCCTGTAATCGAGAAGCACTGAATCGCTATACGAATCTTACCAAGATTTTTTAACTCACCAATTGATGCTGTACGTGAAAAATCTCCATGCTACCCAACCAGATCACTGACATTTTCAAGTCCACTATCAAAATGTACAATAGCCACCTCATAGTAAACCCTGAGCTCTGGCAGAATGGTTTATGTATAAAGGGGGACCCCCATATTGACAGTTTCAGTTATCCGTGGTTCACTGCAATCAAAAAAAAGTTACAAAAAATCCAGAAGTGGCTCATTAGTTTTCTTGATACATGATATTTTTCATTGCCATGTAGTCATGTGTCATTGTAAAACGTGTAACAGTGCCCTATGCTTTTCATTGTTCCTTTATCCTTTGAGGGGTATATAAAGCATGATTTTCATTGCTTAGTCATCCCTTGATACATATTTTTTCCACTGCTTTACAGCAATTCTTGAGAATTAGGCAACAACATCAAAATCCCTTTCATTCGAGAGAGTACAGTACGATACAATAATGTACCACCTTATTATTACCGTTTTCAATATTGATGATGTCTTAGTGTGCATATGTACATGAAAATCAGTTATATATGGGGTTACATATGGTTTGCTGTTATCAGTGGTTTTTGGTTGTCTGTGGAAGGTGCTGCAACGTATCACCTATCGACACGGGGGGACTACTGTACTATGAATTAGGAGTTGGTTTGTCACACGAACAAAAGCTTACAAAGACATTTACATCACTTAATTGATTAATCAACTGATTCATTTCATTTTTGTTTTCGCCAGCTCAAAAGAGGCACCAGAAAAATGTAAAATGCAGATTCTCTCACCTGGGAGCTACACAGGATCACTAGAGCTTTCCTTATTCCCACTAATCGTCCACAGACATCAAAAGACTGCAAGGGAAAAGACATCCATCAGTGTGACCCTCCATATGAGTACCAGACATTCATATACAAATACATATACAGCCACACTATGCCGTTATACCACTCAGAAACTCAAATACTGTGTAGTCTTTTCCTTTGTCTAAAACAAACAGTTTCAACAACTATATTAACAAAAATTTCTTTCAAGGTACAATTTTTTGGCCTGTGCAACAAGTAAAATAACCACTATAAATAAAATAGTGAAGTATATCAAAGGATGTCGAAGTATGTCGTTGGTAACTTGCTTCACTCATCAATGTCGTCATCAGGTTCATCGCCACGGTACCTTGCACAGGCTGTAGATGATGATGAGGGTAGCCCCAAGGAGATAACTGCCAGATGGGTCCTCGGCCATGATGTATTTATACCACAGCTGGATGGGCACCAGAGCTCGGAAGAGCTGGCTGAACTCTTCAATCACCAAGTAGATCTTCCCCTGGAGGAGGGACGTGGAGACATGAAACCAAAGACAAGAGGAGTACCTCGAAATCAACTCTCCCTAGCACTTGCAGTTATACAGCTCAGAAATCTGCTCCAACTGGAACGGTAAAGAGAAGGGGGGGGATTTTATTTGGGTAATGAGCGCAAGGCCCAGTTTGGCTTCATCACAGGAGAAATGAACAAGAAAAGAAAACAGACTATGGGTCGGGGAATAGTGCATCAACACACTCTGTGGCCAAATTATTATAAATGCTACAAAATAACCATACTCCAATATACAATATTATACTGTATGAGCAGATGGAGGATGGGGTGGGGGACACCAGGCGTTTCAAGACACTGTTTCTCTGTGCAGGGAAGTCTTTATATCTTATACCCTAGAGCAGCTCCAAAATGGCACGACTCCAGCTGCCATGCGATTTGCAGCTTCACCAAGACAGAGGCAAATTACCAAGGAAACTGGCAGAGGGCACCCCCCCGCCTGCTATCCAGTCAGTGCGGGCAAACTTTGGTCAACTATAAGCAGACCAGCCCAGAAAAGCCCTTAACAGCAGTTGGCTGTGGTCTACTTGAGGTGGATACAGTATCTGAGGGTACGGCTAACACTCTGGGCTTCATCAAGCATAATGAATTCTTGGATTTCACCTGACAAAAATTAATCACCTTCTTCTGGGCCCTGCTAGCAGCTAGATGCGGGCACCGACCTCCATGTACAGGCAATTTATCTTCCCTTCCTATGTCCCTGGAGCGCCACTTCCTGCCGAACCCGCCCCTATTCCTCCGCCCGAACCTGGACTCCAGCCAGCGGCGGCTCTGCGACCCCCTCGCCCCGCATTTCCGCAAACCGAGCTGCAGGTCCGCATAACCGCGATTTCATTAACCTCCTGAATATCTATCTAAAGCCGAACGTTTACCGGCGTCCCAAGAGGAACGGACGCGGCGTGCTGCTGTTAATGAAAACAGGTGCCGGGTATTTCCTAAATCATAATTAACGAATTGCAAATACGCAAATTCAGAATCAAATTCGGCATCGGTAATAAATCATGTCTAATAAATAAATGTCTTGCGCACGCTACACATTATTATTATTATATATATTTTTTTTTTCCAGGTAGTAAGGAATATCCAAGCTAGCGCCAGGCGCCCGGTGGAGCGCACCGCTCCGTGGGCGGAAGGTCCGGTCCCGGGCCGCCGTAATGGCGCAGCCAGGGAGCGGTGATTTCACCGGGAGGCTCCCCAAGGAAGGGGGAGTGATGAGCTCAGCTGCATCGCAGAAACCCCGATGCTTTTTTTCTCAAGAGGGAGCGACGGGCCGGATATACACTGCTCAAAAAAATTGAAGGAACACTTTGAAAACACATCAGATCTCAATGGGAAAACAATCATGCTGGATATCTATACTGATATGGACTGGGTAATGTGTTAGGAATGAAAGGATGCCATATCGTTTGATGGAAATGAAAATCATCAACTTACAGAGGGCTGAATTCAAAGACACCCAGAAAATCAAAGTAAAAAATGATGCAGCGGGCTAGTCCATTTTGCCGGAATTTTATTGCAGCAACTCAGAATTGTACGCAGTGGTTTGTATGGCCTCCACGTCCTTGTATGCATGCCTGACAACGTTGGGGCATGCTCCTAATGAGACGGTGGATGCTGCCCTGGGGGATTTCCTCCCAGATCTGGACCAGGGTATCACTGAGCTCCTGGACAGTCTGAGGTGCAACCTGGCAGTGTTGGATGGACCGAAGCATAATGTCCCA
>JAODLD010000046.1:30496490-30530920 GCA_026781065.1 Mormyrops boulengeri | reverse complement strand
CAATATCCCAGAAGTTTAATTGACTCGATGCTATACTCTGATTAAAAAGTGTTCCTTTAATTTTTTTGAGCAGTGTACTTTCGTTTAACGGTTGTAAAATACCATTAATAGGCCTATGCTAAGAAACGAATGAGTAAATCTAGTAGTCTGGCATCCTACCTGTAAAGAGAAACACATTTTCTAGGGGAACAATAAAGGAGACAAATTGCCATTAATAAACTTATTGGCCTACTAGGCTATTAAATTTATGCGCAACACTGTGGGTTATCACATTATTTTGATTTCTTCTTCAGTATCCAGGACTAAACTTAAGTATAAATAAAGTACAAATAATTAATGAAATTTATACCTAAATAAATACATATATACATTTTGGTCATAAAAAATCTCATAATGATCTATACATTTATTCATTTATGTACAACTCTGGAAAAAAATGAGACCACAGCAAAAATCATTCATTTCTCAGTTTAGGGTTATGCATCTGTGTAAAATATACTTTGTTTTTTGCAAACTGCAGCCTGGTTCATCTCCGTTTCTCATTAATGAAGGGCTTCTTCCTTGTTTTATGGGACTTCAGTCCTGCTTCTAGGAGCCTGATACGAACTGTCCTAGCAGTGAACTTCACACTTGCATATAATGTTTCCCATTCCTTCTGAAGGTTACTTCAGGTCACCCTCCGATTTATGAGGCACTGTCGGATAAGATGACGGTCATCTCTGGCATTAGAATGTCACTTCTGCCCTCTACCTAGCTAGTTTCTGGTAATTCTCAGTGTCTCCTGATTCACCTTGTTCTTGTGTAGTGCTGTCTAAGAAACTTGGGGCCTGGAAGCAGTCTGGCCTGCAATGTAGCCTTCTGCCAGCAGAACCAGGATTAAACCAGTTTTTAAATATGCAGATTTTTAAAATAATATTGTGGTTTCTTAATTTTTTTTTCCAGAGCTGTATATCTACATTTCAGCATTTCTACATTGTTTCATTTATTTATTTCTGTATTTCTGTCTCTGTATGTTAATAAGGTAGGCGGGTCTAACCTCCCTCAGTGTAGGATTGGTTAAAGAGGTGGGATAATAAATAAAAGAAAGAATGTGGAAATACAGAAATAGTCCTTAATAACAGGGACCAGAGGTTTGCAGGTAAATACATCCATACACCCATTATGAGGGGCCAGTTTGAGACCCCAAAATGAAACATACCCTGGACTTGAAGGCAAGGAGGATTTTGGGTAGAAACAAGATGAGACATTTGACCCCAATAGTGAAATACTTCAGGATGAAGTCGGTGATCCCCACCACCCAGACCAGGTCAAAGAAATCAAAGCTGTCCATGTTTGGCTTGGCAAAGAGCAAACTGTGGGGAAAAAACAGATCCAGGACAGCTCCATGACACATGACATGAAACTATTTTATTATTATTGACCTAAGAAACAGACTATCTATCTGTGATTACAATATGTGCTTCCAGATTCCTACTTTACAGGATGTATTGATTATTTTAAAAAATCAATAATTTTATACATTCGACCAAATTGCACAGAAGCTGAAAATATGGAGAATGATTGAATGGGAAAAAAACAAAATACTCACAGAAAAAGTTGACAGAAAAAAACAAAAAATCCCTACAGCAAAAGAAAAAAGACATACATAACTGAATAAACAAACATATGGAGATGATGGAAATTAAAACATAAATGGCTATATGTACTATAAGTGAGAACATGCTCAGCATGCTACATCGAAATGTTCAATTACCTGTTGTATAATTCCTCAGTGCTAAACGTGTAATAAAGATACAGGGTGTTCCCAGCCAGGAATGCCAGAATCCAGAGCGTGATAAAGACGGACCTCTTCTCCTAATCAATACAAAAGCCAAAACAGCTGCCGCCACATCCACAACAAAGCAAGATAAGTTCAGGCTGACATTAATACCGCCATATACTTTCTCTATAAAGATTAGGAGGTCAGGTGTTGCTTTCCAGTCCTCTTTCTCTCCCTGCATATTACAGCCGGCCTTACCCGTAACGACACTTGGTGCTTGAGAGCCGAGTTGGCGAACGTGAAAGTGCTTGCCATCCCGATGCACACAGCAATGCCTGGCGTGCACGCATGCGCACACACACACACACACACACACCAAGAAACAAGGTTAGACATGTCTTCAGCAAAAAACACAACAGGCCTTGCAGCAGGTGCGGGGGGGGGGGGGGCCTACCCAACTTGTGCTGAAAGCAAACTTTGGCCAGGAGGATGAGGATGAAGGGGAAGCCTTTCTGGAGCCAGGATACAACAGCTCGCAGCTCGGATAGTGCAGGCGCGGGGGTGGAGGGGTCGTCTCCGCTGTCGTCCCCGCTGCCATGGCGGTCAGCCGCGTGCAGCAGGGATGAGGAGGAACGGTGCTGGGAAGGCTGGTGGTAGTGGTGATGGTGGTGGTGGTGGAGGTGTGGCTGGGGGGGGCGCGGCAGGTAGGGGCTGCTCTCTGGCCGGTGAGAGCCCTCCTCCCTGGAGGAGGACGCTGCCATCTGGATGAAGACCTCGGACGGGGAGCCCAGGACCAAGCCGGCTGCCTGGAAGGGGACAGAGGCCACGTTGGCGGACGGGACGCCCACTAGGCCAGAGAAGAGCTGCTGGGGTGAGGGGTCAGATTTCAGGCAGTCGAACACCCCAGCCTCATCCAGACTGCTCTCTGACCCCATTGTCTGGCTCCTGCTCCTAAATAGATTAAAACAAATAGATGAATCCCACAGCCAAATGTTATAACTTTCATTAAATTTAGATTCTTACACGGGGCTGTACAGTACTCTATTCTTTCTAACTCCAATCGATGAAAATTTATAACCAGAAGTTCATAAAAAAATATATGAGGTATCTCCTAGCCTAGTGCTGGCGACATACGGACAAAATGGGCTAAAGCAAACCTTTCAGGGGGCATGCCATCGGTGTTACTGCTGTGTCTTCTCTGCATCACATCTAGCTCATCACCACTGGACTCAGATCTGCGGAATGCACGGAAAGGAAACGTGTCACAACTCCGCAGTGTAGCTGTAGTTGGCAGTTACCGCAAGGACTGGTGAAATATACCTAACACATGCATTATTCATATAATGACACGCATTAATAACGCGAAAGGCAAATCGATTTCAGGTGTATTTAGTTTCATGTACATAAATATTTATATAATCATTTTACAGTTTTGAGAATGCACACCTCGTTCTATTTTGGCACCTTCTGCACCAATAAGAACATAAGCCGGTACACATTACTATACGTTTGCGTTTAGAATACGATCAAGCTAACGGCAGTTTATACTAAATACCAGACGAAACGCATATGAGGATGACTAAAAGCACATCTTACCGATATCATGTTGTTATTGTCAATGTATCCCCTGTCATGCATTAGCGTGCACTGTATTTTATTGCTATTCCTTCTACCAAAACCCATTAATCCTTGGCACAATGAGAGCCACTGCAGACTTGACAACATTAGGATAGCCCTCAGAAAGTACTTCCGGGTGAAGAAAAAGTCTGCGTTTAATCGGCTGATAGCGATATTTGCCTAATGTGGGACGCTGCAGAAGGTCACGTTACAAGAAAATATTGTATTAATCGAAATGTTTAACAATGACATGCAAGGCACCGTTTTAGCTTCTTTTACAAGATATAGCTAGCCTAGCTATCCAGAGAGTCTGTCTGACGTCACAAAGGCGTCGACGAATAGCTTCCGGGTTCGGCGACGCTGTTTGTTTTCGGTTCGTGTGGTTCGGCACGAAAATCTGGACGACGTTTGGTAAACGCGGCGGCCGTTTTCCCGACACAGGACGGGCCTGCTGGAGGAGGCTTTGTTTTTCATCACGCACAAAACTAGTCTAGCGGCCTGTCAACTTTCGGTAGGCCGGCATGTCAATCGGCTGCGGTCGCGGTGGGCCAGTTCGGTAGCGGATTGCTACTCGTCGCCGTCCCCGCCTTTTGGTTTGTCTGGAAATTGCTCCGGCTTGTTGGAGGGCGGTCATACTCGATGGTGTAACCCCCTTTGTTCGCTGGAGTTGACAGCCTCCCTATTGTCGTGGCTTGAGAAATGGGTTAGTAGGTCACCGACCCGAACGGTTACCCACAGCTAACCAAGTAGTGGCAAACCCGGCGATTCCATTTCTGCATCCCTCCCCCGAAGATTCCCAACCCTGATCTCCGAACACGACGTCCCCATGGTGCTGCGCAGGCTTCTCAGGAAGCGCTGGGTCTTGGCCGTCGTCTTCGGACTGTCCCTTATCTACTTCCTCACCAGCACCCTGAAACAGGTAAACCCCAGCACCTCGGAGTGCCCTTGGGCACCGTCTCTCTCTGCGATCAGCCCTCTAATGCTGCACCTTATTTAGGAGGAGAGGACCGTGCGTGATCGGACCCTTCTGCAGGCGAGGGACCCCGAGCACCGCATCCCCTGGAAAGTCCGCTTCGACCTCGGTAACAGCAGCAGGCAGATAACGCAGTGCCGGAACTCTATCCAGGGCAAGACCCTAATTACGGACGAGCTGGGTGAGTAATCGCCCGCTGCCAGCCAGATTTCATGACCTTTTTAGTTTCCTGCTCTGATAGTCAACTGTCTGTTACTGAGTCATAATTTTCCAAGCAAATTACAACTTTTGATATATACATTTTGATATCTTTGTAACATAATATTTAAGGTTCAAACTCGAATGACACGGAGGCGCTCAGTTCATCTGTCCTGAGATTAAATGTGTCTGTAGTCTAGCTAAGGCAGGGGTGTCAAACTCATTTTAGTTCAGGGGCCACATACAGCACAATTTGATGTCATCTGGACCGGACCAGTAAAATAATAGCGTAACAACCTACACATAACAAGAACTCTATAATTTTTCGTTTGTTTTATTGTAAAGGCGAAAGTACAAGTGAGAAAATGTTTAATTTTAATCAACCATCCTTTTACAAAACATTATGAACAACCTGAAATTTCATAGGAAAAATAAGTGCAATTTCAACAATATTATGCCTCAGATCACAGTGAATCTACAAAGACACAAAACATAATCACAGGTATCTGAAATGAAGAATAGCAATACACTTTATGATTAAAACAACTTGTCAAGCTCTAGAAATTATTTTAAATTTATACTTTCACATCAGTGTAGTGCAATGAAACATGCTTCAAACACACCAAGCACACAGGTATTCCATTCAGCTCTGTGAATAAATAGGAATTGGTTCATTTTTCTTGGAAAACTCTGCACTCACTGTCCACTTTTCTCTTCTTTGACAAAGACATTTCGGGTAACGAGAGTGCCAATAATTTTGACAACAAAGCCACACATAAAATGCATCAAAATATATGGTAAAACTGGCACTTTTAGAACAATTCGGCTCCGGATATGTATTATTAGCAGTTTGCCTAAAACGCTCTAAAATAGTGTGGACCCTAGTGGACAAATTGGGAATAGCAGTTACTTTTGTTGAAAAATTGAAATTAATTTCTTCTATGTAATTTTCACACTTTGCAAAATTAATTTTGTGGGCCACACTGGACCTTTTGGCAGGCCGGTTCTGGCCCGCGGGCCATATGTTTGACACCCCTGAGCTAAGGGAAAGGGCTTTCGGTTTCACTTTGTGTCATGTATATTTCTCAGGCATGATCTTCTTAGAATTGTTATTGTAGTTTGCAGGAACATACTGGTGGATTGGTTACTTCCAGTGAGTTTAAAATGAGCCCTAAATGTGCTCCAGGTTACGTCTGCGAGAGGATCAACCTCCTGGTGAACGGCTGCTGCAACATCAACACACCCAGCTCTCGGCAGTTTGTCTGCGACACCTGCCTGCCAGGGGGCTGCTGCAGCGTCTACGAGTACTGCGTCTCCTGCTGCCTGCAGCCCGACAAGGCAATGTGTGGTGGGGGGAAGCACCGCTGAGACTCACAGGCCATTCCAAATAGATCAGATCCCCTGGAGGGAATTGCTGTTGTACCCTTGAGGGGAGGGATTATTTAATTGTAGCCCTGTAGATGCTTTCATTGAAAGCAGATTTCAGTTTGGGTGATTTATACAATTGATTTTTTTTTGCTTTTGTTAGATTAGGATTTTTTTGTTAGGTCTACTTTGGAATATTTTGGTATTATTTGATATGAGCAATAACCTATCCCTGTCGTCAGTGTGAATATTTTGTAATGTTCCCTGTCTGGACTTTGGGTGATTGACAGACTGGCCTTTTTCACATCATCTGTACAGAAACTTCTGCTGGAGCGGTTCCTCAACAGAGCAGCTGAGAGTTTCCAGAACCTCTTCACTGCGGTGGAGGACCACTTTGAGCTGTGTCTGGCAAAATGCCGTACCTCTTCACAGGTGGGGGGTCAAAGATTTGTTGCAAACCACAAGGCTTGACATGTGAATAGCTCCTCCAATACAGATATACAGACATTCCTTTACTTACGAACATTCAACTTATGAACTTTCAGACATACAAACGAAGAGGACTGTAAGTCAAAATTGTGTTCACTGGGCTACCGTTTCCTTGTGGCAACATCAAATTTTTTTTCTGCACTCCAGTTCCGCCTAGTACGGCTTCTGGCCGCTACTCCCACCACGCAGCAGCGTAGCGTGTGTACTCCCGGCATCCTAGTTCTTAGTACCTGCGTATGCCCTTAAAATGATGTTGAATAATGACTTATGAACATTTCAAGTTACGAACAGCCATTTGAAACGTATCTCATTCGTAAGTAGAGGAGCGTCTGTATTATATTATATATACACATTGTATTTATTGGCTTCTCCCATGTGAGTCACACCTCCTGTTGTGTTGATTGGCCCATGTAACAGTATTGCTGCCCCTAAAAATACTTATCACGGTGTGGTACATATAAATACCTACAGTTACAGAATCACTGAAGTGGAACCCTATGAGAATACAGTGCAGGTATTATCTGAGATTGTGTATTGCATCTAGCACCTGAAAAAATAAAAATCACTGTGTTGCATAATAGATAAATCTATGAGGGCCATGTGCCATCGTCCCCAAAACAGCTCCAAATAAGCCACAAAATAAAAACATTGACCATGAGCTACATTGTGCTGTGCGATAGCGCTTTTCTTGCTATGTTTTCTTCAGCACAAAAAGTCGCACGATGATGACCAAAGCGTGCTTGGGCCCATAATGTTAAATGCAATGTGACCGCTGACCAGCGGGGCAGTGGTGGGGGGGGGAGACAGTTATGTTCAGGCACTTTCAATGTCCTTAGTTAGTCATCACCCCTCCTAGGTCAGAAAGAGCATGAGTGATTGCTTGAATATCAGCCTTCACATTCCAAAGCGCATCATCACTCTCTCTCTTCTGTCTCTTTGTCAGAGTGTCCAGCATGAAAACACCTACCGCAATCCACAGGCCAAGTTCTGCTATGGTGAAAGTCCTCCTGAACTCGCACCGTTCTAATCTCAAGTGTCCCTTCCTCCCTGAAGATGGGGATGGGGGGCGTCGAGTGTCCCGGTGAAGGTTGTGTGACATGATGAGGACGAAATTACCTCCTATCTGTCATGGCGGCAGCGCAGTGGGTAACATCCTCACCTGCTCTGCTATGGCACATGGTTTAAATTACACTTCATAAGTGCAAAGAATACATCGTTATCACATCAGTGATGCTTATCAGGTTCCACTGGCTTCTCCATATCTCTCTTCATATCTTCAGCATCAGGCAGGAAAAGCTGACATGTCCACCAGCCTGACACTGCTTTATGGGTGACTGCTCAGTTATTACTAATATAATGTTCCGCTTTACATATAGTGTCAAATGCTGAATTGAAAAGTTGTTCAAAACGTCACATTTACACTGTGCTTACTGTTTCGTAGTTTTGGTGTTTCAGATGAAAAAAAGATATGTTTGTTCTGTATGTCTTTTGACATTTAATTAATATTAATATGATACCTCCAAAACTTGCTTCGATTTTCTGTCTTTCCTGGCATATTCCTGTTCAGTTGCTGTGAACCAGGTGTACAAGGTCACCTCCAAATGAGGAATAGGTCACCGTGAATGAGTTTATTGGTGCCAGGAACCCCCCCCCCCATTTCTAAATGTAGACCATTGAATGGTCCCAGATCAGTTTTAATCTATAAAGTTAATTTTGTTAACTTAATTCTCTGTATATCCCTGTGAGCATTCCCTAAGCAGTAACCTTAAAAAATAATAAAGAAATGTGGGAAATACTTTTTTTAATTAAAATTATTTTATTTAAGATTGAAGTTTAAAATGAATGTTAACGGGTAAAGATGGAGAGTTCTCGCCCTTTTAAGGAATACAGCTTTACCATATGACGGTGTAATAAATTTTTTTTTTTAAGTTTTTTGATGACAGTTTGACATTCTGTGTGGCACTTTTAAAGGTCAGGGTGTGTACTTTAACGTGGTTTCAATTCCTGAGTGACACAAAAGGTGGTATAAATTACTGATTGTCTTATTTCTGCTGCATTTTTCCCCTGACGATGATTAGCTGGCTCATGGTATTCTGGTATAGTCTTAGTTCATTCCGCTCTTTCTTATAATGATGTATAATGGATCATACCATCTTTCACAAAATTCTTCAACAGGGAGACAGTTTCAGACTGAAAGGGTAAGCTTTAATTTCTCCCCAGCATTACGTGATCGACATCTGTGCTGCAGGGCCGCCCTCCCCTGCCCCATCTTCCAGGTGCTTCTCGGGACCTCGCCAACTGGCAGATAGGGGTGGCATCCCACCCCCACATCTGACGGAATGAAATTTCTAAAGCTCCTGCCTCTGGGTAGAGAGAGATCGACATGGGAAATTTGACAAGTGCTGAACAATTAATCATTGCGATCACTAAGAAAATAAAATCTGCATTACAATTAAAAAACATTAATAGCATACTTCATAATTGTGCCCCCCACCCCCCAGCAACTTGATTAATGAGAGTCACATGGGACAATCCTCTTTGATCTTGGAACGAAGGTAGTAGGCTGGCGATGGAGATGTATATCTGGATACCCTCTGATCATTTCCTTCCCTGTGCCATTAACCAGAGAGGAGACCTAAAACTCAGCTATCGCTATGATTACCAAAGTTGGTTGAATTATTTGGTAAGTGCCGCAGAGAGCTGAAATATCAAAGATATGTAATGGGCTTTAGCAACTCAGTCATGTGGATAAAAGCCCCCGTACCTCCGTGAATCACCGCAGCCTTAGTCTAACTCTTGAAATGATCCTTGACTGCAGATCTGACTCCCACAAAAAGACTCTGATGCAATTTCTTTGGGGTCATGTGTAACTTTTGTGTGGGTGTCCTGGACTGCAGTGGACAGGGTTCTGTTATTTCAGCAGACCTCTGTGTGGAGCAGTGACACTGGTGTTGGTCGGGTAACAGGTTTAAACCGGATCTGCACCTTACACAGTCAGTGTGCCATATTTTTCTGAAATATAAACAGTAGCAATAAAACTCCATGCAATTAACTGCTAACTGGGCTAATCAGGGGGACACATAATGAAAGCCAGCTGGTCATCCTGAGATCCAAGAAGTTAAATAATTCAGCTTCACAGAGTCCATTAGAAATTAGATCTTAGTGTGTTGACTTCTCACAAAATAAATCAATATGAAGCTTTTTTCTTAGTAGCTGTTCACTAAAAGCCCAATGACCATTACTAAAAAGACTATTCTAACGTGCCGATTTTCCTCTTAAAAATGATGCCATCGAACTGCGGTACTGCACCATCATCAAGATGGGTTTGATTAAAGCGAACCTGCCAAATGGTAACTGCGAATAGATAGAGGGACAGATAACTATTAAGTGGTTAAATCTGATACTTTTCTGCACATTTTTCAAGATGGTAGTGAGATACGTTGTTAAAATTCTACTTAAGGATATGACTTTTAGTCAGTGTAAACAACTGCATTATTTCTCTTTATCAGAATTTTACATCCCCGTTTTGCTTTACTTTTTGATGTGACTAAACTGTTTGGTAATCATGGTAACTAGGGTTAGGACCTAATTTAAGAAGAAAAAAATATATTATTCCTAGGATAAGGAAATGCACAGGAAATGTGTATTACACAAGCTTCCTAGCTTACCAAAATCTTAAATAAACACTCAGCTTTAGAATAACTATACACAGGCGCATAACGATAAAAATTATATATATAAACAGGAATCTATATTGCAAGACGTAGTTCCTCACAGTGAGCAATGTGCCTATAGAAATGTCAGTTTCAAATGATCTCATCTGTGATTTGCACTTTGCATATTTATGCAACCCAAATGTGTAAATATTCTGACGAGGTGCAAATTTCAAATAGAAAGTGGAAGGTCTATATCCTGATCAGACATAAATGATGGCAATCCCTTATTTATTCATTTGGATATTTCCCCACTATGAGCAATTAATCAAAATGTAGCATGTCCCTCATCAGAACACGGAACATGCCTTTGGGAAGCCGGGAAGCCCAGGCAGGAGATGACATTCTGGAATCATGGAATGGACACCATCTTACACCTGACCTGAGGTGCAGCGGCAGGACAGGCAGGGCAGGCAATGGCCTGGGGCCCGGAGCTGGGACGGGGGCCCTCGTGGGCGGCCGATTACAAAGTACGTTGCAACGACAAATCTGCTTTATTTTTTATTGTTTTTCACAAAAGTGAAAATAAAGGACTTGTGTTTATTAAATTATCTTTGTTGATATTATAAATTTACACTTCACAGTAAAATTAAGGTAATAAATATTACCGTGCCAGGGGAGGGGGTGTTGGAGGGCCCCATGGAGTTGTTTACCTATTGCCCCCAGAGTCCCGAGAATCACCTCTACACCTGTCGATAGCAAGGATCGTCCTCGGCTGCACACACATTCACCTCCAGCATGTGTCCTGTCAGTCATATGGGGCTCCAGTCAAGAACAGCGTATTTCAGACAGTTCCGATTTTCTGTTGAAATTCCCCATTAAACTGATTTTTTTGCCCATTACCTAAAAACTCACTAATAACACAGCCGGATAACATTTAATCATGTTATCTTTGAAGTGCTCAGTGACTTAGAAAGCGATATATAGTTTTTGATTAATACTGTAATTTTTTTTAATCATTGTGATTTGTAATGTGAGCATTGGTATCTCACTGAAGTAGTAATTGCAGCTTTGGTATTTGCATTATTAGCCTTCCAATAAACGGTCATTAGATGACTACATATGATTTTTCATAGGTTCATTCAAGGAAGTCAGACATGCTTACCTAGAGGCCAGATAACATATTACTACCCAATGTGGACACAAGCATTTAAAGACTTAATGGAGGACTACAGAAAAGATGGATGTATCTTTATCTGCACACGCATGCAGCATGTATTTGAAATATCCGGCCAGCCGTATTTGACTGTATCAAAGGGGAAGTAAATTGCGCCATTGCATCTCAGGGTCAGTGATAACAGCATCTGCAGTCATGCGGTCGCCAGCCCCCTGCTCACTGCATGCATTCATCATTATTAGTTCACTCCTGCTAGGTGTCCCTTCACACAGATACCAGAAACTAAGCCTGCTGATTGACATTGATGCTATAATAAATGGACAGAAAGTGTTGATTGGTCATTTGTTTAATCAAATAAATAATAAATGCATTGCCAATATGTTATGACTAAAAACAACTGAAGCAGTCATGGGCAGGTATCAGGAAAACAAAAGGGGCTTTACTGAACAAAACAGGAGCAGCGAAACAAATAAGGTGGCAAGGGGACAAAATAGGAAGACTAGTACGAGGAAGAGCAAAGGCAACCAGAGGACTGACATCGAGAAGAAATAGTATCGATCCATACATCTCGTCTCTAAACTGCAGGAGGAAACGCAGCCAACCCAGCAAGAACACAGTCATATTGGCCGTTGAAACCCCAGCAATGTGAAGCAACAGGGCCACCCACAAGGAAGGAAATAAATACATTTCAATAAATAATTTCTTAAATACAATAATTTCTTTCTGTCCATCTCTGGTGAATTGTTTTCTTTTAAAAGTATCAATACGTAGTAGTCTTCATTTTGGCTATACATCGATACCTATGCATTCTGCATGTAAACCATTTGAATCTCCAGCAGCTATTCACAGCATTTTGACTTTCTGAGGTTTTTTTGTTTGAATGTACAGATGATCCTTTAAAATCCATTTGAGGAATTTCTCAGAAGCTTTTATGACTCCAACACTCCACTGCTTCTTCTTATAAACTGTATCTGGTAGTTGAGGCTTTGTATGATGTTGACAACGATGGTGTAAGACTCTGTTCATGCACAGTTGGAGATTCTCCATGACTCCGATGGTATTACTGAAAGTTTCATTCAGGATTTTATTATCAGGGTTCAAATCATTCATCTGGTCCTCCAGGATGACGTTCAGAGCAGCAGTGATGAACTGAATGCCACAAGTAGCATGCTCTTTCTTATTCTCAGGTCTATCATCAGGGACATTAAGCACAGGGAAGTTGGTCCAGCCATCAGTATCGTTCCCATTAGCTGCCTTCTGTAGATAAAAAAGGATGTTTAAATAGCTACACAACAATGCTATTTATTACATAACATATCGAGAGTAAGGCGCAGTAATGAGGATGTTGCAAATATAACGGCTTGTGGTCAATGGGAGAGTCAGCAAGCATGCCATTCACAGAAGGAAATTTGCAGAAAATAAGGGAGATTTTTCTGGCATGACTGCTTAACCAACATTGACTAAGTGGTAGTCATCTGACAGGCAAGAGCTATTGGCCCTAGTAGACAAGGGGGCCAAGCTTGAACCGTAACATAAACCAAGGAGACAAAGCCAAGCAAAGACTAAATGAAAGCATTCTAAGCTCTAAGATCATCTTCTTGTTTCACAGGAAGACACTCGAGAGTATTAACAGTCAAAACTGTAAGTATGCATCCTTCTGAACCGTTTCCTTATTGCATTTCTTTATTAAAATATATGAAATTGTGATCACGTTGACTACAGCTGCCAGGTTCAGTCAAGATGAACATTTACTCACATAGGCTTGCAGGCAAGACTTTAAATGATCCAGTGCAAACTCTGTTAAGTTCTTGTATTTGCAAAATTGATTGGCTCTGGTAGAGATGAGGCACACCATCACAATGACTAGGGATATTCTTCCTAGACCTGGAAAAAATTCAATGCAAGTTTAACAGTTACAATGGAGTAAATCATTGAAATTCACAGAAACATGTTTGCAAAAGCTCATATTTTAATATCATAGTCATTATTTTCATCGAAAATATTGCATCATTTCAACAAATGAAAAATGACATGTCAAAATTATGCATATTTCTTAAAATGTATTAATTTATTACCTGTGACAAATGTCTCGAAGACCGCTTTCCTTTGCATATTTCTTCGTAAGTTTTTATTGAAGGAGAAAACTTGTTATGGCTTCACAGGACAAGGGGTGGCGGCCTTTTATACTCTTACTATGCTTAGGTCATGATGTGGGCACACTGAAAGATCATATGATCAGCAAAAAAAGTTACATGTAAGTGTACGCGTCTTACGGTTTTAACGGCGCCCATCCTACTTGTGGTGATTAGCCCTGCTACCTCACATCTCTGGGATCAGGATTCAGGTCTCCACCATGGCTCCATGTGTGTGGTGTTTGCATGTTCCCTCCATGTCATAGTGGGGTTTCCTCTGAATCCACCGAATTCCCCCCAAGGTCCAAAAAACAGACTAAGGTAAAACGGAGCTGCAAAGTTGTCCACAGGTCTGAATGTGTGTGCGCCCTGCGATGAGTTAGCGCCCCATCCTGGGTTATTCCCTGCCTTACACCCATCGTTTTCGGGATAGACTCTGGACCCCCACAACCCTGAACAAGACAAGCGGTACAAAAAAATGGATGGGTGTATTATTAGGCAGTATAATCACCAGTAATTCCTGAACATCAAGGCATACTTTCTATAGACCAGAATTTTGTCGTCATAACTTATCTTTTAGCAAATCACAGTGGAAAATCTCTATGATGATGAGTAATCATTAGCAACCACAGTAGATGTAATAGACTTGATAACACGCATTTAAATGCGTATTCTCTGTATAAGGTTTCTGAGTCAGTGATGTGAAGGACCCACACTCTCCTAAACAATCTAGCACCATATAAAGATTTATCTTTACTGGTTTTAGTTTTTATGTATTTGGCCAAATTTAACATTGCTATATAATGTACATCACACTATTAATTTATTAACTTTATGTATGTGTGTCAAAGAGCCACAAATTTTGAATAAAGTAAATGCAGTGGCTTATATATACTGAATTTGCCTGCTTGTCTGTCACCTTTTACTAAATTAATATATCATGGGTGGATGCATGCTATTAAAGACTGAAAAATTAACCACCCTTGCAATATATTTGCATTGTCACGCCTGTATGGGGGTGCTGGCTCTCAGAATCTGGCTTTACTTGATTCCTTGCTCATGAAAAAAATGCACTGGGGTGTTTCTTAGTCCGAAATGTAACATGGTAAACTCATCAACATGTTTCCCCATGGCTCTCTGCCATGGTGTTGATGTTGCTATTAAATCAATCCAGTACATTTCATACATTAATTTTATTGCTTTTATTCCCATTTTTACATGAAGCGTACATCTATAATTGATCTAAAGACTAAATTCACATAAAGGTATAATTTTTGTTTTTGCTGATTTATACACCTAGGCATTTTTTTATGTTAATTTAGGGTATTAGCATCACTGCTGGGTTCCATTCAGAACTCAAATGAACAAACTTTGGGTTATCAGTGCAAGTTGTATTTGATGTTTCCCAGTGATCTCTGGCACTTAAACAAACCTTACCTGCATTTTCGCAGGTGCTGCAGGGTCCCCCTTTAGCAGCTACGTCAGGCTTCAGTCAACGAGAGGCCATGATGGTGTCCGTTCAGTGACACCGCTTTGGTTTCACTTGCACAATGTTCCCCATGTTACCTGTGGATGTCGACCCAGCTGTGGCCCGGTACACGATCTGGCACATCCATACCCTGCTTTTCCTCCCGCTATTCATCATGCACACCGTGTTGGTTCTGTCAGTACAGACCACTTTCTGCACTCAGCTCTTGTTGTTTGCACTTCGGTACCACCTTGCTGACCTGTCTGGACTTCTCTAAGTCCTTCCGTTCCTGAAGATTCTTCAATGGCAGAACGACCAGACCAACAGACCTCTCACATGACTGACATGTCATCATTCCAGGCAAGGGAACAAAACTTATAAAAAAAAATCCTGGAAAATTTCGGTGCATGTTGGGCGTCTGTGGCGTTGTTGGTTTCAGTGAGTAGTTCGGCGATTATTATTTGAAATCCATTTGTATTAGTGAAACAGGTTAGTAGTGTGATTTAGATATATGTATAGTGAGATACATATAGTTATAGAAGGTGTAATATGAAGGTTTTGGTTAGATTCAGTTATAAACATCGCAAAGCTGGATTGCGCATACACATAGATTACATGTACATGTATTAACATTGCTAACATAGTTATACAAAGATAGGAAAGGGTACATATTGAGATAGAGGTAGTCTACATTTAAATATTAATAGGGATCAATGGAGAGATGAGGCATTAAGAGACCAGTGTCTAGGGCCTGGGATCTCTTGGATTTAATATCCGTGGATGGGTAAAGTTTAGAAAGTGTGGTGTAGTGTTAAAATACTACAACAAGCCTCATCTATATTTAGACACCTGTGGTCTATACATTCAGCTGATCCAAGTGCACAGAGTGGTAATGTAGACCATGCTGCTTGCATTTCCACCCCAGCAAGGCCTGCTGCTGCTCCACAGGTATGTATATTCAGCACTGACCCATTTCCAGTCAGTGGTGGTTTCTTTAGCCTAATAATGTCATAGTGCAATGTTCTTTGGTTTAGGGGCTACCTATGACTGAAGATAAAAATAATCAAAATGAAATTATGTTTCATTACGCATATTTTATATTTTAGACAGTTCGCTTGAGCTTTGTGACATTCAAAACCAGCAGCAATGTTTTTGTTGTACCGTGTTTGCTGTGGCTGCAGTTCAGGTTTTTGCCAGCAGGCTGTGCACAGCCAGTGTATGAAATGTTTCAAAGCATTCTGAAACATTGGTTGTTTCAAATGTATCAAAACTGTTTGATGACTTGAAGTTGCCATCTCTAACAATCATGGCTACAGCTAACAACCACACAGCTAACACAGGGCAATAGCCACAATGAACCACTGAGGAACAGAACAAGAGCAGGCACTCAAATACACTACTAACAAGACACAGTGCAGGACAGGTGAGAACCATAACCAATCAACCAATCGCTAAGGGCTCAGGGCAACAAGGAGCAGGTGGAGTAAATTTCTATTAAAAGGCATCAGAGAGTAGGAAATAGTAACAAACACAGAGGGCTATCAACACTAGGAGAGATCAAGGAGCACAAGTAAAACAAAACATAAACAAGGCAAGGGCAGGGTTACCATAAACAAGGACAAAAATGCAAAGACATTAACAAACCCAGACACCAGGGGATAAAACAAAAACCAAAATATAAAACAAAAGGTGAGACTTGCCGCAGGCCAGCCTTGAACTTATGACAGAAGGTATTCCTGCCTCTAAGCCACGCTGAGCCACGCAGTAGCCGAGGGAGCAGGGAAACACATTGGGGCAACACGCCAATGCGAATTCAAATTCATTTAAATTTATTTGAATATATAGGGGGTGTCATCTCTGCAAGAATTGTTATGTGACAGTGATTATCAGTCATTAGTTTCTGCATTATAATTTTATGATCAAGCATGGAGTCTGTGGTTATTCAGGGGATTTTCTTGTAATTCATTTGTAAGAGGAGGAATTATTCACATTATTCATCAGAATATACTATGGTTAGACTTCCTTCTCGAAAAATCAGGGGATGTTTGATGTTAAACACGTCACACGTCAGGAGGTAAGAGGATAGTGAAGTAGAGTATACGGAAACCCAGAAATAGTTGCATGTTTGTTACGTAAATGTAGTGGGGTGAGGAGGCGTATTTTACTTTATCTCAGGTAAACAATTCAATGGAAACTGAAAGACGTCAGCCTGAATTATCTGATCCTCTAACTAGGTCAAAGGTCATTAAAAGTGATGTCTGACTCCTACCTTTGCATAACATGAAATCGCATTTTTGTGCAGAGTGTGTGTTTCAGAACGCCCCCATTTTGGTGATCTGCAGGTGACTTCCATTCAGCCACACATGCTAATTCTGCAAGTTCTGCAGAAAAAAAGTGACACTGGGAAAACATGCTCAGGTGTTTATTTGAAAAATACATATAAAACAATGTTACAAAAGATTCAGTGCACAGACACCCACCCATGACACATATCACTCTAACTATTGACCATATATGGAAATGGGGAAAAAACACAGAAATTATGACATAAATTTACACTTGTACTGATATCAGTTTTATACAGGGGACAGAAATCATGTAAATAACTAAATACTAGATAGATGGCACTACAAATCAGGATGGTCAGAATATGGGCATGTTACTCATAGTTCACATTTAAGATCAGATTTCTCCTTAAATGATGTAAGCTCCTGCTGTGTTTGCTGAAGAAACATGTTGAGCCTCAGAAGCACGACGTATGCATAGATCTTCTGCTTGAATGTGCTCTGAGTCTTTGGAGTTGGCCTTTGTCCCACAGTGGAGTAGATGCCATTGGGGTGGAACATCTGCAGAAGGTGATGCAAGGTGCTGGTGAGGTAGCTAACCCTCCGGCTGATGTCTGAGAGGTCATGCAGCAAAAGGCTGGAGGTCAGATGCAGGGTCTTCTGGTTCTCCATCACAACGCCTAAGTGCTCGCCGAAGACTTTCAGTCCACCGTAGATGCTTTCCAGATGTTCCAGGAAGCTCTGACCTTTGAGTTGCACCCCTGGGGCACCTACCCCTGCTACCCCTTCCCACAGGTGTGACAGCTCTTCGCTCTCCATCTAGACAACAAAGGATAGAACAAATGTGAAAAAATTTATTCAGAATTTCATGCAACCTTTTGGACACCCTGACTTATTTCCACAAGGAACTTTTCCAAAAGCTAGCAGCAGCAAAGTAATTTACTATGGGTAAACAGCAGAGATGAACAATGACCAGGACCAAGTCTCCTTCCCTTCTCTTCCCATTCTGTGAATTTTGCTGGATGCACGTCAGTGTTCTGCCCCCTAAGGCGAAGCCGGCAGGCTAGCATCTGGTCCTGTAAGGCTTGGTACTCACGTATCTCCGCAGCAGATTAGCTGAGTGCCACTGCGTAAGTGTGGCAAGCCTCTGGGCCTGCTGGACAGCGCAGGCACAGACAGAACTCCTGCAGGACTCCTGGCCGCTTTCGGCCGCAGTTCGCAGGGTTATTGCCAAGAAGGCCGGAACTGCGCAGTGTGGAAAGCGTCATTCAAGCAAGTTAACTTTAAAAAGACCAACTCATAAAAGCTGCTGCAGTATTATACTATAGTTCTATATAGTTATATAACATCTCAGACAGCCATTTTGCTATATAAAATATTGATTAAATAATACTATAGTTTTATTAAGAATGTATATCCAGCTGCTGATGAAACCACTGCTGTCTAACTGCAGAAATTATACACCTACACGGATTTTCTTAGCTGTCTGCAAACCATCAAAGCGGAACTTATTCAAGCTCTACAAGTGCAGATCAGCAACAATTTACCTATGACTGCTGGCAAACGGACACCCATGCTCAAAGGAGCGACCTGCTCTCGTTTTCTTCCAGAGGTTGCCAAGCGATACCCTCCCAGCAGATGCTGCAGCCTCCGAAATAAAGTTTTGCAGGTTCTGTCTCTTAACATTTATAAACCACAGATTACAGGAAATGACAACGGCTCTCAATAAAAAATGGGACATTTGCAAGGTTTGCTTTTGCTTCGACACATTGTTGACCTCAGAACTGCGATGCATTTGTCACTATTCAAGGCACAGATAACGGTATGAGATGGGGAGGGGGGGCTGATGAGTGGGGCTCAAAAAAATTAAAAACCACGGCTGGTGGGTTGAATCCTGGCCTGGTTCTGTGTGTGGAAGTGATGGGTTTTTCCCACACTTCCTCCAGGTGCTTCAGTTTCCTGCCGCTATAGACTTGATGGCAAGTGGATTGGCATCTTCAGATTGCCCATACTGTGTGAGTGCATCAGTGTGCTTGCCACCATAGTTAAAAGAAATGTCACTAAAGTGCCCTCTGGAGTGGTGAAAATGCCACTATGAACTGCCCTTCACATGGCAAAAAATTACTGAGTGCCATCTATTGTGCCCCCTTCTTGCAGGATAGCATGACGACGCGCTCTATAGAGCAAGAGAATGTGATGAAGTGTCTTAATGAGTGCCCTTCTAGTGGAGAGAATGTGTTGCAGTGCCCTATAAAGTGCCCTTCTATTGGAGAGAATGTGATGCAGTGCCCTATAAAGTGCCCTTCTAGTGGAGAGAATGTGATGCAGTGCCCTATAAAGTGCCCTTTTATAGGAGAGAATGTGATGCAGTGCCCTATAAAGTGCCCATCTAGTAGAGAAAATGTGATGTAGGCTCTTAATGAGTGCCCTTCTTGTGGAGAGAATGTGATGCAGTGCCCTATAAAGTGCCCTTCTATTGGAGAGAATGTGATGTAGGGTCTTAATGAGTGCCTTTCCAGTGGAGAGAATGTGATGAAGTGCCCTATAAAGTGCCCTTATAATGGTCTAAACAGTTCCTGTGGGTACCCCTCCAATGGAAAATAGTGCCAATATGATGTGCCCTCTACACAACCCCTACGTGATTAAGTATCCGAAAGGCTGCCCTTTTCAGTAGAGGAATTGGGATGCAATGCTGTATCTAAATGGTGAAAAAACATGAAGAAGTGGATAAATAGCTGCCCTTCCAGTGCATAAAATGTGATGCAGTGCTGTATAGGGTGTCCATTCATGTGTGAGAATTTGTACACTTGTCCTAACACAGGGCTCCAGCCTAATTTTTCAGGCGCTTCCATCCATCCTTCACCGTAACCACTTAATCCTAACAGGGGTTGTGGGGGCGGGGGGACCGGAGCCTATCCCAGGAACAAGGGGCACAGGGGGGAACCAACCCTGCAGGGTGCACACACTCACAGGGCCAATTTAGATTCACCAATCAACCTTCCCTGCATGCATTTGAACCGTGGGAGGAAACTGGAGCCCCCACTGGAAACCCAGGGAGAGCATGCAAACTTCACACAGAAAAGACCCAGGACCTTCTTGCTGTGAGGCAGCAGCGCTAACCACTGCGCCACCGTGCCGCCCACTGGTGCTTCTGACCTTCTCAAATAGTCACACCAGCACACGATTCGGTTGCACCCTTTTTTGGTGGAGCATGATGTTAATCTTACCCCGCCCAGACTGGGGGCTCGTCCTGGAGCCAGGGCCGGAAATGGGAGTTAGAGGGCGAGCATCCAGTGGCATGGGTCTGCCCTCCTGTGGGCTCACCACCTGCAGGGGGAGCTGAGGGGTCTGGTGCAATGGAGATAGGGTGGCAGTCGAAGGCAGGGGCATCAACGGACTGATTGTCAGCTACCAAAACTGGCTCTAGGTACATGGAATGTAACCTCTCTGGTGGGAAAGGAGCCTGAGCCGGGAGGTAGAGAAATGCCGAATACATATTCCAGTGTTGCCCATGGTGAGAGGCACCGGACAGGGGTGGGGCTACTTATAGTCCCATGGTTAGTGCCAGTGCGTTGGAGTTTACCCCAGTGGATGAGAGGGTCGCCTCCCTTCGACTTCTTGTCGAGGGACGGACCCTGGCGGTTCTCTGTGCATACACACCGAACACCAGTCCGGAGTATCCTGCTTTCTTGGAGACCCTGGAGGGGGGGCTAGAAGGCGCCCCTTCTGGGGACTCCATTATTCTGCTGGGGGGATTTTAATGCCCATATGGGTAATGAAAGTGAAATCTGGAAGGGGGTGATTGGGAGGAATGGCCTGCCTGACCATAATCCAAGTGGTGATCAGTTACAGGACTTCTGTGTTAATCACAGTTTGTCCATTACGAACAACATATTTTAACATAAGGGTGTTCGTAAGTGCACCTGGCACCAGAGCACCCAAGGCCGCAGTCCATCCATTTTCCAAACCGCTTATCCCACTGGGTCGCGGGGAGTCCGGAGCCTATCCCGGAAGCTATGGGCACGAGGCAGGGAACAACCCAGGATGGGGGGCCAGCCTATCGCAGAGCACACTCACACACCACTCACTCACACATGCAAACCTACGGGCAATTTAGCAACCCCAATTAGCCTCAGCATGTCTTTGGACTGTGGGGGGAAACCGGAGTACCCGGAGGAAACCCCACGACGACATGGGGAGAACATGCAAACTCCACACACATGGAACCCAGGCGGAGACTCGAACCCTGGTCCAATGATCGATTTTGTAATAGTATCGTTAGATCTGTATCCATATGTTTTGGCGGTTTGCAGCTGAGTGTGAGACGGCCGGGATGAGGATCAGCACCTCCAAGTCTGAGGCCATGGTTCTCGACTGGAAAAGGGTGGATTGCCCCCTCCTGCTGGGGGATGACTTGTTGCCTCAAGCGGTGGAGCTTAAGTATCTTGAGGTCTTGTTCACGAGCAAGGGAAGAAGGGAGCAGGAGATCTACAGTGATGCAGAGCTGCTCCATAAAGAGAAGTCTAATTAGCATTTTTTCTCCTGTGGATGAAAACTATACTGTAGAGCCACTGCCATTGTAACTATAGACATAAATCCCATATCACAGCATGAAACTGGCACACACACCTCAGTAAGTCTCAAAAAAGACTATCATTAAAAGCAAGAGCATAAAAGTTCATCCTTGATAAAAAATCTTTAATCAATATATTAATCTTCTGATGAACCTATTTAAATGTATAATTAAGTTAATTTCCAGGGATTAAGAATTTTGATTCCTAACAAAGGAGTGTTTACACAGTTACTTAGCTTGTTACTCGACTTATGGTAGATAAGATAAAGGGCGAAACAGTGATTATCACTGTACCCTCAGACCTCCAGGCTGGGGCTTTGACTGACAGACAGACAGACAAAAAATACTTTATTGATCCCAAGAAGAAATTTGGTTGCATACATCAGCAAACAGATATGAAACACAAGACAAAGCGCAAACAGCATATCTGGTTGTATAAATTATTATTAATACTAATTTATGCGGGATGCTTGTGTAAAGGATATGCAATAGTTGTGCATTAAACTTAACACCCCACGGTGGAATGATCCAGGAGCTGAACGGCAGAATCGCTCATCATATTCTCCAGATCCTGATGGCCTTCCTAATGTTTTGTTTGAGCATTTGGCATCGCCTGAACCCACTTGGCCAGCAAGCCACAGAGCAGAGAAGCACATTGTCCACTACACAGCTGTGCTGGCTGGCTGGTCAGTCAACAATTCGCCTCAAATTATCAGGAAGCCCTCGATCAGGTGGAATCGTGGCTCAGAGGCTTGGGATCTGTGCTAGCAACTGGAAAGGTGTTGGTTTGAGTTCTGAGAATGCCAGGAGCGATCCTACTCCGTTGGGCCCTTGAACACGGCCGTTAACCTGCAATTGCTTTGTCTTGGGTATGACATTAATCTACATCTGGCCCTGTAAGGAGGTCCTCCACCTTACAGGTAAATTTGGTGGTGGGATTGGCACTTCAGCCACTGGGGGGGGGGAAAACTCACACTGGTCCATTTGGACTAGGGTGGTGTTGAGGTATCACCCACTGCACTCAAGTTCTCATCCCTGAGGTGGTTTGTTATGTGGTGGATGCAGCAATGCACTGTAATCAGCATGTGCCCCTTACCTACCTTGATTGTTTAAATCCTGAATATGTTTCATGCAGCATTTTGAGACAGTCACCCTTTCACATTTAGCATCCGCTGCATCAAAGTGAAAGCTTTTTTTGTCAACCATCATTTCATGTCCCAGGTCCCAGTTCTGGTGAGAACACCAGTTATGAATCAGCCTGCAAACTTCCTGTACATCCTAATTAGGGTGACCAGAAAATCCCTGTCAGGGTGGACACTTTCAGCTAAGACATGATATGTAAACTATCATTTCAATTAAAATGACCCAGATTTCACTTTAGCACTAAGTTCTTTCTGTTGGATGATTACAGTCAGTCTCCTACAATCATGCATGTGTCATTAACGTTAATGTGAAATGGCTGGATGAGTCTTTCAATCAAGGAAATAAACAAGTCAAAGAATCATCAACATAAGAATCACCGAACTATTTAGCCAAGTACAGGAGCCTTTAAAGCTGACATGGATTATCTAGACACCCTAATCCTAATCATCAGACTCGCCGACTTCCTGTGACAGCTTACGAAAGCACTAACGAAACTCAGGTGACTACAGCCATGCCGCTTCGCAGGAGATTACGCAGCTCTCTTCCTGAGTTAGTAGAAAAGGCATCACTTTATCAACTTACGGTACATCACTTAGTTTTAAACAGCACGAAATGTACGCAAACAGGCTGTCTAAAAATGAGCCTCCCCTGGAAAAAGGACCACAGAAATTAAACTGTATACCTCCTCTCACTTTGGTCGGGGTGGGGGTGGGGAACCTCCACACTGGCCCAAGTCAAGCACTGTGGTCACTTTCTTACTGCTTATCCCGACACTTTTGGTCTGTTTTTAATAGTATTTATTAATAGACTATTTCATTCTTTAGCAGATGTATATGTTATCCTCCATTTTTGCTCATTTATGTGGTCTGCTGTTCACACCTTTTGCACATCACACTCCTACTTTTTTGTATTTTTTGTATATTTTATATTGTATTTATTTTCGGTATCGTAAAGCTCTGTTTAATCTTGAACAATGATCGCAAAATTATTTAATAATAAAACTTAATCACTCCCAAGGGAAATAATCGTCCCTTCAGCCTGGCTGAAGGCTGCTAGTAGCTTCCATTAATGTCTGCTCAACACTGCAGATGGAATTCTTAACATAGACCATCGCCTCGGTGTGTAGACCATAGAGGTTTGTGCGTGCTTGTTTGTGTCCGTTTACACGTTTAGCAAATGCTTCTATCCAAAGTGACATGGAATACTTTGCTTAAGAGCTCCACAGTGCATCTGCACCAATGCACCCTTGTTTATCAAACCTCTTCCTTCATGAAGAGATTCTTCGAAAAGGTTCTCACCCACCTGACACTGAAAGCGATCCCACTCAGGTGCACTCATACCACACTCAGGCTTTGCTCACACTCCGAATCACTCACAACCCAGCCAGAGTGTGTAGCGTTACACAAGAACAGCCATTGCTTCTAAAAAGCTTTCCATATTAGCACACGGGAAATATTAAAACCAGACACTATAGTCTTATAGTAAAATAACACTGGGGAACAATTTTGAACAAATTTTTTGTTGACTTCAATTTTTAAGCTTATTTACACTAAAATATGTATGCTGACTCTGAAAGTGCAGTTAGTTTTCCTTCTATCATGTCAGGTTTTTTTCTCTACTGCTTATAAGTGCGATTACTGTAGCGTGGATTTGTATAGGCTATTCATTTACACACAAGTGTGGTCAGAGGTTGTGCGCTGCACTACATAGTGAATAAGCATTGGGTGGAAAGGAACTGGCTTCCAAGGTCTGCCCTAAAACCATGTGATCCAAACATTCTACATGAGCCACTTGTTGATAGAAAGAATATTATATTCCCGCCTCCGGACATGAAACTGGGTCTGATGAAGCAGTTCGTTAAAGCTTTGCCAACTGAAGGAGACTGTTTCAAGTACCTCATTTTGGCATTTCCTAGCCTGTCATTTGAAAAGATAAAGGCCGGTGTGTTTGATGGTCCACAGATTCGGCGGCTCAGAGATTAACATTTCATCCGGACAATGTCAGAAGTCGAAAAGACATTCAGTCATTCAAAGCCATTGTTATTCATCAGTCATTGAATCAGCCATTCAAAGCCATTGTTAATGACTTTCTTCGAAACGCATGAGCAACTAATTACACAGAAATTGTCCAGAAACTCCTGCAGAGCAACAAAATGCTTGGTTGCAATATGAGCATCAAGGTGCATTTTCAGCATAGCCATCTTTCTAACTTCCCGGAAAACCTTGGTACAGTCAGTGATGAGCAAGGTGAACGATTCCACCAAGATTTGAAGGTCATGGAAGGACGGTATCAGGGTAGACGGGATGTACATATGATGGCTGACTATTGTTGGAGCATCCGGCAGGATTGTCCTAACACTGAACACTCCAGGAAAGGCTACAAGCGTAAATTTTTACCTTAACCGCTTGCCCAATTAATTTTCAAATCTTTTACTATAAAAAAAATGTCAGAGCAACAATAAATCCTTTATATGAACAAAAGAAATTTAAATAAACGGTACATTCAAGTTATTTCATTATTTTTTCATTGTATGTAAAATTGGTATGCTTTTTGACAAAAATGGAGGGTACCCTGTATCGCAAAAATTGGATGTGATAGCAAAAAACTGGGGTCATTTCTGGATTCACCACCCAAAAATTAGTAAAAAACAAGTGTAAGATCTAACTCAGCAAAAAATGCATTCCCCAGTGTAATTTATAAAAGGGCTACATGTATATACGTATCATGCACCATCCAGCCTTGGACCCATGACCTTCGAGGTGTAAAGCGACAGTATTACCAACTACTCTATCATGCTTTTCGCTTATTTTTAGTCTTATTTGTAGTTTTGCCATAGCGGTGGGATAACATTCCAGGAACATCAGGAAAACTGGACACTTTGAACGTATCCATACCTCAACCATAACGTTTGATAAACATTCCAAGAAGGAAAAATTGGTTACGGAGGAAGTCCCATTATGTTCCAATAAATACACAATGCCGTTTTCAGCAAGAGACGAAAGCTCACTGAAGATGCAGAGGAATATTAGGATAGCGCTATAAAGACAAGGACACCTGAAAATCATTTATGTTCATTAACTGATGTGCTATCAACTGGTAACCCAATTCAATACTTTTGGCATCAAAAATTTTCCACTTAAACCGGAGCATATTCATCGCAAACCAAAGATCACCTGATTTTACAGTTTTTATTATTGCATAAAAGCAGCACATGTGTCATAATACCTTTTGTTAGTGACTCAGTAAGTGTCAAAGTCGTCCAAGAAGTGTCAGTGAAATATTACTCACAAAATTTAAAAAACGGGGAACACACAAAATCCAAGACCACCATGAAAACCAGCAGTGCAAGATACTGCAGAAGGGACAGAAAACGTATCTGCAAGTTTATCAATCACCTTTGAAATAGGGTGAAAAGAATACAGGAGATGAGGACTCTGGAGCAAAGGTCAGTTTATTCACTGCAGGAACAGGACTGCAAACACATTGACACTGATAATAATGAAATGCAAAAATCTAGGTCAAATTCTTTCTGTAAACCTGTTTAAATAAAAAAAATTCCTTAGAAAACTAACCATCTCCACCTCTGTCCGGCATAAGCACCAAGAGGTCAAGGAAAATCGGAAAAACAATCAGCTGACAAGCAGCTGGGAGACCTTCAGAGGATTACTGTACTACTGACAGACTTAGCAGGAATGAGTTGGAATCAGGACCAAAAAAAAAAAAAAAAAAAAATGATATCTGGGACGGTGACTTCAAAAGTTATGAACGCATATCTGTTTATCTAACTATGGAAACAAAATGCTATATAAAACTTCCTGTATTTCAATGCATACAAATATCAATTCCATAATTTTTTTCTGTAAAAGCACCACTGAAGGTCAACACTATAGCCCCCGATTTTAAGTAATCACTTGAAACCATAACTTTAACTTCGTCTGCATCTCTGCAGGTTCTCCTCCTAAAGGACATTGCAGGATTGTAACGAATGCTGCTTTAACGGCTCCAACCACAAACCGAACGTTTCAGCCCAATGCTTGCACATCAGAGGATACTCTTTTTTTTTTTTATACAAAAATTGTTTTTCCAGATACATGGGGGGGCTAAAAAGTGTTTATACAAAAAATTAGCTCCAGCACCTCAGGATGCCCACCCTGGGTTAAAGCACTCGGCACACGCCATAGGTTATCATCCCCGTGTTATAACCATCCTAGAAGACGGAGGTGCAGAAAGTAGTGTCAGGAGATTCAGGATGGCCAGAGACAGACAGGTAGGGGCTCTAAGCCAACAGTTATGCCCGCCACCTAAGACTAGGGGCCAACACTCTCAGCTAGCAATGAGGAGCTGGTTGTCATGGCATCAGTCACAGCTAATACTGTGTAGTAAGTGCTGTATGGGGTGCGGCCTGTGGCAGACTAGACACAAGAGTGAGGTCAGTCTGCATCGGGGGGCTCTCCCTGAGCCTTGGGAGGCTTGTGTCATCACACCTGTGACGGTTCATGCCTCTGCTGATGAAGCAGGCTTATCACACTGTCAATGTCCTCCTCTGGAACCTGAAAAGACCAGGGGGAAAAAAAGCATTAATTCTCAGGAATAGATGGTATATGTGAGGGTGCAGTCTGATTACTCAACCCGAGCCGCCCCATGGAACACGCAGAGTGGGAGTTTGGCAATACATTTCCACAAACCAGCTTACACGACCAAGTTGCCAACAGGGAGGGGGTCTGCCATGCTGCAAGTAGAGTGACAGGAGTTCCCCATTCTTAGAACAGAAACATGTGGTCATGGTCCCAGTTCTGGTCATGCAGAGATCACACCAAGCCTACCGATCACTGGACTGACTTAATGTGGCATGCACTGCTTGCTTTTTAGTTTGACTGCATTTAGTTTCGATATGACGGGGACATGGTTTAGTGCCCGTCCTGCCAGTAAAGAGCATTTTCAATCTGACGCCACCTGCATGCCAGCTTCTCCCCAGACCTCTTAGACAACTGCGCAAGACAAAATTAGACAACCTCATTGAGCAATATGGCAGTACTGAAGATTAACAGACATCGAGTTCTGAGCAAACTGACACGCACAGCGTAGCTAAATGAGATGGAGATCAACAACACGGCAACGCCTTGGAAATGCAAGACTTCCGAGATGACAGCAAGTCAACTGAGGAAGCTGTGGAGTGTATCCAGCCCTGAGGTAGATGAAGGTACATTAAAATCCCTGCTGTTCCGACAGTCCAAAGAAGCACTGTTTCATCAGCATACAAATCAACAACACAGTGCATCTGAATAATTTCACGGATTTATAGATGCATGTCGATGTCACCAACAAGGGAGGAAAAAAAAACACTATCATTCAATAAACTGAACTGCAGTTGTCATGCAGTAACAAAGACAAAATTGGTTTTGCCCTTCAAAAGATTTCTAGAGAAATAACTAGCAGAGCGGTTCTTTGGGCAGATTTAACACAATGAGAGAAGTTACAAATTAACACAAGTATAACAAGAAATTTCTGAACCTAAGAATAACGAGTTATGGCTTAGATTTACAGATATCGTATGCATCAGTTTCAATGCATGAAACATCCTAGATTCATTATGAGTGTTACATATAGGTTGCATACAGTGTGTAGTAGGTCTGGGGAAAATCTTAGAATTCCTCAGAAAAGCTTTTACACAGTTTGTTCTCCACTGCCCTCTAGTGGTAAAAACAGACAAACACGGCCGTGCAAAGAAATGTTAAAAATCGGTATTGCTTAATTATCATGCAAGCAATTTCAAAAGAGCTGCACTTATGCAATTTCAAAATTACATATTTAAAATGTTGTGCATGCCAGGAAAATAAGGCTGATTGCCTTAAAAAAAAAAAAAAAAAAAAAATGCACGCACTCCCAGGGCATGCGTAGGAACAGAAGTGCTACACGCATTGCAGCGTCAAACGGCTATCCCTGCTGATTTCATTCACATATTCTAAGGAATCATTTTCTTACATGCAAATCATGACACTTTTCCCCATTAACAATAATAGCTATTTAAATACTGTACAGATAATAAATATTATCGCGGACAGCTTACTCTACAAAGAGCAAGTTGAGGGAGGCGTAAAGACAATTTCCCCATGGGGATTAATAAAGTATCGATTATTATTGTTAACCCAATGCCTCTTATGTTATTCACTACCTAGTCAGGCATAAAGCTCTAAAACCGGTTTTAAAAGTAGTCTTATCAAATCTATAAAACATAAGCAAAAACCTGCACTGTCAGGAAAAAAAATATCAATTTGTAGCTTTACTTATCACTGGGGCTGTCCCGCCAAGGGTCTACCAATTGTACCCTAGCTGTAGGTATTTGTACCTTTTAAGATACAAAAATATGCCTGTTCTGGAGATAACACCAGTTATGAATCAGCCTGCAAACTTCCTGTACATCCTAATTAGGGTGACCAGAAAATCCCTGTCAGGGTGGACACTTTCAGCTAAGACATGATATGTAAACTATCATTTCAATTAAAATGACCCAGATTTCACTTTAGCACTAAGTTCTTTCTGTTGGATGATTACACCTCGATTCACACCTCTGTGCAATCTCATTTCTAAATTAAACGGTTCTTCTGCATTGTATTACATCAGGTGGATCAAAACAAGCGCTCCTACTTTTCCCACATAATTCCCATAATTCTGCACTCTCTTTAAAGGGCACTTTTCCACTGCACTAGGTACCGTACTTTGTACTTCAAGAAACTACTGCATTTATGCAATTTCAAATTAAAAACATTTTCCAAATTTTGTGCATGCCAGGAAAACAGGGAAGTTCGCGTTCAAAAAATAAAGGATGCACAAGCTCCAGGTACGTCAAGGTGGTTTTCCACTGCCGTAAGAACCAGTACCGGCACAGAGTGACATCACAGCGAGAGGCGGGGTACTGAATTTCAAAAATGGCTGTAGTATATTATAGGGCAGGTTAATGCGCGATATTAATACCAACATCGCTTGTTCTGCATGTGCAATTCCTACTTCGCCAGTAAGCTAGATTTATATCAGGCTTTTTCTTACTTTCAATTGTCTATACGGATGAACGCTGCATGCATTCTCCTAGTAGGCCGAATGGCCTCCTCTCATTTGTACATTTCTAAGAGTGTCATAGTCATTTTCATCCTTGCTGTTTAAAACACATTGAGAAATTTATGTTGAACTCCTTTTTTTTTTATTTAATAGATACCCCAATATTTACTATAACAAACTCACATCGCAATATTTGAAAGATTTCCAATACCATGCTGTCATAGTATATTATAAAATAGCATAAAAAGGAATAAAGTATCTCGATCTCTGGTTCTTCCAACAATATTTAAGCTTGGGTCAATTAATTTGTCCATGCATCCATTATTATTATTATTTTACCTCTGTTTTCTCAGTTCAGAACTGTTTTCAAGATGGCGGTTGCACTGTGTTTCAAAGGCAGGCTATTTGCATAACAGTCCAACAAAGAAAGTGCTTTGAGTCCCACCCCAAAAGTACCGAAGTACCAAAAATAGTATCCCACTGGCACTTTTGGTATGGCTGTTTTGGTTACCCTAATTGAATGGCCAATTGAGCGTTTCCTTTCTGTTGTCAGAAGGTGATATGCTGGTCCCGGATCAATCATACCTTTGACACAGTCATGTTTTGTTGCGTTTCCTTTTGCAGTTTTATGAATGCAACAAATGTTTAAATTTAAGGATTTTTTTTTTTTTTTTTTATACAGAGAATCGTGAGAATCTTAATTCAAAGCAAAAGAATTCTGATTCACATTTTTTTCCCCCCAGAATCATGCAGCCCTAGTTAGGGTACAGCCCCAGTGACATGCAAAGGTACAAACTGGTATTCTCTTTTCTGACACGTATATAAAGCATACAGTGGCGAAACTTCAAAATTAATCGTTTAGCTGGGCTGTCCCTGAAACATGGTTTAAGAACATGATCTTAAAAATTCAACTAACATTAGTAAAATTTAAACAATAAAAGACCATGCTGAAGCAATACTGTGTTTCACAAAGTGTCTGATGTAATACATTTGCTTACAAATTTTGCTAAAATTTAAGCAAGCCAGCTAAAAAAAAAAAAAAGTCACTTCTGAACAGACAAGAAGCCGATAGTGTCACAGAATGTAGACAAAGATAAGCAGGTTATCACAGAGATGCGTGTTAAGTGCAGTTTCACAAACTACTCCAGAGGGAGATCAGTACAGTCCGATATCAGAGAAGTGATTATTTGCATTTGCTAAATAGTGGGCAACAGAAAAAATCCCTCATTCTATAGTGCAGTCCATAAGTATTTGAAGAGTGACATTTTTTTATTATTTTGTTTCTGTACACCATCACAAAAGATTTTAAATGGAATACTCAATAAAACACTCACTTTAAAGTGCAGACTGCTAGCTTTAAGGTTACAGATAGCTATATTGGGTGAGATGCAAACCACTGGTAAGCCAGAACAGAAATGCCGAGCTGAAGTTTACTAAGAAGTAAAAAATGTGCTGTTTTAGAATAACCCTTTATGGACAGATGACACAAAAATTCACTTGTAAAAGAGCGATTGCACAGTTCACACAATATAGCTGTCCATAGCCTTAAATGAAAGCTGACAATCTGCACTTGAGTGTGTCACTTCAAACCCATTGTGATGGTGTACCGTTTACCTCCACCTTGTTGCCGGTCTCCACCCAGCAACACTGCTCAGACCCTGCTATCAGTATTTGTTGCCCAGCTGTGGTGCCAAACTGACTTTTTTGCATGGTCCTGCCCCAGTATTTAAATGTCCCTTTTGTTCTTGCCCACTAACTTTGTCTCAGCTCCGTCCTTTTCCTCCCCCTCCATCCCTGCATCACATGGTTGGGCCTGTCATCCTGACTTGAGCGATACTTAGAAGTGCCCATTGAAGCTAATGTTTCAAACAGAAGAGCATGCAACATATGTGAAATAACACTGTTTTGGAGGAGAATCCTCAAATGAGTCTACTTTTTATGCACGTTAAAGGAGATATTTATCCAGCTGGTATTTTGTTCCACTATTATTTGATCGATAAAAAGCTCACCAGGGCATGGTCAAAGCTGAAAGTGCTGATGTAATATGCAGAGATGTCACTGTCAGCCAGGGGCTGGGAGATCTGGGCCACAATGCCGCACTCATCTGTGGTGGGGGGGATTAAGGGATTACACTTCATCAAGGTACCTCATTCCTGCTTTACACAAACACCATTCAAGGACAGAGTGGTAGTCTGCTATGCCTCGCAGTTACAATGTATGACCAGCAGGGGTCAGCAAATATACCCTGAATGGGGGCACGCACCAAATCCCAGAGGCTGGCCGCCAATCCGGACCATCCTCCACAGCTCTTGTGAAGAACTGGTGAACAGAAGGTTAGCTGGGAACCTGAAAGAGAGACAGAGAGCGAAGGCTTAGGAGGGTGAGATCTACCCAAGAGAGGCATTCTCACCAGAGCCCCGATGACGGGGAGCCTCGACTTACCGTCTCTGGGCTTCGGTGTCCATGACGATGGAGATGTATCCATCAATAAGAGAAAATGAGAAAAACTTGATGCAGTCCAGGTCTTGGTTGGAGTGGGATCCATCTTTCTGGCTGAAAAACAAATGTGAGAAAGTGTTAAGGACAGAGCTGATTTAAAAAAATTTAAAAAACGGCCCTTCCTGGACTTTGAGGTTCCCTTATGGCCCCACAGTAAATTTTACTGGCGGGGGGAGGGGAAAGCCAACATACCCATCAGCCCACTAGCAAAATGCCCTGCCTGGTATGCCAGATGGCCAGTCCAGCCCTGGTTAAGGATATGCAGGAGTGAGATTTTTGGTCATTTTAATTTCATCTTTAAAACAATGTGACAATAAACCAGGGTTCCCCGATTCTGGTCCTGGGGGATCAGTCTGCGAATTTCTCTGCTCAAACACACCTGCCACCCCTGCTAATTAGCCAGTGAGCTAAATAAGATGTGTTTGAGCAGGAAAATCTACGAACTGTGTTGCGGACTGACCCTCCAGGACCGGAATAGGGGAGCCCTGCTGTAAACTATACTAAAGAACTGTTAATACAAGACTACCTTTGAATTTCCTGCATAAAAAGAACGGCATCAATAATATTCACAAGGCAGTTTCCAACGTTTCATCAAAAACTTGCCCAGGATGGAACTTCTGGTGAGCCATGCCAGTGAAAACTCCCTAGATCCTTAGGAATCATTTTCTTCCTTTCAATTAATACTGCTTTCAGAAGAACTTGAGTAAGTCGAGGGCTGTTTAAATTAACCATTTAAAAAAGGAATTCTTAAAGTGGTTAGCAATTATCAGATTTTATCTTGAAAAGGATAAAGGCTTTTCCAGAAAAACATCAGGGGTCAATGAGGTTATAGAAATAACAGGAACACAGCTGTTAAATTTTCATCTAGCTCAGCTGGAGTGGGGGGGGGGGGCGCCAGAGAGTAAGCGACAGATGGGCTCCCACCTGCTGGAGTAGAAGAGCACGTCGATCAGCGTGGTGGCGATGGATGGAAGAGTGTCTGGGTCCAAGCTCATGACCAAAAATTTGTTCAGTGGACTCAAAACCGGATGGACCGTGACCTTGGCGGCTGAGAACACAGGATGGATTCATTCATTTTTTTCCCCCCTTTTTCCTCTACCAAAATTCACTACATAAATCAAGGCAAGTTTATTTACGGTACACATTTTCATACAGAAATTTATTTAAAGTTCTTTGAATTGCTATTTTATATATCACACATGAATAACAATAGGCACCACAAGCTGACCAGTTCCCAAAGATCAAAGAGACATACCAGGTTTCAAACCCATCAGAGATATATTTTCTGCTCAAGACATTTGAGAGAACCGTAAAATCACTTCTGAGAGTGAGGTCATTTGAAAATATGAGTAATGTACTCATGTTTTCTTGATGTTTGTTAAAACAGTGGGATTTTTAATGAGCAGCAGATGTCTGTCTTTTTCAGAAGCCCAGTCTGCAGAGCACTGCAATAGCAGTGAACCTCAATGAGTTCAGCGCACGAAGCCTTCAACAATGAGACTGACCACATCAGACAGCTTTAATAGCAGTTAGAGTTCCAGCATTAAAGGGCTGAGTGGAACAAAGCCAGGCAACACAGCAGACTAAACAAAATCCGTGCGGGTCCTGGAGGAGGGAAGGAAACCTCTGGGGGCCCAAGGCCAACTGGCGGCCCAACCCATCCCAGGCTAAACGTACATGTGCAAGTCGGAATTACCCATGAGCCTTTGCAGTGAAGGACACACCAGCTCATCATTAAAACAGGCTCATACTTTGCATGCTGGCACTCTTACATTGAAGCTAAATATTTCAAGAGACCCCCGCCTTATTTTTTACTAGGGAGGGGCCGGCCCACATTTTTTTAGTTCCGATCCGATTCCGATACACAACTGCCGATAGATACAGTGCCTGACAAAAGTCTTGTCACTTAACCAAGTTGTAGGAACACCAAATAATAACTTGACGTGTAGTTAATCAGTTTGAATCAGAAATTGAATTTTATCGTTTAATTAGGACAGAAAGGTCAACTTTTGCCTGGACAAAAGTCTTGTCATATACAAAAATAAT
>JAODLD010000046.1:30453011-30484783 GCA_026781065.1 Mormyrops boulengeri | reverse complement strand
GCTACAATATTTTATTTATTGGACCTGCGGCATGGTTTTCATTTACAATACAAAGTTATTCCGCTAATAAGCTGGCTTAATTGTTGTTTCACTGCTGGCACCGTTAAAACTATATCAGTTATAGACTGAATTCCGATATAGTTTTGTCTAGCATCGCTAATGCTAGCAGTGCCGCACTATTTTCTTAGGCATGCACTGGCCAATCATGTAGCACTTCTCTCATAAATATTTATCTATATTAAAATAATAACAAGGCAACATGGCTGCATACGGAGCCTCTGGAGAAACACGGGGCAAACACGCGATCTTCCAAAGTTTGGGAATACTTCAGTCATGACACCTTTTCTACACCTCTACTGTAGCTGACGTTAATGACGCTGTTACAGCCGTTTTATATTTTCTGTTTACTTACTCTGTCACGTAAGAGTGAGACAAATTATCATTTACAACTACTCTTACACACTGTAGCCTAAATCGTTCCTTGCTCACTGAAGTAAGCTTAACTATAAGCTACCTTTGCTAGTGTTTGTTAAAAAAAAAGTTTCTCCAGTTTCTCTAGTTATGTTGTTATCAACATTAAAATCAAATTGGTGTACTGAAATAATTAAGCAAAACCTATCGCAGTGATTATTAATTTCAGCCTAACATAGAAATCCTATTGAATCTTAAGATTTCACATTTTTTGTTAGTAATGCTCTAATGTGTAAGAAATGTTTTAATAAATTGAAATGTTAATGAGAATTTCAGATTTGTGTGGGGGGAGGGGTGAATTATTGTGTTAAATGACTAACTTGAAAATCAAAAAAGTAATTGGAAAATTAGTTGTTAGATTAGTAGAATAATCGAAAAAGTAATCGCTAGATTAATCGTTTAAAGAATAATCGTTTGGGACAGCACTACTCTTAATGATGTCGTAATGTATCCAACACATCCATGTAAAGCGGCTTGGGGCGACTCTGTTGTGAAAGGCGCTATATAAAAATAAATTCAACTGGACGTCAGGGATACATTCTAAGGAGTGCATCATTAGGCAAATTCACTGTTGTGCGAACATCACACGGTATAGCTTACTACGCACCTAGGCTACGGTCAACATTTTAGCATAAGTAGAAAGGGCACACTCTGAAATAACGATAAAAAGCATTAGGTTTGCTTACACCAGCATCACCACAAACAAGTGAGTAATGCCTTGCACTACGACATTATGATGGCTACGTCACTAGTTGTATGTGCGGTCTGTCATTGGCCGAAACGTCGTTATAAGGCTAATGACTGTAAACAGTTCTCAGTGACATAATGAAAACAGAATATAATATATACAGAAACACAAGTGTGACGCTTCAGTTAAAAAATGAATGTATAAATCAAAATGGTTCTTTAAAACAGAGGTTTTGAACCTGGGGTCCACAGGGGGGTTTACAGAAATGTTTTGGTATCATGTTCTGGAAACCCCCTTAAATGAGCCAAAAATCTTTAAAAATTTGAGGAACAAAGAGACCTTAACGCCGTCCTTCAGATCCTTACTTCTTAGGTACTTATATGATCACACATTAGTGGTAGGGGAACCCCAGCTGTAGTCTATTTTAATTTGGGGGTCCCTGCTTTAAAAAAGTTGAAAACAAGTCATTATGAATTACACAGATAGTACTGTGCAGGCCACACAATTACATACATGAATGGATTTTGGCATAAACAAACCAGACATAAACAAATCACTTTAGCATTGGTTCTAGTGTTTCATGTTAGAGAGCCAACACCCTCTGTGATATGAGCTACAAGCTTCAGTTTCTGGCACCAGATTAATTATTTTTTTAAATATACAATTAGCCCTCCTAGCACCAATATTTGGGGAATTCATTTAACAAAAACACATTCTGAATCATTTAGGTGAAGCAGCACTCTAACTGATAAAGCAGATAGCATGCCCCAGGATCACTGTCATTTAAAGTCCACGTTGCCAAAAGGAGCTCCCAGACTGGATCAGTCTGGGGCGGATCTAAGGCTGGCCAGGGGCAGCCCCTAGTGAATATGCAGCCACCCCACATGAAATTAATAAAAATGAAACATGAATTATTTTATAAGTGGAGCTGAAGAGGACACTGAGTGTGGGGCAGCCATCCACATAAATATACCTGGCCACCCCAATCAAAATTTTCTGCACCATTAGCATGACACTCATTCCTCACGTCCACCCCCCCAATCCCCTTAAGTCTGGGTTTACCTAAAGTCTGGGTTTACCTTAAGTCGGTAGGACCGCAGTTCATATATATTGGGCCCTGCTCTGGGTAGCGGATCATTCCAGAAACTGAACTCCAAGAGGAGCTGGTTCCGTCGGGAAATCAGCATCGTGCTCCTCTGCTTGCGGAACTCCAGATACGCCTGTGCAGACAGGAGACGACACATCACATTACGACAGGGGCCTGCCCTGGACGTGAATCAGAAAGAAAACACTTCAGCAGCCCAGGGAATCTGGCTGCTAACTAGCTGGCTCGCATCTGTTTTGCAATAAAAAATAGTGAGATATTAAGGCTAGTGTAAATAACTAATGTCACGGAATGCAACCAGAGGTATTTCTTCTGAATTTTTTTTTCACCCCTAAATGAAACGGAGCCTACCTTATAGGGGATCGCCTATCTCGCCTACAGAGCAGGGTGGGCCTGCTTTATGACATTAAAAAGTGCATGGAGAAAATTATAGAAAAATTCCACTAGCTTAAAAAAAAAAAACATGATAAAATCTGAAGTATATAACTTGCGTTTTATATATTCTTTTTATTTGTATTTTATATTATTCTATTTGTTCTTTTGTATTTCATCCTATTTTTTTATGTAAAGCGCTTTGGGTTGCCTCTGGTATGAGAAGTGCTATACACATAAACATTTAAATGGTGGAATTTGACAAATGCAATGATTAAATTAGATCACACCACTCTTTTACTCTAGAGATCTAAAAACAAAAGCGTTCCTGGCGCTGTCGTTATATACACACAGATTCCGTCACAGGCCGTACCTTATTCTGCTTCAGCTTATTCAAACATTCGGTCAAGGCCGGATAACCACCGGTGTACCGCCACAGGTGAACTACCAGAAAAAACCACAGGGTGTCACTGTTGAATTATTTGTTAACTGCAACTTACAGTCAGAGTGCCTGAGAAAAAAATCCACAAACTTTTATCTATAAAAGCATCATTTTTTATTACTAAGTTCATTATACATTTTTATTTCTAAAGATACAACATGCATTAAAGTGCTTTAACCATACCTGCCTGGTCCTGCTCTCCATACCAAGTGTTCCAGCTCCCAATGACCTCACATGGGTAGTCCTTGTCACGATGGAGGTGCCCCTGAACCTCAGCCCTGCCAGGGATATGAGAGGGGTAATAAAACCCAGTAATCTCCCCCCTTCCCCAGTGAGATTAAGAGTCACGGGCGGTTCTAGGGTCAGGAGGATATACGGCCCTTCAACCTAGCATCCAGAGCGTCTAGAGATTTATGATGAGGGGGTTAAACCTGATAGAAATTGCCCACATTGGGGGGGGGGGGGGCAAACAGGCCTAGAACAGTCCCTGGCATACACCATTACATGATGATGGTAATTGTAAAAATGGACTGGGGCTTCCATAAGATCAACTGGTGCTTAAGCCCCACAAACAAACTCCATACTATGAACAAAGTAACTGATACATATAGTGACTGATCACCATAAAAATAATAGCTTTAAGAGTGGAGGCCTTCACTCACGACAGATTGTTGTAGGCCTCCAAGCACTCTGGTTTCACGTTGTGAACTGAAAGGAACGAGAGCAGGACACAGTCTGTGTATGTCGGAGTTAAGAAACAGAGCCGCTGTCATCAGCCTGAAGCGGCTCATTCTGCTGGTTAAAAAAGGGGAACGATTCTGACAGTATGCCACATAAACAATGCTTTATTATTAAATATCAGCAGGAGTCCAGGCGTCCTCTGTAACAACAGACATAGAAATCTTAACTAGGGAAATGTGGAGTATGTTTTAACCAACAAGGCAATTAATCATGGTACTTAACACTAATATTGCAAGGTAACGTTCAGTGCTACGGATTGTGAGGTCTGATTTTTAAAGCAATTATTAATATAAATAGATGACCTCCTAAAGTTTTTTAGAAGAAAAAAAAAGTACATAATTTTTTGCACATATGCACCTAGAGCCCGTGGTACATATTACAATTTTATGACCGTATTTAGCAAACTTCTTAAGGACAGGCTACCATGATCAGCTTGGGTAGAATTCAGTACAAATGTGCAGGTGGGTAAAACGGTTAAGTATGACAACGGTAAATTGGATAGAATCATCTTCTAAGTTAACATAATACAGAATGTTGTTGAGACTCTTTCTTTCTGGACATGAGTTGCGTTAGAGCAGTGGTTGGGGGGGGAGGGGGGGGCATGATCCGGGCTGGTTGTGGAACAGCGTGCCCCTCTCACCAGCTCGACAGATTTTACAGAGTTATGCGAGACTGAGAATTGAGTTGTAAGCGTGACAGTTATTCCGCTTCCGAAAGGGGGGGGGGGCATAGCAGAAATAAATCGAAGAACCACTGGGGTACACCAAGGAGACGCACGTGGGTAAGTCCTGTACGCCAGTCAGGAAATCAAAGTTTTCATACTTACACTGAATTTTATACAAATTGCTTGTTTCCTTCTTTGACAGCAGGTTCGAATGGGCATCTGTCCTGGGGTCCACTTTGTGAACAAACAAGGACCGGAACCAGCCCTTTTCGTTTTTATCTACAAGACCTCTAGAAGGCAGCAGAACAACATACATCCGTCCTTTATATAATCATTTATATGTGGTTGTTTACGTAATTTTTTTTATGTTTGTAAAATTGGTAAGGTGATCCTTCGTAATAGGCAATGGAAAAACGTATTGTAGTTTACAATTAAATACGCGTCTTCATTTCGCATCCAAATTTTAATGTAATGTAAGTCGGATTAGTACATCCCGCATTTCTGTAGCACCTTGCCTATAATTCCCTTCCTCCTGACACACTGCACTTTTTCGGTGATCATGTGATAATGCTTCCTTCACAGGGCAAAGGTCAGTCGTAAATACACCATACAGTCACTGCTTTCTGGCCATTTTATGATCAACATGACAAAATGATCAAGTGCCCGCTGATACTCACACGCTTCTTATTTAAATCTTAATATCCGTTAATGCACATGCAAATAAATATGTGTATTGTCGAGTAGTAGCCTATCTTCAAACAAACACCCAAAATGACAATCTCTAGTAAACCCCAGCAAGATGTCACCATAAGTCGTACTACAAGATACACTCCACCAAACGGGAGCTTAAAAGTATGCGGCACCAAGACATTATGAGTAGCCTAGATTTAATATAACTCGCTTATCATAGTAAGGAAATCCCAATGCCACCTGAATTTACCTTCGCGGGACCAGCAGTGTCGGGACACACTTATACAATGACGAGTGGAGTCTGAGCAGTTTTAAAGACCCCGTCGTCGCCATTTAAACAAGCTTTTTGCCCCGTGTTTCTATAGAAGGTGTCCGAGGATCCGTCCCGAGTTGCCGATCGGCTGGGGCAGGGGGGGTTGGCCAGGCAGATCGCTCAATGTGAAATAGACGCGGATCTGGATGCGGAGCGGCTGCGCTCAATCGCGTCCCGCAGGTCGCACTAGTTCCTGCTCGCGGGGTGACGCGCATGTGGGGAAGCGACGGGAAAGTAACGCAGCGACTCCCCCCGTTTCCGCACGTGGGACAAACACGTGGGAAGTACAACGGCTGCAGACGGCGAAAGTCAGCATGAATTAAAGCAATGGAACTCAGGACGTTTCAAGCAATTCCTACGTCCCAAAAAAAGGACAAGACCGGGAAAAAGAGGACGTATGGTCACCCTAGGAAATGGTAGTCTCTTTGCATAAACACAGGTGTCTGATTCTTGTAAGCCATTTAAGGTCTTTTTAAAGCAATATATTAAGTTGCTTTTGTGTGTGTGTGTGTGTGTGTGTGTGTGTGTGCGTGTGTAATATGTCCACTTTTAAGAAACGACCTACACCCTCCTCATCCCTGGGGCGGGTGCGAAGAGCCCCGTGGCACGTAATAATCTGCCCGTAAATTTAAGACCAACATTAACGTGTACGTTTACTGGTAATCTAGTCGATGTAAATCATTTTCCATTATTTTAAGGTCATTGCTCCACGTATGCATAGTTATTGTTATGCTAGATGTCAAATTACAATGTATAAATGTCAACACCAGTGCCAAATGCAATAAATCTTGTAGGATCAGATCTTAAAAGTTTAACTGTCCAGTCATTACTATTGTTAATGTTGTATTAAATCTTTTTTCCTCACAGAAACACTCTACGTTTAACAGTTTTCAGCTAACCAGACAAAGCACTTTTCACAGAAAATAATGAAAAGACAACCTCGGATCAGACCCGGTGTCATATAGAAACTAATTAAAACCCATAGTCTAAATTAAGCCAGTAAACCTAGCTGGGGAGTATATTGTATCCTACTTTCTTCAAAAGCTGTAGCGAAGTACAAACGCTGATCCCCGAGCCGATGGGTCCCGGTCAAGTGCGCGTAATTTCAGCCCTGAGTGGGCTGGTTCTGACCTCGGCTTTGTGAGTCACATATCCCGGTGTTTCAAGTGTCACTCAGGTGTTAAATGATTTCATTTTATTCCTCTCAAAGGCCGATTTTCTCTGTTTCTTCTTGGAGATGGCCGTTTTCATTTTCATATCTTTTCTACATTTCCGTTTCATATTCTAAAAAGACAGCATGGGAACGATTTAAGTGTCGACTATTAGAACACATAACAAGAAATGCGTCAACGGTCTGTCCTTGCAGTACATTTAAATCCACGTTTATTTCCTTAAATACAATGAGTATTTATACCACTTAGCATGCAGGTAAAATATGCACAGCATTAAATTTCTCAAAACTACCTGCAATTTTTACTGACTGTATCTCCCGTTCCTTACATGTACTCCATTCCTTACTCCGGGCTTTCCCTAAAATCATTCCCTGTACCTTACCCTGTAACTTCATACCAATACTTCCCTTTCTCTTGCACGTTTTCATTTTTAAACTTTCTCTTGACAAATCTTCATTAGCTGTCCAGTGTGAGAGTGTGAGAGAAGTTAAACATTATTGCTTAATTTGTTTTTATGTAATTGTATGGGTACGGAGAATAACTTTATGTTTTTCAAATATTTGTTATTTTAATATTACACTGATCTATTCCACCATTACATTAGATTTGGTCCTAGGGTCAGCCAGGAAAGCTGTACTGTACGGTTTTTGGTTAGTATTACAGTTTTACATATTGGGTATTGTGCATATACAGACAAAAGATTTTGTAAAAAGGTAAAGGATTACTTGTAAAACACTAATAGGTTAATTAGCATATTTATGTGAACAGAGACTTCCCTCTTGTGGTGAAATGTAGTCACTGCGGGCACCGCGGTCCCATCGTTACGCAGCTGCCCCGTCCTGCCCACACTTAGCAGGTACAGCGCCTTGGGATCTGTTGAACATGCTTGAGCTGCCTCCGTGTTTCACCTGCAGGCCCGGAAATGCATCTTTGACTGCTTTGCACAAATCCTCAAAGTCCTTGTTTACAGAGATGTCCTGAGAATAAATTACAAAAAAAGAAAAAAGGTGCACGTTCATTAAAACCTCTAAAAATGAAAAGTGATTAAAAGGGAGGCATTCTAGAAAATGGCAACCTACAGAAAAATCCAAGGACTCGACTGCTGACCCTGGGTTTCCCTGGATGGCCTTCAGGACACCGTAACAGCCTGCAGATTGCAGGGGGTTCCGGGACATCTTTGCCAGTGCCAACAGAAACAAAAGACAAAGCCACGTCACGATGTTTACGAGCCGTGACTGAAAAGGCCACGGACTGAAAAACGGGGCCGTCCCCGTGATCACTTCTGACACTGTCACATCGCGTCAAAAAGCGCGCCTTCAGTCGCATGTCACTTTGGGACAGCGTTATAAGGCATCCACCTGGCCGAGCCCAGCTACAGACCCCCTGCTAAAAATGTCCGCCTCCTACGCGGGGGGGATCTTACGTTGAGAGATTTGATGGTTTTGTTTACACGCAGACCCGTAGCAAAGCGGATCGCACCGTCAGGGGGAATCCGATTGTTGCTGAAATGAGAAAAATAACACATACAAGCTCCAGGTGAATGTCAGCGATGTGCGGCAAATGATGTCCTCCAGAACCAAACCAATTTAAGGTGACACACTTAGGTTTTGTTTCAGGAATCTCTGTAATGTAACCCCAGGTACATTTAATCATTAATCAAAACACATTTAACTTTTTTTAAAGTGGAAGACACAGGAGGTGCTTGCCAGAAATAAAAAGTACAGAGGGAATCAGCAATTCTCTGGGGATAAGTAGTAAATAAAATGAAAACTGTTAGGCTCTACAGTGCATGCTGGTTTAACTTTGATTGACTTGTTTATTTTATTTGACGCAGAATCTCATTTATCCCCTGGTGGTTTCTCTCCTGGCGTGTTTTGGGCCCTTAGTGATTGCCCTAAAACGACTTACATGCCAGCTCTTAAAGAACATTAACTCATGGCTTAACTATGATTCTGAGTCACAGAGGCACTAAGGAAGTTTAGTCCTTAATATTTTGAGTCTTCAGTAGTGGTGATTCTACCAAAATTTTCAAAAGTGTTGGTAATAACGCAGATTTTTCTGCATGAGGACACCACCCTGTCTTCCTATCCTCTGACTATAATATTGTTAAAAGATAATATTGTTACTGACTGGTTTCGCTTCTGGCTCTTTGACCTTTACCAGTGTGCAACAAACCCTGTGAAAGCTCATGGTCAGCCAGCACATCACCTGATGTTCAGCTCCTCCAAGACGTTGTTTGCTTTCAGTGCCTCTCCCAGCGCTGCTGCCCCGTCGCCTGCAAATCCGTTGTAAGACAAGTCCAGAACTCTGAGGAATATGTTTGCCTGGTAGAACAGGGCAGATGTGCATATTTGTCAAAGGCTATTTTAGTGAAAATAATATAGAAGGAGCAGAGTAATGGTGGCTAAATTAGCACTGCAGCCTCACAACTGTATCAGTCTGACCTCCTCTGCACATTTTGCATGTTCTCCCTGTGTCACGTAGGTTACCTTTGGGTTTTCTGGTTTCTTTTCATAGTCCAAAGACAGGTAACTTGGCATCTCCAAACTGCCAGTAGAGTATGAGTATATGTGTGCCATGTGAGGGACTGGAATCTTATCCAGGGTGAACCCCAGCCTTGTGCCTTATGCTGCCTGGGATAGGCTCCAGGCCCACGTGTGATCTCGACCAGAATAAGTAGCTAGGAGTTGGACACTAGCATGCATCTCACCATTTCCTTGTGTTGTTTTAATGAGCTTCATATATCAGCCAGTGTAGCATAGCACTAAATTGTTATTTTTAGCATTGTACTTTATTTTGTTTTGTTTACCCAGAGCATTGAGCAGAAACTACAAGACAATGTAGTTTTGTGTGAACAATAGTGTGATATAGAAGCAGAGCAGAGAGGCAGAATTAACTGTCTGCTACTAGGTGTGTGAAACAGAAGGCAGGACTTTCAGTGTGTTGACAAGGGCAGCACATCTGCATTCTGGTCCTTGTGTTTTTGGCTCACGTGGGAGTGAGTAGGCCATATTTACCCCAAGGCCCTTAGCCACAGCCAGTGTGCCTTTCCCACGTATACAGTTCCAGGCCAGGTTTAGCCTCCTTAGACCGGTGTTTTCTGCAATAGCATCCCCGAGAATTTCCCCTAAGGAGAGGAGAGGGGGGAAAAAAAAACTAATTTCAAATAATTCATCTCGGCAATGTTTTCAGAGATGGCCGATATTCCTCTGATATAGACAGATTATAGGGACCTTTGATGTGATCAAGGGCCTTTTCCACCCAGACAAAGCAATAACAGTATCAGGAAATCTAATAAAATCATGATTTAAAAAACAACATGGCAAGTCATGCCTGGTGCACCCTGCAGGTCAGTCAACATGGAGACCTACCAATTTCTATCATGGGGTATATTCAGACGTAAAAAATCTGTTACGGTTATGCATAACAGGTGAGGAAATAAACTGGCATGGTGCCTGACGGAGGCATTGGTAATATACGTGTCAGTCTTCTTATTGATTTCTTTTCTTGGTCTATTGAGAAATTGCCTACTATTCACTTACCAAGAATATGAGTGTATTGGTACCGTTTGTCATTCTTCTGAGGTGGTGTTTCTGTCAGGCATATATCACATATAAGCAACTGATTCAGATTTAAAATTCATAGAATTGACCCCGACTCTCTGTCCAAGCCGAGATGTGTCACCACCCAGCTCCCCTGCAGTCACCCGTGACATGCCACAGAGCTCCACGGTAACCTGGGAGTGACACATCCGTTCCCCCCCGGCTCTGCGGACTTGAGTGAATGCCTCAACACCTCTTGTACGTAGGCTGGGGAACTTCAAACACCGGACTGGAAACAAACGTAACTTCAAACGCATCACTCTCTGAGCGTTTAAATTCTAATTTATGCTTTCCACACTACACACTCCCTTCAGAAGTATTAATTAACCTGTTTGTGGAATATTCAGATTACTTTCTATGCAGACTCCTTTCTTCCTCACTTAATAACAGTTTTTAGTTCAATAACATTCGGTATGAGTCAAGCCATTTTGTTTTCTTGCTTATTAATTGGTGGATGTTGTTCCTAGACTCTAATGAAGAGTTCAATGCCACATCTATAAATTAATGCTTATGCAAACAATATTAGAATGCTATTTGTTCATCGTGTTGGTCTGTCAATCTCGCACTTAATTTCACCATCGGAGCATTTGATTCAACTGAATCAATGCATGAGCCCATTGAATTTGATTTACTTATTGTTTTGTGTTTGAATGGAACATTTGTTTGGAACACCTTGAAGTACTTGAGAAATAAAGTGGAGAAAGAAAACTGCTGGTCTATGTCATACATGTGATCTTTTGAGGTACCTGACATTTCACCCATGGTGTTGCGACTCAGGTCCAGGTCTTGAAGCTTTAGATTTCCCACAAAGGCCCTGGCCAGACCCGCGGCTGCCTGGTCACCGAAGTTATTGGCAGAGAGGTTCAGGCGGATCAGCGTGGTGTTCTCCAGGAGCATGTTGGAGATGGCATTGGCCCCCAAGTCTCCCAGCTGATTCTCAGACAAATCAATGTCTGTCAAAGGCATTGCGGTGAAAATGGTCATTTTGCTTTGCTCTACCGAGACAGGAACATGTTACTGTCTGGTGGACCAACAGTGTTTTTCTACACTGTGGATATGTATCATTTCAAAGAAAGACATTTTAGGAAGTGACTAACAATCTAGACTTTTGACTAAAAGCTTGCAGGTTTATAAACTTGGTCCTGAAGCCCTACGAGAGCTCCTTAAAATGAAATGCTTGCTTTAAAATATCCAGCTTGAAAAGGGGTAGAATCGTACGAGACACCCGTTTGCCCACTAAACAACTAAATAATCTAGCCACTTTTATGAATTATTCTTTTTGATGAGTCTTTTTGATTTTCCTTCTGGGTGCCAAAAAACTTCTGTGTTGTTACAAATATCCAGCTCATTAGGGGGGAAATCAGGAGATACGTTAGTCTCCTGTGGCAAAGGAGCTCCCGCAGCTAAAAGAGGAACGGACACCAGTCCTCAAACGAAACGTGAGAGAGAAACGAACAGCGTTGTTGAGTGTCAAGAGGCACCCGCCACACTTGGCAACCAACAGAAGCTGTGGGAGCATCGGCATCGAGCACCTGTGATGTAACAGTTCTCTTTCAACATCTCAGCCAAGGCGGCTCCACCCATCCCCTCCATCCAATTATCCCTCAGGTTCAGCTTCAGGATGTGAGTGTTGGTTACCAAGGGAACTGCCAGGGCTTTGGTACCCTGCGAAAGAATTTTCTCAGCGTGAGAACGCTGTGACTGCTGATAGATTTTCCTCTGTCGCGAGATGGAACATGCAAAAACTGCTTCGTGTGAGTGGCCGTGGCCCTGAGACCAGGTTATTTAGGGCTCCTGGCAAGACCACCACGCGTTTTTGCTTAGGATTTGCTAGGATCAGCCAGTTCCTTCATCAGACCTGAAGCAGGGTGAGCATTTAGCTCGCAGAGCTTTGTGTTTAATGTAGGACGGGACCTTACCTGGGGCCCCAGGCCGTGGTGCATCATGGTTAACTCACTGTCATGCATGTGACATAGGAAGTAGGAGATGGGGACCACACCAAACAGCTCACAGGCTGCCTTATAACGTGCCTGCCCAGTTGGGTTGTACATCTCCCTCACATCTTCAAAAAAAACAATAAAGAACCCACAAAGCTCCCAAATCCATATCCATTGGTGTCCACAGACACTCTATTGTACAGGCAATTGAGCAGGAAACTGTAGCTGACATTGTCTTCTAAGGCACCAGTCTTTATAAGCCTCAAAGTCACTCAGAATTGCTCAGCTTATGTGTAATATATTCTGCCGTTTTTCCCCAAGGCCAATGCACATTGATTTATCAAAAGAAACACAGAGAGGGAAATCATTAAAATGCAGACGAGCTGTGTGCAGAGGATCTGGCGTGAGGCAGACACCTCTGCATCTCGCAGACGAAGGGAAGGCCAGATGCCGACATGAGAAGCACTAGGGCCCGAAACTCTTATAAATCGAAAGTGTGACTCATCGCCTATTAGTGATTTACTTGACTGGAGACTGGTTATCCACTCGTGGTGCCCGCTGCTTGCCTGATATCTTTCTACTCCACGTGTGATTCACCCCGCAGCTTTTAATGAGAGGACTGATAGCACTACCTTTTGGCTCTGGATCAGTGCCGTCGTCCTCTTCTTCGTTGCCCCATGGTTCCTGGCCCATGCCGCCCCCCTCGTCGAGCCCCCTCCCCGTCACTGCCTCTCTTGTGTCCGCTCCCCAGAGCTGAGGCCCGTCCTCTGATGGATCCAGACTTACTCCTGAACTCGGGACTGTCTGTAAGGGGCAGACCTCACATTTTGGCACTAACATCGGTTTTTCATTTCACCTAAAAATAAACAAACTAATTAAAGCCTATTTTCCCCCAGTCATTAAGTTTAGATTATTAACTATGATATTTCTACAAATTTTATCAGAGTAATTGAAGTTATCTACCCAATCCAAAGCTCACTGAGCCAGAAATGTTCAGGTTGTTGTTGTTTAACCATGTACCCATGTATTCTAGCATAGTTGGTAACCACACATAGTTTTTGAGACAAATTTCATGCAGACCATTAATCTGCCTATCCCCAGTTAAGTAATCAGGTCATGGTACAGCAGGAGGTGCACTTACCTTGCTGTTAGCGTTACCGCAGCCAGACGCCTCTCTAGGCCTGCTTAGCGGTCTGTCTTTCTCACCACCTAGCTGGGAAAGCTCACTCTCCATTTCAGCGTCTTTGTCTCCCACGATGCAGAGCAATTAAGACGCCTCCTTTACCAGCCTTTTGAGGTCACCATGGCGTCAGTGAAACATACATTCAGTGTTCAGGACATTCTCAGGGACACTCTTTCTCAAGAAACAGATATGGTCAAGGCAGCACTAATCTCTTTATCTGTCAGTGCAAGTGAAATGCAGGAATTACAGTGGGAGCACTGGTTCTGTGAGTAAATTTGCCCAGCTACGGGATTTGCAGAATTTTCTTTAATGCCAAACTGGCTACTAGGAAGACCAGCCCCCTTCAGACAGGGAGTGGCATTTGGTTTAACCAGTTGTAGAATTGTGAGTTTACCTGGCCTCACTTCTTTAAGTTAGCTGGGTCTGTAGAGCAGCCTCTCTGGTGAGTGTTTGTTGTCAGTTACCATGGTTCTGTAGCAAAGCGCTTGTCCTTTGTGTAGGGACTTCTGAGTATGAGACCTTGAGAGCTAGCAGGTTAACGCTAATGTGGGGACACAGTGCAGTGTCCTTTGTGCCAAGCTGTAGAGGCCAGTTTTAAATAAATTCAGGAGCTAACAAGACTAACTAAACAAGCTTCTTCCAGTCTGCAAACAAAAAAAAAAAAAAAAAAAAACACTGACAGACAAAATGAATCAACCAAGTTGGTGACATAGAAATTATTTTTTTATTAAGTAAATGACCAGTTGGTTTTGCAGCACGCACTAAACGGAGAATTACGAGGCCTGATAGATTCCACAATAAAAGGAGCGTCGTCTGAGGCCATTTCGGTCGTATTTTAGCAGCAGTGACACGAAACACTAACATTCCCCATGTACATTATCGCCCAGGGATGGATACAATTACAATACAGTGCTACAATGCTATTAGACAAACAGCTTCTTTAAAATGTCACAGCATATATCATGCATTCAGAGTACGGCTGTAATGTCCCACATTTAAGGGATATTAAATACCTTAATATTTTTTTTGCCAGCAAAACAAACAAATACCCATTTATATAACCAAAATACATTCTTAGAAAGACCATGTTATATAATTCAGTTCTCAGCCTCTTTGCCTTTGTGTACATTTTGCACGCTTTACATCACAGAGTTTAGGCAGTAGAATAAATAATCAGTAAGCGAATGCATTGATAAATGTTTCTGTAAAAGCCACATAGTTAAATTTTCTTTTTCAGCCCCAAAAACATCTTCCATTAAAAATGTTTTTTTCCCCACTTGCAGAAGGAACTCATATTTAAATTCCTGTAGATCAGTCCTGCCCCCAGGCTTCTCACAAAATAAAGACTTAAAGATACAAAACAAATAGGGAGGTTGAAGGGAAGACCGGCAGACCGGAGATATGCAGAGTTACGGGTCAAAACATGGTCTCACCGGCTTTACGCAAAGCCTGCAGAAAGGTTTAGCTTTCAGTCCACCAGACGCGAGCGATGAGCTGGTGTAGTGCATGCATCAGACGTTTCTGGAGGAAAAATAAGCAGTCCGTCTCATTTCAATACAGCAATCATTTTGTTTTTAAAAACAATAGCTGAGTGCACAGTGCAGCAGGGTCCTTGTTGTGAGAGTAAATGGCCTGGCCGCCGAGAGGCCCCGTTCGCAGAAAGGCGAAGCGTCGAGTCGGCGCATATCTGAGAAAGAGGCCACAGACGCTTCGCATCTCAAAGTTCACCACCAGAAAAATGATTAGTGATGTTGAGGAAAGGTTCCAAACGAAAGACAGGAAATGAAGCTGCCAGATTTTCCTTTGTTCCTTTCTGGCTTTCATTCAGAGGTAATTTTACTGTACCAAATGAATAAAGTACATAAAAAAATCTTTGTACAAGTTGGGGGGGGTAGTTTGAGGACCTGTCCATGTGAGTCATGCGAGTGGGTCATTCCAGTGCAGAGTGGTCACTAGGGGGCCCTAAAGGGGGGTGCTGAACTGGGAGAGGTGGGGGGAGGAACCGGCAGTGACTTCTGAACCATAAGGAAAAAAAGTCAGTCCTCAGAACATTCTGATAAGCACACTTGGGGGGGCGGGGGGTCAGGAGGAAGCATGCATGACAAAGGTGGTTCAGGCACCCCCCGGTTTGATGTGGCCCAACAGATGTCAGCAGAGGCTTTGCGGTCCACGTGGATCCACACCTGTCTTTTCCACCGGTTTCCACTGGGCCTGGTAAGGTGGAAAGCAACGCCAATCCAAATTACACGCTTTAGTCATCGCCCGGAATGCGCCGGAGGCAAGCCGCCCACTCCCATATCGCTGGACGGCAATGAGTTTCCACACAGCAAAGCCTGAGACACTGTACACAGAACTGTGCAACGTCTTTTCATTTTCTGTCACTGTACTGAATGAGGTCCCTTCACTCCCAGTCAATGGCGAGGCATCCGGAGAGTAAGGACACTATCCAGAGGCTTTCCAGCCCTCCCTTTTATACTCAGCTCAGTGAGACGACATTTCATGTGTGATCTAAGAAAGTACACAGTCAGTTTCACACTAAGTGTCACCCGGGTGCTTGTTTGTCGAGATAACGCAAAAGAAAGCCTTTCAAAAAAAGCACGCTACAGACGTCTTAGTTTGATGCAATACTTACACACTGTTACCAAGAACAATTTTCCCCCCCATAAGGAAAAAGTCAGATGGATAATGACTCGCGATGGTGTTGATCTTCCTGGGTTCCTCACCCTCATGAAACAGTGGTTATTGGCTAGCATCTTAATGCTTAATGCAGCCTCACAGTCTGGACACCGATCCTCAAAATCGGGGCGGGGGGGGGGGGTGACCAGGCATGCACTTCGATGGACTGTCAGCAGGGATGCTGAATCCCATTTGCTCTGTTAAAGCCGCAGCAGCAAAAGGGGCCAGCAAACTAAGCATTAGGAACCCAATGTTATGCCTCTCCATGTTGTCGTCTGTCTTAATATCTGCTGCACCATGTCAGGGGAACCATGGCTTCATTTGGAGTGTGTACAAACAGGACCTTCCCCCTTAAAGACACCCATGTTAGCGTCAAAAACACTCCACCTTATGAACAAGGCATTTATTCTCACATTAAATATTTAACATTGAATATACTGAATACGCCGTATACCGCTGTCGCACTCATGCATTGTTACTGAGACAGCTAGCTGGTTGGGGGGGAAACAGTGCTTCAAAGCAAATCAATTTCAAAGTAATGAAGAAAAAGTGCATTTGGGGGAAGAAAAAAAAACCCCACAACCTCTGAAAATAACATTTAAAATGATTTCTACAGACCAAGTGCATTACCTAACCATCGCAAAGCATAACTGGTAGAAAAATGCATTGGTGATAATTTACAGTATAAAACTTGGCACAGTATTGTTGACTAGCTGCTTGGTTTACATGAGTTTCCCCTTCAGGGGATCCAGTCCAGGTGACTTGGCTTGGTCCTGCACATTTCTATGAACAGAACACCCTGAAATATAAAATGAAGATGGGCTGCTGTAGTTATTCCAACACTCACAAAAAACAGCCACTAGATGCTTTACAATCATTGAGTCAATCCACCCGGACTTGCTTATATTGTACAGATAAGTACTTATACAAAAGCTCTTATCATGAGATGTCCAAATGTGACTGTGGAAAACAGAGCCACTTGGAAAACCATAATCCTGTTAGATGCAGGCCCTTCAAATTGTAGTTTCTATGGTTACCATGCTGATTTTGTGGCATCATTCTAAAAGCTGGAGCTTCTTCAGATTACAACTAGCGGTTCCCTTCTATAGAACCTCAAGGAACAAATGGGGATCTCCTCAGGACAGTAAGCAATTTGACCCATGAAACAGAGAAGCTGCAGAAGACTTACTCATCTGAGTCCTTCTTGCTCTCCTCAATGAAAGCGATGGATTCCGACCTCAGCCTATTGGTGACCTCATAAGTGCGCAGGGTGACCCCAAAGATGTCTTCATGGTAGCGGTTTTCGTCCTGGAATGAGATCAGTGCGCATAGTAAAAGGACATCTCAGAATGAGTGCTGACCTTGTGCCTGAAGGTTTCAAACAGAGGAACCCCATACACGTAATTTGCTGATATAGAAGCCAGCATCCTCCAGGGGCATGTTGCCCTGCAGCTTAACAATCTGCTGGACGGTCTTCAGGACATCCCCAGCCATGGTCACATCCCCACACACGTAGATGTGACCAGCCCGCTCCTTCAGGTAGCTGTAGACTGTCTCCGACAGCTGCTCACGGAGAATATCTTGGACGTATTTCTGAGAGACAGAGAGTTGTCATCTTTAGAACTTTACCCGTGGAAGACTTTCAAATGCCCTTGTTAGTAGCAAGACTAAATTGGCCAGCTTGCTGATGAAGTTAGCCAAGCTGTGTTCCTACCTTTGGTTTTCCTGGCTCTCTGGAGTAGGCTGTATACAGTTCTTTGAATATCCCTTTGTTTTTGGCCTGAATCGTTTCTTCTTTGTAAATGTGATCGATTTGTGACTGCCGACATCCAAAGACGAGGATCATGGGGCATGCTGTGATCCCTGGACCGTAAAAAACAGACAGGCCTCATTGGCATAAGCCACAAGGCACACCTGACAGAGTGTGAAGACATTAAGGTCAGCCGAGACGCACCCCTCTGCTCCAGATCATGCAGCCTCTGTTGCCAGAAGCTTCTGAAGGGGGCGATTCCAGTTCCAGGTCCAATCAGGATACATGGAGCTTTGGGATCTTTGGGCATCTGGAAGGTTGGAGCTCTGGAACAGATGTTTGATCATATATTCACACTGCTTACAGTGATTAGGAAAAACTATATGTTACTCATTAAAATATTCATGGGAGCAACTCCCACTATATTTATCCTTTAGTCAATGGTATGTGTGTGGAAAAATACATGGTCATAAATTGATTGCAGAGCAGCTCGAATGGAGAATAAATGGTTTCATGCATCCAAGTTCAAGATAGTCTTACCCTCTAACAAAACATGGAACCATTTCGTCAACCTCTATCCTGTTCAACCAGGAAGAACAGACGCCATGGTGAATTGGGCCTTCACTGTCTGAAATAGATGATTACACATCAGTGTTCCTCTACCGTACCCTTTGAAATACACAAGCAGTAACAATGTCGGGGGTAAACCATTTAGGGGCTTATTTTCCCCCACATTAAACATGAAAGGCTGTTGTGTTAAGGTACTTAACCTAAATTGCTCCCCAAAAATAAATAAAAACACAATTCAGCTGCATGAATGGATTAGAGTGCAAGTCGCTTTAGATAAAAATATCAATTAAAAAGCAAACGTTGATCTGTAATCAAAAGCAAACTTTCGTTTGAGAGGTTCAAAATGACTTTCCTCGGGTAATTTAGCAAAAGTACACATTAAAATTGGTTTCCATCTGCTAAAACATATTCTGTTTGACAAGCTGAAATAACATCTTTTTACTGAGAGCTTAAGGTTTAAGAGAAAATGAGGCTAAAGCGTTTCCCTCACCTCTGGTGCGGTAAGACACCACGGCCACTGTGAGGTGGATCTCCCCAGGGAAGGTGTCCGGTGAGGAGCTGATTGAGTAGTAGCGTGCCTGCAGTAGGGGCAGCTGGGTGAGCAGGAGCGTGGATGGGATCTGAAGGGAGGGGAACTCCTCCAGAACCTCCACCATGGTGGGGTTGTTGTACCATTTCCACTCCTCATATTCCTGCAAGCCCTGGTGACATTGGATTGTGGACAGCGACAGTCAGTTATGTGTTTTCCATTTTGTACATATGCCTTGGGCCAGTATTATAGATAAGACTGTTCTAATCGACAGTCTGATCCAAAATAACCAACAGAGAAGTTTGCTTTGAAAATATACCAGAGCATGAACAATGAATTATGACTCTGCTAATGTTTTCAGAACATTCATGAAATGGATATTTGATTGTGGGTGGATTCATAATTAAATGTGTCTGTGGGTTACGGCATCTGAACCAAAACACACATTATCTATGAAATATGACAAAGGAAATGGACCAAACAAGAAAAAGCGGAGTTTGTCTTTCAGCTTCCACGTCACGTGGACTTGTGAGCGGTTCTGTAAGCTCCACCGATCCCTAACCACCAATCATTTGGTTCTACCTTGCCGAGAAGCTCGAGCTTCTTTTTCTGCTTTTCATTGCTGGCCAAGGAGGCGAACTGCTGCAGGAGGAGAGGGCTGGGTGGAGTTGTGATATCCAGAAAATACTTGAAGGCCTGATAGATGGTACAAGGGGGAATACGAGTCTCATCTGTCCAGTTGCTGATCACGCCTTGGAAGGACAATAAAGCAACACAGAATATTAAAACCAGAAAAGACAGAAGGAATGAATGAATGCATGCATTCATCTTCCAAAAACACTGTTCCGTATCTGTGAATTTGGTGAAATCAGAATTCAGTCCCAGCAAACCAATGGGAGGGGGAAACCCTGGCTGGAAGACTAGTCTGTCACAAGGAACACAATCTCACACTACAGGCAATTTAGAGACACAAATGTGAGATGCTTTTGGGCTGTTGGAGAAAACTGGAGTACTTGGAGGAAACATGGCAAAAACACTACACCCACAGACCCCAAGTCAGGAAGCAAACCAACAAACAGGGAAGTACACAGTTTGAGAAAGTATGTTATACATGCAAGTGTCTGGAAAATATGCAGTGGCAAATATCAGGAAACAGATTACCTAAAGCTGTGCTTCTCTCTTCTAAGAACTCCACCTTCACAATCTGATTGACAGGTGGAGCATCTTCTAGCTTTTCAATGAGTGAGTTCACCAAGTGTTCATGATTGCCAGCAAAGACACCTAGATGGTCTCCAGGGTGGTACTTCAGGCTGTCATGGTTATTTGTGTGGAGTTTCAGAAAGATTGTGGAACGACTGGAGGGGGGAGATATTCAGAAGGCAAGCGTTAACTTCAGTGACGGTCACACTTCTGCCTAATGTGCAAGACTATGACCCAGCAAAGACAGATCAGACTACCTACTCAGATTTAGGACTTTGTAGGTTTTGTCGTTTCAGCAGCTTTGCTCCATAAACCTTCTTCTTATGTATGTTGTACAGCGCTGTGGGTAGAAACAAAAGCAGTAATAAGTCAGGAGGAAGTACCCACAGAACCTGCACAGTGTGATGAGGCTACGTTGCTTGTATTTAGCTGGCTTCTTGCTCTGTATGAGCCGTTAATGAGACAACCTTTACCTTGTGTCAGCTCCGGAGCCTCAGCAGTGTATGTGAGGCGGAACTTGCTCTTTTTCCAGCTGCGGTCATTGCTGATTAGAGAGTCATTGGCCTTCTCAATGTTCACATCATCACCAACGCAGAAAACGTCACAGGCAGCCTTTAACAGATGGCAAGTCAAGGGGCTGATTTGGGTGAGATGAAACCATGCATGGCACTTTTCTATTGTCGATATGTAATCAATCCACAGACACCCAGAAACACTGACCCAGCAGGATCTGCACTTATCGTGTATCTATGGGCAAAACTTGGAGCAGTCAGTCAATAGGATGATTGATTTGATTTATGTAGAAAGATCTCAAGGTCACTGTGACCTCTCCAGGTGTAACTGACCCCCACATACCCCCTGCTCCCACCTTAAAGACCTTCTTGGCCCATGTTCTGAAAGACTCTTCCTGTCCGCAGAGCTCATCCCCCTCTCCCATGCGTAGGATGCGCTCCCCACCGAGCTCCTCAAACAGCGTGTCCACAGCGTGGGCAAAGGCACAGAAGTGTGGATACGCCCTGGAGCCAAGGCCAAACACAGAGAACCTGCGCGGAGCGGGCAAAAGCAATCATGTGGGCTCCCCTTTGGACTCCAAGCTCCAAACAGCAGTAAATATGCGGAGTGTCATGCTGTTTTTTTTTTTTCCTTACATGAAATCATTTCAGGCCCTCTTCCTCAAAATGAATTTTTGCATCAAAGAGGAGCTCCACATACTTAAAACACCCACAGAAGACATCTGTAGCTCTACCCTCCCACGCAGCATAAATGTAAGCGTGTTATGGGTTAAGCCATTAAAGGTAAGATCCATGCTGATTTTGCTGATGAGATGTGCACGCTCCTCCATCCTATCAGATCGATGCCAGAGAGCCAGCCTCTGGTAATTTACCTGACATTGGCGAGAGGACCAGTACTCTCGAAGTTGACCTTCAGCTCTGGTTCATCACTGGAAGATTTGCGTGTGTCTGAATACGAGGAGACACTGTTGAAGCGAACTTTGTAGCTCCTGCAAGGATGCGTCGGGTTGATTGGGTGTAAAAAATATAAATTGGGGGAGAATTAGAGTGCAATGATTTGCAATGCAGAGAAACAGTAGAGGAAGTGTAGGTCACTGAGGATAAAGATACCATCAATATCTCTGTACCATACTGTTGCAGGACTTCAACAAAGGAATGGTGACTCACTTTCTGTCTTCGGTGTTGGAGGTTGGATGTCTCATTTCCATCAAGGCAGCGCCAAATTTCTAAAAAGCAACAGGAACTTACAGCCAGCCCATTTCATCAAGATATTTTTCAGCATGACGTAGATAACCCTTTTTTTTAGCTATTGATACAAGGGGAATATAATCGTTCACAGCTACAGAGCAGAAAATGAACTCATCTCTCAGTACCTCTCCATTTTCAGGTGGGTCTCCATTTCCAAATGTACTGGTCACCACTAACACTAAGGTTTCATGTTCCAGATCCACGACATCATAATCATCCATTGACATCACCTGGCACACAGAAGCAAAATGAAAGGAACGGTTGTCAACCCCTATATTTTCCCTTTGACACCCTGTATTGTACCCCTGACAGAACAATCCAGAAGGACCCCTAAGCAAGGCCATTTAAGGCAAACACACACAGCAAACCAAAAACTTTTCTGAATGAACAATCTGCCTAAAAAGACAGATGCTATATTTTTTTTTATATATATACACACTTGACCTTTCAGGCACAGACGCAACATAATATGTACTATGAAAAGCTTGACGCTTCTGGCTGCATTTACAATTCACACCCGTGGGTATGGCTAAAACGAGCGCCTGCAGGCAATTGTGAGCTCAGAGGCGGCAGCATTTGGACGAGGATGGGAGGATGCTCAGCGCAGTCATCTGTGTTTGCACCCCTAACACCCCTGCTCCCTCATCACAGCCTTACTCTATGACAGAAATCAAAACTGACATCCTGCAGGGAAACTCAATGACAGGAAAATGTCTATTATTCCTGGTATTTCTTTTAAAGGGCCACATTTTCACACCTGAGCAGTCTTCCTGATTTTGCTTTAAAAAAAATAAGTGTAACATGCTTGGAGGAATAAATTCAGTTAAACCTCCTCTCGTGTTCCTTGTCATGGAGGAGAGGGGGAAAAAAAACGGAGCACCACTGGAAATTTGTCAATAGTGTGGATATTTGTTTTGTACCCAGAGCTGTTTTATCAGGCATGCATGTATATTTATTAGGGCTGTCAAAATTAACGGGTTAATGCGAATAAATCCATCATCATGATTAATCTGATTAAAATAACGCAATTAACCCGAGGAGGACTCAAAATCCCTGAAATGTCTCTGCCAACGCATTTCGGGCAGTTTTGGCGCGTTCCATTTGCCCTCGGCACTTGTATTCCGAGTCGGATTCCGAGTGTTGAAGCCAGAAGTGACGACATGCGCGCTCTTGTTTCTCGGAGATCCGAGAAATATCTCGGAGGTACAGAGGATCCCGAGTTCAGAATCCAAGATGGCTGCGCCCTTTATCAACAGAAGGCACACACTTTACCATCCAACTTATCTATGGACGTGTTGCTTAGGAGTTTTATACGTAAAGCACCGCGCGTAATGTGTTATCGACTGATATTGCTAACAATGGCAATTAACCGGGCTAGAATGGGATTTCATGATTAGTCGGATTATTTGTCCGATTTACGGTAGTTCGGGCTAATTGTAAGTGAACGAAGATAAAGACCATTTAAACTGAGGTACCTTAAATGCGATTAATATAGATTAAAAATGAATGATATTTAATCGTGATTAATCGAAATTAAGCGACAGCAACCCTGTGATTAAAATTTTAATCGTTTGACAGCACTAATATTTCTCATTCATTCATTTTTCTGAAATCACTGAGGAACACAAAACAAAAGGCGGGAGTTACCTTGGCATCAAAGGCGTGCTTGAAGATCTCACACAGGGTTTTGGCATAGACCTGGGACTTCCCTGTTTCGGTGGCATACAGTATGGTGGACTTCACTCTCTTTGCCATGGCTTGACCCATGAGCTTGGCAGAGAACTTGACCGCCCTGTGAATGTGATGTGGGCTGTAAGTGGGGGGGCAAAGGCCTTAAAATCTTCATCCCTCCCCATCTTAGGGCCATTCATGGACACCATAACTTCAGAAGTACTCTCAGGTCCTTCTCTCTACAGCAGGCACCATATTTTGTGCTAAATTGCAATGGCAGTCACAATTACCGTAATTACCTCTCTTTGTTTCGGGGCAATCATGGTAATAGGTCTATAAAAACGCACCTAACGAGGAGCTGATTACCCCCCTTGGCGATCATCGAGCGGATTACATTGTTAGACACGCTGTCTCCACATGCATCCCCCCCTGCACCTCACCTGATGCTCATCATCACCTCCAAGTGAGGGTAAAACGGGATAAATGAGGCCAGCGGAGGCAGCGCATGTCTGGCTGCCCAGTTCTGCTCAGAGGCGTGATGAAGAGCATGCAAAAAGCATGTGGACTCACATAAGCACAGACAGGGGAATGCTTAGCATGCACTTATCTGGAGAAGATGAGAATGTTGCCCCCCCTCTCCCCCCTCTTACTTTGCCAGCTTCTTGAAGCCAATCGCTCTCTTTTTTGTTGGCGTTCCATTCACTCCTTTCCACACATGAGTGTTCCATGGGTCGGGCTGTAAGAAACAGGAGTGCGAGTAGGGGCCATAATTCATAACTTCAACCTTATTAGCCAATGATATGTTTTACTTGGATGAGTGACAGGGGAGAGGGCATTCTGGGGACCAATCAGATTCCAGCTGGGGTCAGTGCCCCTTTGGCCCTACTCCTGCAAACGCCCCTGCGTGAGAGCTGTCGATGGGGGGGTCTGAACCCCAAGATGGCTTCCCAATGGGCTGCTTTTCCCCACTGACCTGGTACTCAAAGGAAGGCGTAAGTCGATAGTTCAGCATCTCCTGGTGGAACACTGGCGTGATGCTCCCGGACATGGGTGGCACAATCCACACCCAGTCCCCGGGGCAGCCTCCCCGGACCCGGAACTCATTCTCCATGTGCTTTATGAAGGATTCGGTAGCCGAGTGGTGATCCACTATGGTCACTTTGGAGCTCTGGAGAGAGAACAGGGCAAACAAGAGTATGAGGGGGCTGAGGTGTGAGACTCATTTCCCACTGCAAACTGTGATTTTCGGACCACGTCATGTCCTGTTTGCCAGTATGTCAAAAAAATACATCTCACAGCCTGGTAAAAAAAAAGAAAAAAAGCATCATTTCAGTCTACTGTTGTGACTTAATTGAACTAGTCGTAAAGACTGCGACACCCCTGATTGGGTTTCCTGCGCCTTCGCAGTTTCATAATTATTTTTATTCCTAATCCGGCATGACATCTTTCTATGTCAGGTGTTCCCTCACATCAAATTCTCAGAAAAACAGTCTTGCAATTCAGAATGAGTTTCTGTCTATGCGACACCTCAGCAAAATGAAAAATAAACAGCCACATGTTATCAATGCAGTCATGGTTGATTCGGGTCCTGAGGAATGATGAAGACCACTGTGTTTTGGGAAGGGATAACGGCACCTGAAAACTGTGGAGGACTGCAATGTTTATCTCAACCAGCGCCTGGTCTTTCCACAGCGATGAAGTCTTCCTGGTATCTAAAGTCATTTTTTGTGCCACTTCCTGCATTACACAGCACAAAAATACAAGTGAGGTTTACAGTGGAAAATTAATGTGACGTTAATCCTCTGAATTGTACTAAGTTCTCCAAATTGCCATATAAATTCAATGACAACATGCATCTAGAAAACCTTTTTTTCTATTAGAATATTCTAGCTTTGGCTGCCTGCTTAATGCTTTAAGTAAATATTCATAAAGATCAAATAAGGCAGCTGAATTGGAGAAATTCATTGAGTTACTGATATGACATGAATAAAACCACTGAGCAGGCCATTAATTAATCTAGCAGTCTGCTGCATTTAAGAGATTGCTAATGGAGCATAAAGTCTTAGGCCAAACAGTAAGTCTTTGAAGAGACTTGGTTCCCCATTTAAAGAGTAATTTTCAGTCTTGCAATGTACTCCTCCTGTGCTGAACTTTCATTTCAAGGGTCTCAATAAATACAGTGTTCCAGAGAGGAAGACAAAAAGCACAGCTCCATCAAACAATTACTTGGTCAATACTGAAAGCTTTTCATTTCGCCTACAATAAACAATTTGATCGGTAGAAGCTTTTGGGGTATGTCAACAGTGGTAGAGATTTGTTTTCTTGGGATGCTAGACCGTAATAGGAGAAATAGCTGTAAGTTTCTCGCCAAGTCAGTCAGTCACCCCAGTGATGGCTGCAGTACCTCGAGGATATTGTAGCGAGAGGCATCACAGAAGTCGCGCACGCCTATCTCTGTGCCCATGTACCAGCCACTGAAGGGGCAGCCAGTGAACTCCAGCCCCCCGATCTCCAGCAGCATGTTTGACACAGCAGGCAGCCCGTACCACTTCAGGTTCAGCTCTCCAAACCACTCAAACCTGCATACAAGCACAATGGAGAAAGGCGAGTCAACCTCCAGAGCTGTGCTCTTGACAACCTTACCTTCAAATGATCCCGCTGGATGAAGGTTTGAACTGTAAAACTGCACTTTGAAGATGGATCATTAACCTGTACACAGATTCTCTGTTCGTTAGCAAACCCAAACCGCAAGCTGTTCTTAACCATGGACTCTGGTAGGTGGTCTCACAGCATCAGAATGCTGTCTACCACATTCAAGAACAATCTTTCCCCATCAATAGGTAAATCTGAACTTTAGCAGTATTACCTACACTACGTGAATTGACATTTAGTCACTGTATACACTGTTGCTGTTCATTGTACTGGGTGCGGCTGAACAAGTAGGCATTGCACTGCTCTTATTTAATGTGGCAAATAAAACACCTTGAAATGTTTCATTTTGGCAATATGCATTTTTTTCTATTGACTCATTCATCTTAAACTTTTTCATGCTGCCAACTGCGATCTTTCGTGACCCAACCTGCCAATGGATGTCAACCAGTTTAACAAGTGGCTACACATGGAATCCTTTGTGTTTGATTACTAAGGGGGTAACACCAGGGGCATAGTTGAAGATGAATGGATAGAGGAGCTCAATCTATATGGAGCAGGCGTGATGGCAAACATATATAATATAAAATGCTATTCATGACTTAAGCCAATGAATACACATTTATTTGGGGGAGCTAAAAACACATTTTAAGGGGGCTAAAGCTCCCCTAAAATAGGCCTAATGACACGGCCTGAATGATACAATTTAAGTAAAAAAATGATTCTTTAAAAAAAAGGGGCCTGCCACTTTAAATTTGGTCATCTGATGAAAGCACATGCAGGTTTATGGCCAAAACCACTCAGACATCTGTAGGAGTTTCAAACACAGAACTGTCTGGCCTAGGTTCCATCTGGTGGCTGCTTTGGAGATCCTGAGCCTCCATTAATCTGATGAACACGTCCCTTCTGCTGCCACAGCAGAAGGGCTGCAAGAATTTCACGCAATGGGGCGACATCAGACATGTCAGTTGCACGGCCAACCTGGCAGCGTCCCCAGGGCCTGCTGATACAGTTCCAAGGGACGCAGCCAGCCTAAGACTTGGCAACGGGTGCCCTACACAGGCGTGCATGTCCCTCTAATCCAATGGCCGCCCTGAGCTCATACGCATGTGTGTCAGCAGTGCAAAGGGGGTGTCGTTTATCCATCCGTCCATGGTAGGGACCATTAGCCCTAAATCGGTCATAGAAAATGGCACCGATTGTTATGCGTCTAAAAATTTTCATCCTCTGAGATGGACTCACTTGGGATGGGTGATTGGCACCTCCAACACCAGGTCATCGGGAATCTCGAAAAGCTCTGGATCATTGCCGTTGGCTTGGAGGAGGAGGGGTAGGACATCAAAGCGTCCCTTTGGTGCTTTCCAACCTTGTTGTATGCAGATCTGTGAGAATAGAAAAAAAAAGTGTTGCAGGTTAAAACGAACGGATTGGGCAGAGGGGTAAGCATGGACCTTATTCATGTCACTGCTCCAATCTGCAAGACAGCCTCACCATTTACCTCAGTCAATTCAACGGATGCTGGATCTCCCAAAATGGATCCATCAGGCTGTTTGTAGCCCGCATACCGAATTAACTGGCTGTTCCAGATACGGAAATCGTGCTTGCCATCTGTCCTCTGAGGAAATATGGTAATGGCAGACCTACAAATAGAGCACACATTGCATAATAGTGAAAGATTTACGTGAGCACACAGTCACAAAACCCAGGAGTCAAACTTGTTAATTGAATTTCCTTCGGGCTACTAACAGCAGCGGTTGAGAGGTGGGCAGTGTAATCGTGTCTTCCCAGCATCTGCACAATTCCTCACATAAAGTCCAGGTATAGAAACTACTTATTGCTGACTGAATATATACATAGAAAAGTGAAGAAATAAAAATTGGTGCATGTTAACATGAGAAATTTATACAGCTTTGGATGTGCTGAACTCTCCGGACAGTGTTCCCCATATCTCAGATTTCACTTATCAGCTTGGTTTGTGTCTTTTCCCATATGCCACCATTTCACAGGGTGTCCATGTTCCTGCCCTTGTGGACAATGAATTGATAAAACATGGATGGAAACGAGATTGTAGATCTGCATAAGCATAACTGTTGACAAGCCTCTTGTGCTTGAGATCCTCCCACATTAGCAAGCAACCGATTCCCAGGGCAGTAGGTCATATCACCATGCAGGAAACAAACTGCCAAGACGACTCCCCCCACCCCTACTGCCACACAAATTTAATCTTCACAGTTTTCACATTCCATGTTCCATCTTCATGACGTGTCCCCTGTATCCTGACAGCGAGGCAGGGCAAGGCCAGCACCCCGGGCTTTGGGGAATCAGCAGGAATTAATCAGACGGGTTCATGGAGCCACTACTGAGTATAATAAGGCCCAATGAGGCGGATCAGTGGTCGTCAGCTAACGAAAGCTGACGGGGAAGGAAGGGGGACAAATTAAAAATATATATGTACACACACACACACACACACACACACACACACACACACACACACACACACACCTCTCTCTCTCAGTGGTATCGTCTATGGGAGATGGAGTGTGTGGGAGAAAGGGTTCCATGGAAGCCTACCTGAGGTTGCCTTTGTTGGTGGCATACTTGATGTGGTTACAGATGTAATTAAACATTCCATGGGCAGTCGTGCAGTCCCTAGCATCAAATACCTGGTGAAGACAAAAAATGCTCTTTGAATAAGCCAAAAATATCTGCAGTATTAATACTGGTCAGCATGAAATAATCATTCACCATTTGTTCCATCTGCCACCTTTCATTCAATACTGTAATTTAACTTGAAATAATTTGAAAAAAGCACCAATAACTGAATGCAATGTGTTCTCTGTGGTTTATCCATTCCTTGTGAGCGATTGAGAGGATGTGGGAGGAATTGTTCCTCAAATAAAACTATCTTCTGGCCAACGTGACAAAGTCATTTACTAATTTGAACGTCTACACTTTCATTTAATACTGCAATTTATTTGGACATAATTGGAAAGATAGATCAATAACTGAAAGCAATGAGATCTGATGTGGCGAGTCCACACAGTGCGAATAAAGATCATAACTGCTCCTCACCTGAAGTTTGGACCACTGGATCCTTCCCACACATCGCGCCGCATTCCTCCAGGCATGCTTAGCACCGTAGATAAGCTCAGTGTCTTTCAGCTGGTAAGTCCCAGATGCCTCAATCTCTTTTGTGACCTCCTCCAGCCGGTCCATATGGGCCTTTGAGCCAAACCTGCCCACAGAAGTGTTCAGAACCAACACTTTTACAACTGAAGTTCTGTGCCATCACAACACTGAGTCAAGAATTTACCACCACTGTGTTCCCTTACTCCAGTGTCAGTCCTGACTTACCTTTTTATGGAGGTATAGTACTGGTTGATAAAATCAGTAGCAAGAGGAAGTAGCTCTTCTTTGGGTCGGACCTCATCCGGTTTCCTGGCCTGCTGATTTGGGGTCATCACGGACCCAATACACACACTCTCTGTGCAGATCGGTACCTACAAAAATAATCCAAAAATGCATTTAGGTACGGGTCTTTCGGTTCAGTACAGTTCTGTACAAATGCAGAATCTTTGTGTGTTTCTGTTTTTCCCCTGAGTGACATTCGGGAAGGTAATGATGAAACCGCGCCACTACACATATTCGCGTACCTCCTAATGTGAAGCAAGAAGTTATTCACGTGAATACGAGTACAGCACAGATATTTTTTTTAAATGACGCACCATAATGGATATTTATTTTGTTATGTTGTTTTTTGTGTGACAATATTTGCAGCAGTATTGACAGACTTTATTTAAGACAGTCATACTTTGTTCAGTAAACCACTGTTTAATAAAGAAAAGATGCAATTTATGTTTTGTTTCTTTCACCCACGCAGTACTGAAAACATACCGAACCGTGACTTCAAATCCAAGGTGCGTACCAAACCGTGACTTCAAAACCGAGGTACGTACCAAACCGTGATTTTTGAGTGCCATTACACCCCTAATGTCTATCCTATGTACACACAATGCATAATGGAAATTGCAGCCATCAAATTACAAAACGCATACAACCCACCTCGAATTATGGTAGAGCCTATCGCAGGGTCCCCCAACTCTGATCCTGGAGGTGCAGAATCCAACACAGTTTATAGATTTCCCTGCTCAAACTTGTTAAATCAGCTAATTACCAGGTTTAGTAGGTGTATCAAAGCAGGGAAATCTGTAAACTGTTACACATTGGCCTTCCAGGACTGGAATTTGGGAACCCTAGCCTACAAGCTTGCCAAGCATTCTGCCTTATAGAGGGCGGGGGGGGGGATCCACCATTTCACTAAATCTCTTAACATGCCCAGTGGTCTCACTAGGCCAAAAAGTGGAAACTTTCAGTCCAATGAAGTGCGACTAAATGTGATTGGGATGCAATCATCCCAATCAGCCATCGATATACCACGTAGGTTACAAGCAACAGGTCATGAGTCAAAGATGGCTGCTGAGAAAAAAAAAAAAACAGCTTGGCATCACTGAAATGAGCCACGTCATCTGACTGGGCCACCCGTTCGAAGCACTGACCCATATTGCACATGATTCATGATTCATGAATGAGGGTCTGATGCATTTACGCTCTAAGATGCTCTGGGATGGCATCACTCGAGTCCATTCAGTGATCAAGGAGTAGGAAGCCATTTTAAAACCAGGTAGTTCAAAACAAAACAATTTCACTTCTTTTTATATACCTCATCAGTGCTAAGTGGCTACCCTGCTAACTAATGGGGCATGAGTCTGAAACATAGCTTGTGGTACGTAATACATTGCAACATCCATACTCACACTGATCAGTAATGGACAGTTAACAACCGACTCGCCAAAGAAATAAACCTGCAATCCTGTCCGCAATTGAATATTTGATTAATATTAAAGCAGGAGAGCCAAAATACTTTGATAGAATCTAGCACACGGCACCTTGCTGGAGTTTAGGTGCAACGTGTCAGTGTACAGCGTCCCGGTCTCCCAGTTCTTGGCCTTCATGAAGCGAGGGCACCTAGATGGACTCCCATTCTGCGAAGGCTTCGTGGGGGACATTACGCCTTGAGATACCTGCAATAGATGAGAACAGGCAATGTGCAAAGATAGTGAGTACTGTGGAGAGATTACCAGAATGACAGAATGCAAAATGAACTAAACACTCCAGAGAAACGTTAGTCATAAATCCATGATATCTACTAAGTCTGACAGACTTGCGTTGACACAAATAAGAATCCGTTGTCAGCCTTTTGCCACTAAATCAGCAACGCAATATGAAAATGTCATGGACCGGGGCGGACTTGGTGCGCAGATGTGGCATGGTGCAGGCAAAAGGACTGGATTCACTTGCGACTCACGGAAAAGGGTTTAATTGGAACGGAACGCTCTACAAACAAAAGGACCACGCAGGATCAAAGGAAAAGGGGTGGGCAGGCATGTTTCAAGCAACAGAACACAATACACACCATAGACAACTCACAATGAACCACTAAGGGACAGAACCGGGTAACAAGACAGCAGGAGTGACAGACAATTAACCAATCCAGGAGGGGGTAAGACAACGAGCAATCAGGGAA
>JAODLD010000046.1:30439459-30452911 GCA_026781065.1 Mormyrops boulengeri | reverse complement strand
AAATACAAATCACAAGACACAAGAAACAGAGAACTCATACTGGGGAACAAAATACAAAAACAGAGGAAGTGGGATTCAAACACAAGGGGCTTTGCAGGTAGCAAAGGAAACACAAAGACTGATATGAGGGACAGGATGGCCAGCGATGCCTGCTGGCCAAACGGGGAGGGGACGCAGAATGGGGTACACATGGGTGCTGACCCTGACAGAACAAATCAACCCATCTCCCACGCATCAAATAAAAGGTCACCTACATCATTAAACACTGATATAATTTGAAGCTAATTACGGTTAACTGATAGGGGTGAACCGAATATCTGGCTGAAACGAGTATCCGAAGCTGCTCATTATTGTTGAGTATCTGTGTTTATCTTTAGCCCGAGCCACACAGACAGAGAATCGCATCGACCCCGTTTACTCCAATGGACCTTCTTTTTTACAGCAGCGGAGGATCGCGGTGAAGCCTGTCAATAGTTCCCGGGAGTGAGCGTCAAATAATAGCAGCGCAATGGAGTTGTAGCAAAATAGACCATTAGTGATGCGAAGGGTAAGACTTTTAAAAATTACATCGCATATTATCAGCACCTCAGTATCACATTAACGTGCATTAAAATATTTTAGCGGATTATCTCCCACTAAATTACTATATTTAGGGAACGTTAATAGATAAAGTTAAAACACTAGATAAAGTTAGTGACACGTAACTTTAACCACGAACACATTATTAATGGTAAAATCCGTTCTCTTAGTGCTATTTTGTCCAACGTTGTGGAATCAGAGGGGGAAATTAATGATTAATGATTTTTACATTATTTGTAGAGTGGCATAAGTTAAATATTAGTTAAATATAATTTGGAGCGTGTGATCTGAACTCCCAGGGTATTGCAAGCTTTTCCCTGTGTCTTATTTTTTAAAAACCAAATATTAAGCTTCCCAGTGCTGTGGTCTTTGCGTAAATGTGTAAATGCAGTATCTGAATATGATTACCTCACTTTTTCCACCCTTAGCAAGAGTAAGACTTTTGCCGACTTGAGACAACTGACTTGACTGAGACTTTTTCTCCTCTCTCTGTTACTGGGAAAACCGTACATTTGTACTCCGTTTTCTGAATGATTGGATCATCCCCATGTAGCACAGAAAACCATGGTGGAGACTATATGCAAGGACACCATGAAGAAAAGGGCACAGACAAGGTTGGCCTGGTATTCAAGTTTGAGTTATTAGTGATTATGTCATTAACATTATTTAGGTCTTCAGGCAACCCTAGCCGCAGAGGTGTCAATTTCAGGTCCAGAAAGTAAAAATCCAGACCAGGATTTTGTTTCAACCAACCAGCTGGTGAAGAGTCACAGTCAAATAGTACTCAAGTGGTTGGTTGAAACAAAATCCTGGTTTGGGTTTTTACTAGGCTAGCCATTAGAAGAGTTTAACTTTTTAATAAACCTATTGATGTAACTACATAGACATGTTGGTGTGCTACATGAATATTGTAAAACAGTGCTTTTATTGACTATTAATCACCAAAAATCACAGTTCTGTCTATATTTAATGCATTGAAATGGGCCCCCAAGCACTTCCGGGAACTATTTGAAATCTACAAGACCACGTGATGATTCAGCATTCTGAACTTCCTAGGCTGTCTCTCTACACAGCTCAGTCCTCAGCTTTTCCCTCGGTTGTCTCATGGCATTTCAGGGAAGCAGCGACGCGCATTGGCCTGCTATACATACCGCCCTCCCACATAACAAGTAATCACACATATTCTTCTTGCGTAGTGCACGTAACAATGAGAAAGTTTTCCAGATATCCCAGAGCGATCTTTTTGGTGTTTGACCTGCATTACACTACGTACTGTAGCCACAGAGTAAACTTTCATTTGTTTTATGGTGTGCATTTTAAAATCTCCTGGTTTGTTGTGCTTAGACCGCTTGTTTACTTACATGCAAGTAGGCTTGGGCAGTATCTAATTTTTAATACTGACCAGACATTATACCTTGGTATGCGGTGTTTTCAAAAGAACGCTATTCCTGTATTTTGAAAAGTCAGCGATTTGAGTATGGAGGGTAGGGAGGATCGAGGGCCGTATGTGGTTAGGGGGAGAGGGGGTTCAGGGCTTTTTTGGTCCCTCCCGATGTTGAAATCATACCTATGCCCTTACCTGGGGGTATCACCATGTTACGTATTACCGTAATCCACCCAAAAATAGAGGCAGGTTTACTTCGCATAGTTCACATTGTCTATAAAAAATACCTTTCCACCCATTCTCAAAAAATGGTTCTTATATGGGTACTGCTTGGCATGTATCATTTGATTCCTTTAATATTTGATTCATACAAGTGTGATATTTGATCTTAAATAGTACCAGTGGTAGTGCTGGCCGATTTTAACAATAATCGATGAATTCAAATTTTAAGGTTATTTGATAATAAGAACATTGCAGTTTAAATAATCTAAACACTATGAAATGCTTGCAATGTTACTGCATAATGCAGGGTTAATATGCATTCAAGCAATACAGGAAGAACAGAGCAAGTCATGTGGACCATACATATGCCTTCTAGTTTGAATTTGTTCTGGTGAGTTTGTGTACTAGGCTAGCATGTAGCTGGCTAGCTAAACTGCATTGCTAAGTGAGCATGGAAGCACGCGGTCGATCTCTGGTAAATTATGAGCTAATTCCAAAGAAAGGCAGTAAGTCTGTCGTGGGGAACTGGTTTGCATATGAGATGTCTGACAATGAACAGAGTCAAGTGAAATGCAAAGTTTGCAGAAAGACCGTGGCCACTAAAAGAAGCAGTACAACCGATTTATTTTAACACTTACAGCAGAAACACTCAGAGTAGTGGCAGGAATGTGAAAACAATGCAGCGTTAGCGAGGCAGCGTTAGCGAGGCTATCCCCAGAGGTCAGCCCAAAGCTCCAGCTAAATAACAGCTAGCATTAGCAGCATTGTTTTCCAGTGTACTGTAATCCCATGTGATGAATCATTGCCCGGATGGAAAGAAATGACAGGTGTGGTGCCAAATTATATTGCAAAAAATACTGTCCCTTTACATTGTGGGGAATTAAGGGTTTGCTCTGATGCTGCACACTACTGATCTAAAGGTATGTGCTTCCAAGCCGCAAATATTTTGTGTGCAGCTCAAGAAATCTGTGAAGATTTTGGGGCTGCCAACTCTCACGCATCTTGGGTGACACTCATGCTTTAAGGCTCTCGGGCTCACACTAGAAATCTTACAGCAAATCTATATTATTCCATTATAAACCTAAAACTAGTTACATCAAACACGTTGGGGTAGTTTGCAAACCCTACATACTTTATTACAAAGTAATAAAACTGTTACATAGGTGTAAATGCTTTGGCAGCCTTGTCTCAAATTGAAAATCTCACGTCAGCTAGCTAAGGAAAGTTGACAACCCTGAGATTTTCTTCCATGGATATTTTTTCATGCATCTTTTTATGTACTCATTAAACATAATTAAATTAACAAATACAATTTGCAAACTAGTGCAACAACTTAAGTTATAGCAAATTAAAATACTCAAAGTACAAATCCGTAAAAATGCTTACTTAAGTACAGTAACAAAGTAATTCTACTTAGTTACTTTACACCTCTGATTATTATTAAGGTAATAAATATGATGCAGGTTTCTTGTGGGCATTTTTGTATTTTTATTTTTAGTCCAAATGAAACAAATGTTAGTTAAAAGAAGACATACATCCATGGTTGTGGGGGGCACCAGAGCCTATCCCAGGAACAACAGGTGCAGGCAGGAATCAACCCTGGGCAGTTGCCAACACACTGCAGGGTACACACGCTCACGGGGCCAACTAAGAGTCATCAATTAACCTATCATGCACACTTTTGGATTGTGAGAGGAAACTGGACCCCACGGCAGAAACCCACACGAACACGGGGAGAGCATGTGAATTCCACACAGGAAGGTCCCACACCCAACCCAGGGACCAAACCCAGCACCTTCTTGCTGTGAGGCGGCAGCACTAATCACTGCGCTACCGCACCGGCTATTTAAAGAAAAAAAGCTGACTAAATCATGAATTGTCGGAAAAAAATTGTGATTTTATTTTTTCCTCATAGTGCCCAGCACTAACTGCTGGTCACGTTTACATATGGTCACATATGGATTGCTAATGTATTCTTGGCGCAGCATACTAAACTTATGTGGGCAATGTAAAGCAAATAAGTATCATGAATGGCCTCCTCTGGTTTGTAAATTTCTTGTCCTTATGTTAAAAGATTTTTTTATATGTGAATATTCACAAAATCACAAACTTCCAGGTTCAATCTCACCCACGCCCAACAGTAACCACTGCCCATTCCGGACATGCATCAAACCGATAGATAGTCCTGTACTTGCTCACCCTTATTAACTGACCCGGTGAGCTAATGGCTGTATTGATGGATGAGTGTCACTAATTCATCCTTTCATTAATTGCAGTGAATCATCTTTGCAGGAGACTATACATGTTGTTTTCTGTGGAAACCAGACCACTGATCTATAGATCAAAAGGAAATATGGTCTCCGCTCTCATCACCACTATCATCACTCAATTGCAGTTATTTGTAAATGATTCCTCGCAAAATATGAGCAAGGGTGTAATTGTAGCTTTTCCTGAAGGGATAAATGCAAACAAGAAAGTCAATTAAGCTTTACTGATGGCCTCTATTCTCCTGGGAGTCGGAGGAGGGTGTCCCCCTCCCAAATTGATTAGTTTCCCTCTGCTCGCAAAAACAAGTTTTCGCAATTGTTATGAAATTTAAATGGTGTTTAAAAAAACACTACCAGGTAGGATCCTCACGAAGACGTTCAATTCTGCACGACAACAATGGCCGCCTTTTGCTTTGAGGGACAAGAAAAGGTCACAAGCCGGCTGTTCGATAGGGTGCAGGAGTGAGAATGAGAGCAAGAGAAATTAGCGCTGTGAGATCTCAAATTTCAGGTCATACTTTGGCGAGGGGGGGTCCTATAATTCCTTGCTGGTCTACTCTCAGTGAAGTATTTGCAGAAGGAGGAATTTACACCTTCTTTACAAATGGCAGGGATATCATCTCTGGATTTGCTCCTTTGCTAGCAAGAGCTCTTTTGCCATTATGCCAGTCCTCTGCCATCGTGTTAGATGCCAAGTCATGTGGCGGTGAGCCAGAGGTCTGGATGACTCCTCCCAGAAAAAGGAACAGAAAAAGAGGTTTACTGGAAACAATTTCTCATCAAATGGAGAAAAGCACTACAGAAGAACCAAGAGAGATAACAGGCTGTGCAGTGATTAAGTAACTAAAGGTTCAAATGCTACTATGGGTTCTGATCTTGTACCTTTGGGCTGGGCATGTAAATTTCTTCAGTACAAATTCAGTATGTGCAGATGATATTTAAAATTGCCCGTTGCTGTGGAGATGAATGCAATTTGCTAGGAAACTATGAAAAAGAAACTTGGAGGGGGACTTGGAGGTGACTTATTTTACAGTAATTATTACATTCAATTTGGACCAATAAAACATTAAGAAAGAATATGGTAAGGATGTAAGAAAGGAAATGGCTATCAGCACTGCATGGAGTCTCTTCACCAGTATTGGACTGAAATGCGAGTTGATGTTGGCTGAATGCTCAGACCTAAACATCAGCGATTTGTGCCGCTTTGGCAGAGGCCTTCCCACTTCCGCCACACCGGCTTCCAGGCTCTCCAGCTGAACTTGCGGGGCCTGATGAGGGGACCTGAATCCAGACCCTCCGCTCTCCTACAAAGGCGTGGGCCTGCAGACCTCATGCTACATCTGAAATAACCTTAGTATGGTTCATACTGTTGTATGTCAGCCATCAATGTACCGCAGTATCCGTCTCTATGATACTATCATTCAGCATGTGTAAAGTGTAATCACAATCATACAGTGTGACTAGCCAAATAACGCCTCCTCACCTCATCACCCAACAGGCTGATGTTTTGTAAACATTCTCGCACAAAATGGCTGCTGTGACATCACTCAGGTTGCACAGAATTTTCAGAGAAGCTGAGGTCATAGCAAAACTTCTTATTTGCTATAAATGTTCATAGAGGGACCTCACACCACTTACCATCTCCTATTTTCCTTCCAGAAGCTATTTTTTACACCATGGAAATTTCTCCACCGCCTTTCTGCAATGAATCCTAATATATCGCCCTCCAAGTGTTACACGGCTACCAGTTGTGGAGAGGCCGAGAAGCAGGAACAGACAATGGCAAGTCATGGCGGCCCCTCGCTATCGCAGCTGTGTGCCCCATTCATCATGCTTCCTGGACCCCCTCCCTCCAACCCGAGCCATCATCACCACCCCATCTGGCTCCATTCATTCAACCCTTTTAGCATCAGAATCACAGTGAGTGGCCTGGGGACATTAATGGCAGGTAATGATTACGACAATTCCAGCACAAGCCCAGCATGACGTATGCCTCAGTTGGCCAACCGCAAACCCTGCGTGCTTAGGGAATGCTGCTACCTTCTCGTCTTCGGAGTAGGGGTTGTTGAGTACTGTAGGAGGGTCATCCCTTCTCACTGGGTCGTCGAGGGACCGATCTGCATCGGGGGCCAGCCCTATGCCCATCATCGCAACACTGCAAATCACACAGAGTACCAGTTAAGCGCTTCACAGTCACGTTTGCAGCGTCAGCCACTCCATCCCGCCAAACCATAATGCCCCCGGGGTGTCACCCAGGGCAGGATGCAGTCGTGGCGTGTGCTGTGTCTCCATCCCCATTCCCGGGGAGGTAAACAAGCCCATTGGAGTAGCAGATTTTGTCAGAGATGTGGGATGACTCATATATCAGCAGCATGACACTGAGAGAATGCAAACTTTGCGGGGGTGGGGTGGGGTGGGGGGGAGGCTGCGCCAAGGACACAGGATGTGGATCTGGTAATGACTTGACGAATGTGATGCTCATTGACAGACTGGGGTGTGATACATGGAGGGTGGGCGGTGCCAGGGGCGGGTCTTCAGGGCCACATAGGTGGCAAGCACAACAAACCCATCAGAGCATGGTGCACGGCTTTCCGTTTTCCACACAAGCTGCCGAAGATCTCTGTATTTGGGTTCATTGTGCTGAGTGAGGTGAAAGCTCTGCTTTACACTTAAGGTCTAGCACTGTCCCGGGTGCGGTGGGAATTCAAGTAGATGTTCAGACGTTCATATTGCCTCGGTGTATTGTCAAAAAATATGAGCTCTCAACCCACTACTACAGTTTTGGGAAACAGTGCCTTAGTGCAGAATCAAATGAAAAAGATCCTTTACGTGCTCATTTGTTCAAAAGAAAAGGCTCTATCTGACGCATTGCTTTCAATTCTTTTCAAAGTTCAGTGTCCAGTAATCCCTTTTTCATAGAAGTGTGGGGCAGACAAATGGAGTTAGCGAACTCATATCTGTTTTCCCCTGCTGCTTTTTTTTTGCTTCAGCTCAAAAGGATGTCTTCTAAAAGCCCATTTGTTTATATGCTGCGTTTATCAAAAGATTATTCTGCATCCATGCTATTTAAGTGGGGCTTTGTGCTGAGCGGGAGGAAGAGGATGCTCTACGACTGTCCTTTCACGGGATAGGATGAGTCATTTTGAAGCATGTTCTTTTATGAAACAAATGGTGAGCTCATGTGCCTTGACTGTGCAGAGCTTGCTGCAAATATTTAGAAATCAGATTCGTATCACCAGCACATACTGCTGCATAATAGAATACTTTTCAGACTCTGTGTACAAGGTACATAACACAAGTACAGCTAGTGAATGATGACGGGTCTTTACCTATCCACTTGGACTTCTGCGTCTCTTGTGTCCACCCCATTGATATCCTTCTTGCTGTGCTTGAGGAGCTTCAGGACAGGCTCTATTTCCCTCAACAGGTCCTTGTTCTCTTCAACACCATTTAGGAGGGCATGGCAGTCCCCGGATTCCCCTGGAGCAATCAGTGAGGAGACCATGCTGTTCATCTGGATGAGAGTGCTCTGCTCCCTGCTTGGAGAGAGGTTCTCGATTGCCCGCAGCTGTTCCTTGTTGCCCTGCATGGAGCTCTCAAAGGACCTGGGGAAGAGTGGCCGAGTCACCCTCACAGTCTTCTGACGCCCGTCTCCAGAGAAGGTGGTCTCCAGGTGGGTAGTGAAGCCCTCTGGCCCTCTGAGGATGAGCACGGCATGGCTCTCAGGTGAGATGTTCTTCAGGGTCTCCAGTGCCCTCTCATAACTCATGTCGACCAGGGGCTTGTTGTTGACGGCCAGGACAATGTCCCCAACCTGGACCAGGCCGCACTCCTCCGCTGCCCCACCCCGGATGAGATCCGACACAATGACAGGCGGCTTGCACACCCTCTGCTTCACCAGGAAACCCAGGCCCCCAACCTTCCTCTTGAAGAGCCTCACCGAGATGATGTTGGGCTGCAGCTGGTAGACAGTCGGCTCAGGGTCCTGCATGCTGCGGGCTTTTCAGCAGCTAGATGAATAGGAGATGTGATTGAAATAAGTTAACTTTAGCTCCGTGATTAACCAAGTCGATCGAGTTGATCTTCCTTGCCTCTTTTTTAGACTGACATACCCTGAGATAAGAAAGAGAGATAATTTGAGGCGGACATATTGAGGGTCTTCAATGTAGATAAACAGTATATTCTGTATTTATTTCGACAAGCATTTGATCCTGGGTTTTCACTAGTAGACTAAGGTCACACTGGGACTGCATACAAATCTGTTCATCTTGTAATAAATTATTTATATTGCCTTGGATATTGTTGACCTGCATATGTCAACTGAAACGAGCTATTTACTGAAGCACCTGTAATTCAATCCTGTTTCCTTATTCACTGTCTACTGCTCCAGGTATTTCTCCAAAATTACAAATGATGAATGGACTGATTCATTCGATCTAAAAAATTCTGCCAGGAACAAGCGACAGCTGAGTCGAGGGGTGGTTTAACAGAGAGAGAAAATCACACTCTTCATGCTGCACTCGTGAGCAAAAGTGGTGTTTCCTTATCTGAGTCCCAGCCATCAAAGTGTAAAACTAAGGAGGTACGTGTCACCTTGCTACAAGGTGACACCTTTGACAACATCATAGTTCAACATTTGCTGCTGGCTAGGGAGGTGCCACAGTTGAAATTGGACACATTTGCATGTTACGCAGTTTCCTGTTTGATGTCGCTGGAAGGAGCCGCGATATTTTTCATTCGGAATAATTCTCAGCACCCCTGCTGTTGGGTTATGTGTCCCCCATGTTTCCCTCCAAAACTCAAGGCGCATCAAACGCAGAAGTCAGTGATATTAATATGAGTCCCCCCCCTTTTCCTTCTGCAAGTCTGGCTTCTCTTGGCATTCATGGGCAGGCATACTGCTCAGTGAAACAAAGCTTGCGTAATCTTTACAAAATCCAAGTTTAAAAAAGGAAAACGTGCAAACTGTTCCTCAGGCAGAGGGTCCAGCAAGAGAGATTAAAGAGCTGCTTGTTTGGTAAGCAAGATCTGCTACAAACATTCTGTGTAAATGTAAAATAAATCTGATCGTTTGCTCTGGTGTGACCCTGTCCGATCCTCGTACGACACTTTTGAACTTTAAAACATACGACAAAAGCTAATACTGTGCCCCTCGCAACAGGATAATTTAAAATTAGAGGCAAGAGTAAAACTGGTTGTAAATTATAAGACACGATCTGAAATCCCCGAGGAATGGTCTGAATAATTTTTTCAAAGGCGGATGTAACCGTTGGCTTAAATACCCAACGTAAAATATTATTAGAATATAACACAACATTGCCTACAGCGCAGATATCCGCGTACACTGGCGGATATTTTCAGCACTACGGACAGCAACGCAAGCGATTGCTGGGTTATTTTTCACGACTTATTACGGTAAGCGGGTACGGTGTTTGTACTTATTTTAAACATGCTCCTTTAAAAACTTGCAAAATATACCACACAATTTCCCTCCAACTGCCGCATGCGAATATATTAGCAGTTCTAGAAACAGCCCCCTCCCCGCCTTTCATTCTAACTTTTTTTCTGACATTTAAAACAATTGTTCGTATTCAGTGTAATTCAAACGCTTCAGTTAGTATGTAATATCTCAAAATCCCCATTTCATTACATTACAAATAACATGAAAGGTAGATATAAACTGATTGCCTTCACCCATGTTCAGATGGAAGTGGTCTCTTTCATGAAGTTATAAAATTAACTGATTTTAGAATATATTTCTTAACATTAATAAACAATCGCAAAATGCATCCGTCTAATCTACATGTAAATTAAACCTTAGTTTATTCATGTCAAGCCCTCAATTGTATCTAAATCAACGCAATCACACATACCCACATCTAGTGGGCTTCCACATGTAATTTTTCCCCTTAATTTCTAGCGCAGTAATAATCATGGGGGACGTGGCAAGGCGATTGTTTGATGGAAAAACGGACAGATAGTCATTTCGCGATTTGCATGATAAGTGTATCGGGAATGATAAGAAAATCGTGTAACTCCAGTCTTTCGGCAACTTGCTGCCTTGTGTTGCGTTATACTGCAAAAGAGTTTCTGAACAGCGGCAAGAAGCACCTGCGCTTTCATTCACAAAACGCCTAAAACAATTAACATCGAGTCTATTTTTAATCATAGAGCGATCTGACTTTATCCCTTTATCTGTGAAGACATTGCGCAGTACAGCATATCTCATGATGTGGCAAGAAGTTCACACATGATTATTGCGGGAGGGAAGCTATTGTTCCCCATCATTTCTACCGATGGAAAATTCAGATGTTAATTGAATATAATGACAAATTAAGCGCATCAAAAAGCACACTTAGCAATGATATTCAGTAAATGCGTCTGTACTTTGCTAAGAAATCAACAGGAGGAATGTGCGAGTTTTCATAAGACACAAAAGGATAATCCCAAATTTCTCAGCAATATCTTAAACGATTATATAATCTAAAGCAGTGAATTCAAAGTCATTTCTCAGTGAGGTATTAAAGTACGGCTAGTTTTACATTAGGAAAAAAAAAACGGGGAGTAGAGCTTACCTTCACTTGCAGGCAACTCTTTTTACAGCGGGCTGAAAAGTTCAGCGGTCTCCTGTGTGTAATCTCCTGTGATCGTGATCCGTCTGCAGGGCTGAGGTACCGCGGAGTGCCACACTCCGGCTGTCACATCGGAAGCGTGGCTGCACGCTGCTGGGTGCTGCCGTATAAATATGAAACAGCGTGGCCTCCGATGAGCTCAGAATAGGTCGTGCGCCGGCATTTATTCCGTGCTCTGCAGCCTTCGGTTCTGTCATCACGAAGACGAGTTACTTTTGACGTCCAACCAGTTTTATGGGTGGGAACGCTCGTTTACTTGCGATTAGGGGACGGGCGATAAGCATCCAGACCACCAGATGCGGTCATTCCCACCCCCTCCCGCCTGGTTTGACCAATTATCTGCAAAGTGCTGGTTCATTTTTCTTTTGCATATTTTTATTTTGCAATGTTATGATATTGAAGAAAAACATTCTAAACATAAATTCATTTAGCAGGGTTTACATAAGGAATTTACTAACGATAATCCAATCAGAATATTATTGTATTCTGACATGCTCGTGATCACTGAAATGTTTCGCGTCCACGAAGCAAAGAAAAGTTGTCGTTATTATAATTTGAGCCCCGGATTATGCGGTTGTATTTGTTTCCCTACTCGCCTGTTTCTCCTCTTTCCTTCAAAATGATTTCGTTTTGTCTTAAAGTCAAAGTGCTGGGTGCGTCCGTTTTATAAATGCGTTCATACGCTAGGGGAGAGAAAATGCGACTAGCCGGAACAGTAATTTAAAGTTTGATTTGTGTCTTTTCTTTTTTTAAGGAGATGGATTACATGAATGGCATTCAAAACCAAATTCCCAGAATTCAGTTGCACAAGAATTTTGTTGTAAATACGGAAGTGAAGAGCAACTCAATGTGTTACCTCAAAGAGTTGAAAACGGTCCTGGTTCTGTCTTCTTTGTGCTTTGAACCTTTCCTGGAACTATGTTCCCAACTATATTTTACATGTTCTGTGGGATACTGTCAAATAAAGTAGCAGACATGTTCTGAGGCCATAAACCATGCATGTGATGATTGAATTAATGAGTTCTTTGCTTGTTGATTTGCAGGGAGGGAGCATACTGATTGGCTGATACATTGACCTTTAATTAATACGCATGGGAGCAAGGATTAATACTGAGGTCACTTCTGGAAGCTGACCTTCTTAATAAAATCGGCTCCTTATTTGAACCCTAAAGTACAACATAACCTACCACCGGAGAAAGAATCACACAGTTGAGTTCCCTTGCTACAAACAACGTCTCTGATCCTCTGTTTCCCAGCAGCAATTTCACCGACTCGACAAGAAGCGAGGTCCTTAGACGGATCTGAAAGGGTCTTTTTGCCTGAATAGGGCCATCGCTGTGACGCGGGCCGATGTCACACGCAGACGAATGCCGGCCCGGCCGTGTCATTATGTCAATTACTTCCTGCTTGAGTGGTGCCATCTGCCCTTTAATAAATGAACAAACTACAGATTTCTTTGGAAAAGCTGCATTTCAGCCTAACGCTATTCCATTCGGCCTACTGTTAATGCTCTCTACTAAAATTAAAACTGTTGTGTTTTTTTGAAACATTTCCATTTTGGTAACCAACAGAAAATAGACTGATTCTTATGATCATATGCTGATAATCAGTTGTTCACTCCACATTGGGGCTGAAATCAGTGTTAACCAACTAGAGCAAAACTGTTAACGCGTGTGCTGCAATTACGACCAATCACTCTGACACGAAGGACAAATAGTTTTTGGGGGCTGTGTCTGTCTGTTTTGTTTGTTTGTTTTTTTTTTTTATTTGAACATGCTCCGCGTGACACAATTATCTGTGCTGGGTAATTATTCAAAAATGGTTGCACCTTAATGGGAATGAACCCTGAATTTGTATTAAAAACACAATTGATACATTATCATGTTGTCTATACTCAAAGTTAATACATGCAAACCATATAAATAGAATTTTCTGGATGACTGGCCCACAGGCGGGTTATGTGTGCATAAGCAATTGACTTTCTCTGGTCTGAATAATTGACTAATTGACCTTCTTGGTAAATTAGCATAAGTAAATATCACTGGCACAATACTTTAAAAGGAAAAAGGAGGAAGGAAAGCCTTCAATTGCAGGAGATTCTTAGAGAAATCATAAGGGACACAGCTGTCAGATTAATTAACAACTTGTGTGAGGAGTCTACTAATCAGGGAAGGAATTTTTTAAAATCTGTGTAAAGGTGAAGTTTGAGCTGCGGACTGTGCTCCTAGCCTGTATATTAGTAGTATGGCTAATTTTGTCCTCTTGCTTAATTGTGTAAATTCCAGGGGCTATACCTGACACATCCATACATTCCTTCCAGCCTATCCGAAGAATCTCAGCACACATCTTAAGCAGAATACCACACACT
>JAODLD010000046.1:30409960-30434940 GCA_026781065.1 Mormyrops boulengeri | reverse complement strand
ATAATTGTAGCATCACCTCCCTTGACTTAAACTCCACACACCTAGAGATGTAACCCAACATCCTATTGGCCTTTTTTTATTGCTTCCCCACACTGGCGAGAGTGGGACATGGAAGCATCAACATACACACCGAGATCATTCTCATAATCAGCTACCTTTACAGTGGAACCCATAAAATATCTGTACTTTATATTTCTGCTCCCTGCATGGATTCATAGAGAGTGTTTTGTTGGGTTGGCTATGGAGAGGTTGAGGGTCCTGCAGATGGCCAATTCTGATGCAGAATGTGTAATGACAGTATCAGCGGTTGACCAATGGTCCAGCATCCTCTCACAGTAAAAAGACATTTGATTTTGTTGGACTGGTGAGCCTCTAAAAGTGAAATTACCTTAGCGTGAGTGTATTCCTGGTGATCTGGTATTCTGTGTGCCATCATGACCACTGCAAAATAGGCTCCAAGTCTCACACAGCATAAGAAGTTGAAAATAAGATGTTTATGATATAGAGCAATATGTCAGAATAGACTAAGATAGCTGGGTAGTGCTAAGCCACATTTCATTGCTCTCCTCTTTAATCACAGACCATCTATCTTCCGCTTGAAAAAAAGGGTGGCACATTAAAACCATATATTTTGCAATGAGTCTCTATTAAATATTTGGCAAGTTATGAATTCACATACATCTTTATGTAATTTATCATTACTGTTGCACTTCCGTTTGCAATTAGGAACTTCTTCAAATGAGAACATATACAACATAAACACATTCAGTTAACCATGCTTACTGAAGGCTACAGAAATATGCCGCAACAAACTTTCTATATAAAAACTGGGTATGACCTTCTGAATGAAAATTACTATCCTATTCTGTAAACCATTTCATAATTAATGGGCGGAGACCCTCAAACACATCTACACACTACTAAAATCTTACAAACATTTATAGAAAAAACTCAACACTTACTCAAATTGCGACAGTAATGATTATATCAATTCATAAATATTTTTTGCTTCTGGCTCCGTTCAGCTCCCTGCCTCCAGGAATTTCGGGCATTTTAATAGATTTGATTTTTGTATGGAATCATTTTAATGGATTCTGATGGCCATTTTATGTACAAAAATGTGTTTCATTTTCCATAGAGATTGCTTGAAGATGTTGCACATGAATAGCACACCTTAATATTTTGTAATACTGTTAATCGTAAACTAGGGCAATTCAGACATGCATAACAGCACAGAGATTATTATTAAACATTACAAATATGAATGTATATTTTGATCCGTCATATACATAACGTGTGTCATATTACTCCCAACATTTATGCGCTCTTGAAGTGCATAATACCACCCTTGTCGTGACCGCTAGGTTTGTGTTTCTATATGCACACGGCTGAAGAAGGCAGTTTTAAATGCACTGTTTTCAGCTGAGAAGAGGCTGAGTTGGAACCAGAAATTTTGGCACTTGAGCCAAATTTTGTTTTCACCCAGGATACCCCCTTCTGCAAGAAAAACAGAGCTTCAGAACCTGCCCACTAGCATCAGGGCTATAGAGGTACAATCACTGCTCAGTGAGACTAGCTCTTACAGTGTGTGACTCAGCGGGTTTGAGACCTGTGCTTTCAATCAGAATGTCACTGGTTCAAATCCAAGGGTCTGTAGAGCGATGTCACCATTGGGCCCCCAAGCAAGGCTTTGAGCCCCCAGTTGCTTCAAGGACTACTATTACTAAAGTAAATAAAGTGTCAGGCTACACAGCACGTGAGTTTTTAAATTATCAGAATGTTTTCAATGTTTATAAATGAATAGATAGCATATGTAATTATTTTTAGTGCAACCAGGAAAGGGGAGGGTGGGAAGATGGCTCAGTGGGTGGAGCAGTTGCCTCACACCTCAGAGGTGGGGGCTGCAATCCACCTGTTCCCAGTGTTTGGGGTTTGCATGTTCCCCCCGTGGTGTGTGGGCTTTTGCCTGGGTTCTCTGCCTTTCTCCCACAGTAAAGCAGTTACACTAATCGCCATAAATGTCTAATGTGAAGATTTATACCAGTAGATGGTGTGTGCGTTTGTTTGGGGTGTGCACCTGCCTTGTGCTTTATTGTGGAGCTGCATTCTGGGATAGGCTCAAAGCCCCCAACCGACCCTGTACTGATGAAATAGTTGGAAGATGGATAGATGGGGGAGAAAAGGAGAAGTAATGTAACTCTCAGATCCCAAAGGCTCCCTCTAGCCACATAATCAGTATGAGTCTCATCAGTGGCTCCTACTTAGGTTGCATAGAGGCTTTCGTATCGGTCATCGGGGTATGTTTCTATAGCTGAGATCAAAGTACATATTTTTCCAAACTTCAAAACTTCAGTAAAGTTTGTATTTGTCAGACAACTGCGTTCGATCACGCAGCACTGGAGAATAATAATTTTCCTTGAGTTTCAAACAAATTGAGTCAATACAGTAATCCTAGGAGTCGCCTTGTCTCCCTAAACAGCCTTTCTTTGTAATTTCTTTCAGCATTATTGGGTTGCCATGGAGATCATAGTTATGATCCTTTCTGTTGAAGAAGAAGGTTATTTAATTAAAAACAGTACTTCAGCTAGGAGCTGTGGGGGACGAGAAGGGAGTTTGTACATAAACAATTACAGAAGCACTGCAAGAACTTTTAATTAAACTAAATTTGGAATAAAGGAAGACAAGCTCAGTTTTTTTCTTATTTATTTACCTATATTTTCCCTGTTGTACATTCTGATTCTGTCTTAAAAGTCATGGTGCATACAGATATTACACAATCTGTTTTAAAATACCATCGGCCGCAAAGTGTGATGCATGTCCGTCAGCATTAATCTGGCACAGAAGAACGGGCTTCGCTCCTAGTTCTGTAGTTGTTAGAGTGCTGGACCTCAATAGAGGAATCAGTCAAGCAAACAAAAAGAGGTTGCACTTTGCTTCAACACGGTTTTACTGGATGTCCCTCTGCATTGCCATGCTGTATCACAATGCTTTCCTGATGACTTCACTATGCAGAGATCAGTGTTTCCCAATCCGGTCCACGGGGACCCACAGACAGTCCACGCTTTGCTCTATCCCAGCTCCTGGGGCAAAAATGTCTGGTAGGGAGCTCGGAGGGAGCAAAAATGTGGACCGACTGTGAGTCCCTGAGGACCGGATTGGGAAACACTGCCAGAAAGCGTAGAAGATAGTAAATGTTGGTATTTTCAGATGGTTTAGTTTTAAATGGGGACAACACTCAAGGGGGACCCCTCCCCGGTCAGAGTAAAAACTTTCAAGAAGAGAATGAAATATTATCACACATTTGCGGGAGGGAGTCCTAGCTCCGGTTTGAGGTTCAGGTTTAAGAAAGTTTGACAGGGGTAGGCAACCCTGATCCGGAAGTACCACTATCCAGCAGGTTTTCCATCCTACCTGGTCTCTGATGAACCACACCTGATCTCAGGCAGAGAGTAACTCATCAGGTAGGATATAAAACCTGCAGTATACTGTCTGGAGTTGGCTACCCCTGCTCCCTGGTGTAAACAACCCAATGACCATGTTCCCAGAAGATATAAGGTGTCCAGGTGTCCAGTCCACCTCACTAGTGTCGGTGGCTATAAATTATTTGCCCTTTCATTGGGAGGTTCACGTCTCAAAATGAAACCCCATAGTCTCTAGCTTTCTCCCCACAAGATGCAGACTGTAATATACATCAATGTGCTCGGTACGACAGTGGCTGAAAAGCGTTTCCCCGGCAACTTTAAAACCAGCAAAATAAAACCATGCCAGTCATTTGCAGAGCATGCAAAAAGGCCTGTGTTATTACAAATATCTCCAGCTTCACACTGTTTGGCTGATGAAGGGGAGACCACGTTTTCTCCTGTGTGAGGAAGAAGAGTTAGCGGTGCCAGGCCTGAGCGTGACATCACTGACACAGAAACGGTGGCCCGAGAACAGCTGCCCGGGTCCCCACGCTTTGTCATTGGAGTCGTGCCTCCTGGCTGATGACATTCCTGCACTCTGAGCCAGGGAGGAGGTAGAGGCAACCACAGTGAGGACATGGAGCAACTATATATATATAGGGTAACTATATATTATATAGGGTAACACCTATATAAGTGCTTTCAAGGTAAATTTAGTGATATAGACAATGACAGCAGACACTGAAGTGGAGGGGGAGCCCCCTAATATATAAATAAACTATTTATTTTCTTTTGCTATTCCAATAAAGCATGATGATTCCAGGATTATTCACTAGCTCTGTCTGCTCTTTGTCTGCCCACTTACCCACAGCATGCACTCAAAAACATGGATGGCGAATATTCCATTAACACCTACCTTCTCTGATCTGCAGGGGACATGTTCTGGGAAAACAATAGTGATGTTTGTTTGTTTGTTGGCGTGAGGGCACCACAGATGCTCAAAAAACTCATACTAATACTGCAAAGAAACCAAAGTCATGTGACTGTACTGTTAAAACATCAAACTCATTCATCTTCTGCGGAGATATTCTGCAGCTTGTGACGGGAGTCGCTTGACACCAGAGTCTGTCCAACTTAGTTCTCCTTCCCAGACCACTTCTGGCATCAGCAACAAGGCCTCCGCAATGTGGACTCGTGTCTAATTGGGGGTGGGGTTGGTCGTTTACATTCACAACCTGCAGCCTTGTGGGGATAAAAAGACAGCCAGGCTACCGGACCGCCTTTCAGGCCCCCAAAGCCTCCTCTGGAATTCATGCTAATTACCTGTTTCCCAATTTCAAAATGACCTACAGCTAAGCGTCATGGTCTGCACGACACCAAGTATCATGCCCCCGGACATGAATTTTCCTCTCAGGGGAAAGAAATTGTGGAACCGCAATAAATTCGACCCTTCCTAAGCATAAAGAAACCACAGAAAACAAACCACTTAACTTTAATGTAGGACATTAAAAATGGTTTTATCCACCACTGTAGTAAAAATTATGTCTTTGTCATGGGAATGTGTAAACAATCACTTTACCAACTGCCAATTTTAGCTATGAGTGGAGAATCCACTGTACCTCACAACCTGCCACAGAATCCTCTCCCTGTGGTGCTGAAAACGGCAATATCTTCTTGATAGTATGGTAACTTGGAAGAAATGGGAAAATTTCACTGGGGCTGAATCAATCTCCTTGTGTATGGGGACTCAGACTCCTGAAGCTAACCTGTGCACCTTATAAAAAGCATTGGAGATTGGAGGCTAAGGATCAAAGAATGCTGTGCAGATCCTCATCTCATGTCTCTCCAGCGAATCGCTGCAGGAATATCAGGAGTGCGATGGGAAGATTAAACTAATAGTGACATATTCTGTGCCAAAATCCTACCATGATTGGAAAGCCTGCCTGTAGGTGCAGCAATCCGTTTCCATCACTGAGAACATCCTCATTTTTTTCCAAAACAGTCCAGTGCCAGAAGCTAAAACCTGATTGGACCTGGGCAACTAGAACCTGGAATGAATGTATGACAAGGACATATTGACTAGCATATGTAATAGCCCCCTGAAACAACCTGGTTCACAATATAGCATCTGATACCTGTAAACCCAGTTGAATGGCTACTTGCTACATTCAGGCTTTCAGGCCTTAGCAAATATCTCATTGATCAGGATGTATTTCAGCAAGGAAGGAAAAATCATTATTTCATGGCAATGTGAGGGAGCAACTTTCTGAAGCCAGTGGATCAGATGAAGGATTTAGTCTACATGTTCACATCATGCTTGCCGCACATGCCTGACCCTCCTGTCTCCTCCCTCACGTGGGCCACACCTGATGCTTGTTGCCCTGCGTTAGTCTATGTATTTAAGTACCTACTTGTCTCGTCCTCACTAGACCGGTCCATTAGTGTCACTCCGCCTGTCAGCTAGTGTATTCTAAATGTTAGCCTTCTCGTTTTGGTCCCTCGTGGTCCTGTTTAATTCCAGTCCCTGTTTGTTTAGTTTTATTTCAATAAATTCCCTTTTTTCACCCAAAATGCCAGCCCTCAGGCAGAGATGATGACTCGAGTAATGCGACTCGGACTAGAGTCACACTCAAGTCCCTCTTGAATTGACTTCAGACTCGACTTGCAACTTGTTACTTTTTGACTCTGACTTATAAGAACAATACGAGCCTTTAAGGCTCTGTTGAAACTTCTACACATGTGAAGTGTGGAGTGTATAACTCTCCCCAAACTGTAAAGGCGTTAAACACCTCTCGATATGCGGCTGTGCACGTATCAACAATCTCTAAAACACTTTATCTGTTTTGCCACTATTACAAACTGAGGATCCAGTCTGACAAAGCGTGGGACATTACATGGCACTGAAATGATAATGATAAAGATAATTTAGCAGGTATGTACCAAAAACATTTCTGACATACCCTTACAGCTCAAGCTGTATTTTCTTACAACTTTAAATGTTCTTGCATGCACCTTTTCATTATGCCACGCATACGGCTCGTAGTGTCATTAACTTATTCGGATTTCCATCATGCATTCAAATTTAAAGTTTTTTAACAAATTAAAAACATAACAGCAGCAAATAATTCAACTGAACAGTAATATCACTGACCGCTCTCCCGTGACTGAAGGAGCAGACTGCAGACATTACTTTAACTTTTTAACATAGAGTTTGGGGTGTTACTTACATAATCGTTTATTTACTTGCACACACACGAGCTGGGAGACAAATCAATTTTATCCATTAATTGGACTTTTTTCTTTAGAACGATATGTAAAACTCAAAATCGCAATTTACTTTGACATGCATTTACTTTAGCAGCACGACAAATGGAGCCTTGGTTATACTCAGGGGAGTTTCCAGCTCTTGAAAAGGTCGGGGGCTAAAGTCAAGTTTACCTGGGGCTTGGGACTTTTTGTTTTATGAAGGATGATTGGCATCGGGGCTAAAATACTCAGGGCTCAGGTTAGAATACTCGGAGCTATTGTGGGGACATTTGGTCCCCAGCGATGCTGAAAATATATATTAAACCTAAGGAATTATGAAACAAGCAGTATTTGAACTGTTCAAGCGGTGATTCGCATTTAGTCTCCTCTGTTACAAAAAAAAAATAAAAAATAGGCAGTTCCATTTTTGATAAATAGTAATGTAAAATTGGAACCACCATAGAGACTTGAGACTTGACTCGGACTCGTAGTCAGAGACTTAAGACTTGACTCGGACGAATCTTGTGACTCGTGAACATCTCTGCCCTTAAGGCAGTCTTTTCTCCAGCTGTGCCTGAATGACCCCAGGACCCTCTTGTGCTCTGCATATCCACTGGTTTGCTTTTCCAAGCATCCTGCCTCTTTTCCCAGCCCGGGCCTCTGGTTCACACACCTCAATGTGTCATGGACAACCCGCTGAGTAACCAGCTCAGCAGCAGCGATTAAGAGGAGCCCGAGGAATTCGATGAGCCACCCCGTCTGCAAGGTGAAAGTTTCTTGTCCCTCCTGTCACCCACAGGGAATGGAGGCTTAACCCTGCCATGTAGATGGTCCCCACAGCCACAATGCTCTTCATGTGGGCAGGGGAGATGCTAGTGAGACTCACCCCCAGTGCGGATCCCCAGGAGGAAGAGAAGGTCCAACACTGTTAGTCCTTTCACACCAGGGCTGGTGCCTGTGCTGAGCCTAAATTCTGTACCCCACATGACTTATTTTGACAAGTCTGGCTCATTTAAGTGGGAATTCCATTCCATCAACGAGTCTTAAATGAATCCCTGCTGAGCTACCATGGTAAGTTAGGTGAGTGGACAAGTCTGCTCCAGACCAGGTTAACTGTCTCGCTTAGTTAAGCTTTGTTTCAAAGAACGTCCAACGTGTGGGAACAGATTCCCGAAAGATTGTTCCGTCGGACAATATTCCGTGCTCTCACTGCTCATGACATTTAATAAATATAATAAAGCCTATAAAAATCTCACATTCCAAATAATTCCAAAATAATTAAATTAAGAGTGTACCTATATTACAAAGTCAAACATGAAATGCAATGACTGAAATTGAAAAAAAAATCCACTAAAATAATATGAACAGGAAGATATATTTATATTTTGTTTAGCCGCAGTCTACTTTGAAAGTTTATTAGTAAAAAGCAAAGACAAGATATGATTATTCGTGCAGAATATTTCACACGGATGCGATTGAAAGTATTTTACAGAGATCAAATATTACAGAATAACATTATACAGTAAGAATGACACGTGAACTCAACCCAGAAAGTTCCCCATTTGCTCACTGCCGCAGATCCACCTGCTGGCCCCCCACAGCTTACAGCAGATCTGTCCGCTAGCACCTGGCAGCTCGCTGCAAATTCACCCGTTGGCTCCGTGCAGATCAATGCAGTCCCAACAGCCGTTCTCAGTCGCAGGAGGAAGAGTCGGAAGAAGCGAGCTCTTCGCATGGCTGACACCTCACCAGACCTGGTGCCTCTGGAGCCCTGCCCTGGGAAAACCACTGAACCTCCAGAGTCCAGCCCAAGAGAGGTTGCCACCGCTCAGAAGTTGTCTCAGCTTCACCTTGCTCACCTCCAGGTGTCCTGGCTGCACCTTGCTTGTCTCCAGGTATCCTGGCCTTTCCTTGCTTGCTTCTGATGTCTCCTGCTGTCCCACCAGTTCCAGCCCAATCTTCTGGTGTCCCGTTGGCTCTTTCCCAGTCTCCTGGTTTCCCACTGGCTCTAGCCTAGTTTCCTGGTGTCCTGCTGACACCTGCCTAGTTTCTTGGTGTGCTGCTTGTACCAGCACAGTCTCTTGGTGTCCCACCATCTCCCGCCTCATCTCCTGGTGTCCCGCTGGCACCTGCCTTGTCTCCAGTCATCCCTCAGACTTCTACCTCATCTCGAGTTGTTGCCCAGGCACCCTCCTCATCTTCTGTCGTCGGCCAGGTGCCCACCTTGCAACTTATGGTTCGCCCCTAATGGTCTCCTCATCTCCCACTGGCCGCCAGATCAGATTGAGCTGACCTAGATGACGCGCAGCTGGAAGACTTAGAGTAGGACCCTTTGGGTCTTGCCGTAACTCCTGCCCTGCGGACCTCCACCTCAGCCCAACATTTGCAACAACTTGGTCATAAGTCCTGTTGTGGTCAATGGTGCAAGCTGGTGCACAGAAGAGGGGCTGGTTGAGTCTCCATCTCCAGAAGGGCGAGACAGGGACACAAAAATCAAGCCAGCCACCCAGCGCTGTTCTCCCAGACATCTCTTCTGAAACTGCTGTGCCCTCCTGCTCCTGCCCTGCAGGCCCCTCGGCACGCTCCTGTTCCTGTCTAGCAGGTCCCTCTGTGCCCTCCTGCTCCTGCCCTGCAGGCCCCTTGGCACCCTCCTGTACCTGTCCTGCTGGCCCATCTGCATCCTCCTGCCCTGCAGGCTCCTCAGTGCCCTCCTGCTCTTGCCCTGCAGACCCCTCGGCACCCTCTGGTCTTGCTGGTCCCTCAGCGTCCTCCCGCCCATCTTGTCCTCCGAGACCCTCAGGCCCTCTGGTCCAGATGGGCTCTGCCATGCTGGTGAATGGGCCCTGAAGGATTTGTTTCTCAGGGTCCGGAAGACTCCCTGGACGCCACCCTATTCTCATTCGTCGTGCCTCTGTCCCTGTCCCAGTGCCCTGTCCTGCCTTTTTTTCCGCCCGGTCTGTGTCCCCGGTGGTTCTCTCTTCTGTTCCCACTGCTGTCTCTGTTGTCCCTCTACTTGTATGCATAGTAAGGCCTGTTCTGTTTGTCTTTATCTCAGTTTCTTCTGCTCCCAGGTGTGCATTGATTGTCTCTGGTACCTGGTTTTGTCCCGTGTCTTATCTGTTTCATCTGTGTGATTTTGTCCATGGGTCACTCTTGTTGTTCTTCTGGTCCCTGCTCCAACCCCTGCTTATTCCGTGCCCCTTGTCATGCCATTTGTTCTGCCCTGTCCTGTCTTGGTGGTTCTGTCTCTCTGACCTTTTGTGGTGTCTGCCCTGTGTACCCTGATGGTCCTGCCATGCCCTGTCCTGTTTAGTGTCCTGTCTGTTTCCAGCCCAGTGTGTCTGTCATGTCACTTGGTCCCCTTGGTTCACTCCCCTGTTCATTCTTCATACCCCGAGGGTATACTTTGGGATTGGGGTATTGTCACATCCTGCCCGCCACGTCTGCCTGACCCTTCTGTCTCCTTCCTCATGTTGCCCTAATGGGCCACACCTGACACTTGTTGCCCCACATTAGTGTATGTATTTAAGTATGTGTGTGTCTCATCCTCGCTATTCCGGTCATTAACTTGGCTCTTCCTCTCAGCCCGTGTCCTTCCGATGTCTAGCCTTCTTGTTTCGATCCCTTGTTGTCCTGTTTATTTCCAGTCCCTGTTTGTTTAGTTTCATTTCAGTAAAGTGCCTTTTGTTTCACCTAAAACACCAGCCCTCAAGTCATTCATTCCTCCAGCTGTGACACATGTCAACAGCCGGAGTGGAACTGGGTTTTCCATTGGGAATATATCAAGCTAAGTGACAAGAACTTGGTGAATGATATACCAGTACATAGCATGCTGTCTTATTCTTCAAGAACCCAATTAGCATAAAGAAACATCTTTTCTGTAATAGTCATGAGACTAAATATTTATGGTTTACCAAAGCCCAGGGACAGATTCTTCCCAACACCAATAAGAATGCTGAACACACACTGATGAATCAGCACTGTCGTTTATTAATGAACCATTGCCACAATAAATCTCAGCACATTGTCCTACTTTTATGTCGTTGTATATTGCATGTGTATCGTATATTTCGTGTATACAGTACATATTGTATGTATGTTGTCCTTAATATTCTTTTATTTGTTTTCTATATTTTTGTTATTTATTGTTATTTAACATTATATGTTATTTAAATCTGAAGGGAGGTACTCACGCAAGTATTTCAATGCACTTGTACAAATAATAACAAATCTTTTGAATGCTTTGAATCTTTATAGTCACTTAGGGTCTTCTTAAGGTACAACGTGTCCGTACACGTTAGTATGAGTACTATGAGAGACTAGCCCAGCTTTTGGAAAAAAAAAGTCAAGGAACTCCATGGTTTTATCACAAATCATTTCCTTGGGCAGCTGGATACTATCTCCAGTTTGCATCATCATATTCATAATCTAACCTTATGAAAAGCTTTTATGGACTGCTGGCAGGGGTCCAATGCATGGGCATAGGAACACGGCAGGATTTTCCTGCTACTTTTACTGTACAGTCAGATGATGATATGCTTGAGTTGGGAACCGCTGAATTGGGAATAAGGTGCTCAGCTGTCGAGAAGAAAAAATCGATGGTAAAGTGGCCGCTGTGTACTATTTCCTATCATCTGTGAGGCTGCCACTTCACCTTAATCACGGAGCACAGGTTTCACCATATAAAGCACCTAACCTCGGGCACATGTTGCCTCACCTCCCTCCAGAGCCGAGCATCAGGCCAGCCAGCCATCATGGCAGTGCCAACGCCTTGTCCCGCATCATTATTTCTGGGCTGGGAACCCGTTGCCGAGGGGGCTGGGTATGTTGGTTGATGAAAGGTGGGGCCGTGAGCTGAGCTGTGGGAGATCAAAAGCTGAGGAAAATAGAGTGGGGTTCACAGGGTAATTTCTCTTTAATTTCAGAGTCCAGTTATGACGCAAACAGTTACCTCAGACTGCCCTGACATTGTATAGGGGGAACCTGCTGCAGTTAATTGCTCATGGTTGTTTAGCCTTCCCGTGTCCTTTCCCATGTTTCTCTTTCTGTCAGCTATGGTGACTTGGTTCTGATGACGATAACATTCTGGAACTCCACTGTTACTCCAACATCTGCCTCTGATTGGTCTGTGAATGAACACCTATTTATCTACAAAAGCTTAGAAATCTCTTTTGGCGGGAGATTCCAATAACACCTCCGTCTGCTACTTGGCATGCAATGCGTTTTGTGTAAAGAGTTTGCGATCGACTCAGTCCTCGTAGGGGTTCCCGTGATTGGAGCTGAGCCCCTAGTATGCGCTGAAGCATGTGAGGGATCGATTAAGCTCTTCTCTTCAACGGGAGATTTCAGCGGCATTCTCATCTAATTGGGAGGTTTAAATCCTTAAAAAGAGCAAGTGACCTCAGCAAATGCAGCACTGAGGAGAGATATTTTCAGGACTTACAACTGATTTTCATGGAGATCAATCCTGTGTTTTCCATCCTGTAGGTTTTAATGGAACTTACAGTCGCACACACGGCCTAGATCTCTTCGTATTTTGTTGCTTTGCCTATTGCTGCTGTTGGCTTGCAAATATGGCTTCAGGTGGCTGATATATACTCATGCACTCAGTCACGGACAAGCCTGGAGAAAGACAGAAATGTTTCGGTCCCATATGATTGTAAGTCCTCAGGCCTGGCTCGGTAACAAGTGTGAATGTGGGTTTGTATGCTGTGTTATTGATGGTATGTAGGAGGTGAGTGTCCCCCCTGGTGTTTTAAGAGCATTGAGAGTTCTGAAACCCCCCCCCTTTGCAAATATATTTCAGCTATTTTGCCCACACATATTCCATGCAGCACACAGGGTCTATGTCCGTTTTGCAATTTTTAATTCTCAAGAGTGCAAAAACGTAACCAACTTTACTTATACCAATTAAAACATGTCATGGAGACAATCTCCCTCCTTTCTCTGCCTCTTGGATGCCTCTGTCACTCACTGTAGGCAAGAACACTTCCTGCAGCGTGAAAAACCCAAGACGATAGCCAGTACCAGGCAGCAGATGCGTGGGTTTGATCCTCATCTTTTGCATTCAGCAACTTCTCCCTGGTGATCCTCATGGCCAGAGACTTTCCCTGAAAAACCAAACTTTGCACCCAAGGGCCAGTTAATGCAATGGGCATGAAATTTCACATCCTTTGATTTTGTTTAGCTTGCCTTCCTGCTACTGTCTGTGGGATGTATTGCATTCACACAGAATTTTATTTGTGTATTCTTCAATGAAGCACAATGAAGCACAGGTATTTGTGAGGGGACACAAATAATGTACTATTACACGCTTAACCACTAAGTGTTACATACTGATCCCATGCTTGCTCATCATTAATCAGTCATGGTTCATTTATTCTATTTGGGAACAATACTAGTTAACAGTTAACTTAATTGGTAAATTAACTAATATAGTTCCTGCATGTAATACATGAATGAAACTGATTAGTGATGAACTAACACATAGTTAATGGTTAATTAATGCATTAAGTAAGCGTGTACATTATTTGTGCCCCCTCAAGTAAAGCGATACCATGGCGCATGCAAGATTTGCTCATGATTTGTTCAGCTGCAGCTCATGTTGATCTTTGGAGATATTACAATGCTTCTGCTGTGATCAAAAGCTAAAATTGTTTTTGTAAGAGCTGCTCTGGGTTGGACAGTGAACAGAAATGTGTTATATTGGAATGAGAGGAAGGGTTAGACACTTTTGCTGATACGTGTGGAGTTGAAGGGTTGGGATGGAACAAATCCAAAAACACAGGACAGCCAATTCAGTGTCAGTAGAGGGTCACACACAGGAGCACAGCTGAAGCATCAGGTCGTGGATGTGTGTAACCTATTCCATATTTTTCTATAATTCCATAATTTTCTTAGTAGTCCTTTATCCAGTATGACTTATACAATGCAACTTACATACAATGTCCTTTTAAACTGCTGAATATTATAATTATGACTGAAGTGTTCTACAGCAGGACCCCACCTGGGACATCAGATGACAGCTATTGGGTTGCAAATCCACATGCTAATCCGCCTGGATACTTGAAGCTGCAACAATCACTTTTAAAGGATTTCTTAAATTGCTGGTATTATGCTTAAATGGCACGGAGGGTTGTCTGATAGCTGGCTTTATTTTCTTGCATAACTGCCCCCCATGAGCAATCTAAAATCATATGCAGGCATTAGCAGAGGATGAACTAAAAACATGAAAATCTTTGAGGCATTTCTGCCTCCCAGGGTGAGGATTTAATGATGTCCTTTAATAGTTTGTGAGTCTATCATTTATCCTGCAAGGAAAACCTATGTCAACTGTCATAAATATATATAAAATAATGCAGGTCATAACAAAATGCCTGAATGCATGATTTTCTAACTTCTTCCCTATCAAGAAACATTTCTGCTTGGAAAACAAATATAGACTGTCCTACACAATTTTGACGACAATGTAGTATGTGAAATAACACTATCAACAACCTTCCATTTCACTCAGCGATGCTTGACAACTGCGACATTTCTAACCAGCTGCAGCAGCTAACTGCATTTGCCACAGTGTGGTAGAGCAATCAGACTTTACAGAGATACGGCAAGTGTAACTGCTGATACTTTTCTTGATACTCGCCAATGATAAGTATATATTCCACCTTATTTTAGTAAATGTACGAGTTATCTGTCCGTGTGATGACCTGCCATGACAAGAGGGTGCAGGTAGGGCCTTGAGTATGGAGATGCAGCGTCTCCCATCAAACCAGCTGCATCAAAATTGTGAAGAAGCGCAAACCAGGCCCTGCTGTGAATGAATCCCTTCTGTGGATCTAGGCCATGAATTTTCACCACTGTAAGGTATCTTTCAGGGGTGGTGGACAAGTACTGGGCCAATCTGTCTCTAACCCCTCTTCATCTATGCAGTATGTGACCCTTTCTTCACCTGGCTCATTATAACATGATGCTGATTGGTTGACCTGCCATTGTGTTGGTATTAGGGGAGGACACAGTACCTTAGCCTCTCACATGAATGTGATTTGTTACCTTCTAAAAACTGAGGGGTCGTGACCCCCTCCTTGAGTTTCTCCAAATTTTCAACATTGCTGTACAGTCATATTTCTGATTTCCCCAAATACCAAATTGCACCAATGTGTCAGAAAGACTTCAGTACTTCATTCTGCTTTGGGGAAGTCAACAGCTTCTGTAGAATATATGCATATTGTACAATTTACATCCAGTGCTATAAAGTACTTGCTCTTTTTTCAAATATTTATCATTTTAATAAGGAATGAATTAAGAAACCCTTTTCAACACCCACACAGGCCCATTGTGCAGAGATCCATTAACTTGGTTAAACACATCATGTGAACCTACATTTTTCCGCATATGCAGGTGGTTAAGTTCAAGAAAGTGAGGAGCGCGAAGAGATACGAACCTCCATGTTTGGAGTCGTGACTGCTTCCCGCCATGTGCTAATGGCCCATGAATAGGTGTAGGCTACTTAATGAGAGAGTCGCTGCCTCCCCAGCACCAAACCCCTGGCTGTGAGCCAGGATAGACAGCAGCACTCCGGTCCTGACGATACATCAAATGTTTCCATATGAGCTTGGGCATTGTCCCGGTGATATTTCGCCCTCTGCCTTTTGCAGAACGATTTGACAGTTTTGTTTCCCGTCCTAACATAATTGTGAAATATATATTTTTGTCCATAAATGGGGCTGTGCCAAGCAATAGAATGACGCGGAAACAAGTTCCACTCTTGCCCCGGACGTAGTCATCCAATAAAAATCTTTGAACCAACTCAGACGTCTCTGTAGTAACACAGTCCCCCATACCTTTGTGCCAGCTTGACAAGGCCTCGCAAAATCTGGGCAGCGCCTGCCTGGCTCAGTGGGTGGTGATGACAGTGAAGAAGTGGACTTTAGGGGTCTCTGTTTCTATGGTGATGCCGGGCATTTTGCTTTGCTGTGAGCTTAGTCATTAGGTATATATTGTATCCATCACCAAACAGCAGGCTTTACCTGCAAAGGACCTGACAGACATTATAAGCCTTTCCCCCACCTTTGAACTTATGATGATGATGTCTATCACAGTCATTCTAATTGTGGGTCGTTGATGTAATATCTACATGAGAGATTTTAACTGTTCAGCTATAATTTGTCCTGACCTAAAGTATGATGTGGTGTGGGCACCAGGCTAATAAGTTAGCAAAAAAAAACATTTGACAACTTTATGATCTGCTTTTGCTGACTCCCTATGAATTTACCCACAGATGTAACCTCGACTTGTTACTTGTCACTCAATTTAACATTTAGCCTTGATCACCAGTTGCTCCACACTTACGTTTGAAGGTGTATGTGTCACCTACCTGAAAAAATCCCCAAGGCTCCCCCAAGGTCTGCTGCCACATTAATTATTGTGTTTATTTTCTAGGTCTTCACTGTATGGCTACCTCTGTAATATATCTCCAGTCCCCACCCACTGAATGATTTCTTCAACTCCAAACCTGGGTCGGTGTGTGGCTCTGCAGGCTAAGCCTCTGTGGCTGTGTTTGGAAGCTCGCTGGTTTGAGGTCCGCCACACCAGAATAGTCATGTCTGTTTGCCCTTGAGTATCGCCCTAACCCCCCAACTCCATGGGTGCCACTTCAGGTAGCTGCCCGTCACTGCCAAGCTCGCTCTCACCTGTGTGTTATGGAGAACAAGATGGGGTAGGCAAGAAGAGAATTTCCCCCTAGGATCAATAAAGGGTCATTAAAACACTTTGACTTCAAGGCTTTTGTATCTCAGAAAAAATCGTCTCCTTGTATCCATCGGACTTGTCCTGGTCTCTATTTAACTTGTACACATTTTTAAAGCCACCGTATCATAACAATGGGAGCATCTCATGTTTCTTTCCATAATGTTTTAACCATAAATGCAATTGTAATGTAATTTCTAAAATAATGGACTACAATGGTACCGAAAGGAACAAATGCAATGAAAGAAGTCCAGTCCTCTATCTGCAGAAAGTATTTTGGACTTAATGTTCAGATGAAAATGTCCACCTTTTATGAAACTCATAATATACAAATTTTCCAGTGGTTTATATTTAAAATCACACAGAGTTTCAGTCTCATTATTATGTGACAGGAATAATGGGATAGAGACGGAGTAAATGGGTACACAGGAGTGCGTAATATGGAGTGCTTAGACTTGGAAAATGGCATTTAAAGTGCCGAAGTATCCATGCATAATAACAGCATTTGAATAGATTATTATATAACAAATCCTGGTAGCATAAATTGAGAAAGTGGGAGCACACCTGCATATCGTTTACTTCTTTAGTTTTACTTTCAAAATTAATATGTACTTAAAATATTATTTTCTGGCTGTTAGTCACACCAGAGAAGAGTGTAAGAAAGAGGATAAGGCAAAAAAAAATTGCATTAAGCAATATTGTTTTGTTAACCTTTTGTGTTTGATTGAAGAAAAATCCTTTGTGTGCATAGGCAGTTGAGAGGACTAGATCTCGACAGGAAAATATCAATTTAATTACCCTGCATGATTCATACGCACACAATCCCCCTCTCTTGGGAGCCAGTGGGGTTTTTAAAATCCCTCCATTCCAAAAGCAAGCTGTAAGGACCAATGGGAGTCTTTGAAGGGCTTTTCATTGAGCCGTATACCAGAATCCCTTTGGTGTGAATTAAACACTATTTGCTTAGAAATGTGTCGATTTAAGTAAAGTGATATGTGGAGAGGGATGCCCCCTTTCTTTCTGTCAGAAAATCTTACCAGCTGCATCAAGGTTTTTCAGAGTTCTCTGTCCGGTCTCGGCATACCGTCAGTGCCATCTCATCATCCTGGTTTCCACAAGTAAAGAGCTCTGCTTTTAGCTGATCTGTGAGTTGGACGCTCTGAGAGCGGGAACTGTGGTGCATGACATCATCATTACTGTGTGGGAGGACATTGCAGCAAGTGAGGGCCTCCTTACTTGTGCCTAATTGGACCAGGTGCAGCTGGCCCAGGTTCCATTGGACAGCGCAGCCATCAATCAGGTTGCCAGCTCGACAGCTTCATTGTCCATCGAAAGGTGATCTTCCTTTCCAGCTGCTGTAATAATAACCAAGTGCCCCCATGCTTCCCACTGTGGAGCCTGGCTTGGGGGGGATTAGCCTTGGCACCCTTTGTTTTTTAATATATTTTAAAATTCCACTTTTCATATCCATGTTATATTACTCTGTCCTGAGATACCTGGGTATGAAGCTTCTGATATGCAGCATTCTTTTAATAATGTATTCCCTCCACAGCCCAAGAGCTGAAGCAATTTACAGCAGCGCCCAAAACCAGATTAGGGCAATTTTTGTAGCAGTCAGGCTTCACACAATTAATCTACCGTATAACAACTATTCTGTGATCAGCTTGAAACAATCTTGTCATACTACTACTAATTTTCTCAACTGGCCATTCCAAGTATTCTTTAAATTTAACCAACAGGTCAATTAATTAATCGATTTTAAACATCAGTGAGGTATAGATTAGTCAAACAAGGTTGGATAGTGGTCAAGTCAAAAAAATACATGGGTGTATTGGATGGATGTGGCAGACACTGGGGTGACTTTAGGAGAGGTTTCGAAATGGTGAAGCTGACACACTTTGACAGACATAAAATCGTAATTTTACACCAACATCATTTAAACATTATTATCTTTGACTGCTTAAGACTTCTGCACAGTACTGTACATTGAAATTGCCACATATCTCTGTACCTAAAGGGCATTTCTTTTACCAAAAATCCTCTCAGAGATTAACATTAAGTGGGATGATCTTTGTTGGTCCATCAAAGAGGGGAGGGTCCATTGCTGAGATGTGAGCTTAAGTGACGATCAGCATACATGATTATATTACTGCTCTGAATGGAGGATTCTGCTTTTATTATTGTGCATTTTCTATGTGTATCTAATGTACTAGGGGGCAAATTTAAGAGCTTCTGAAAGGATGGATTTCATAAACATTTCATTAACAGCAACAGTTGCTTGCACAACTGATTATGCTATACCCTGATCCTGCCATACCCCTCAATTCTACATTGGGACACAAAACATTTAAAAATTCAGTATTTTTAATGTTGAGGCTGAGAATTTTCTTGCCGAGGTGTCTGTTCCTAAGGTAAATATCTCATCTTGATTTGAACGTGACACTCAGCTATGGGCTCGAGCAGGTACTCTCCCAAAATAAAATGTCATGGGCGACATCTGCCAGAACCATCCCACTGTGTCGGAACTCCCAGGTAATTGACAGCAACTCCTGTCTCTGTGTTGACAGTCTTCAGTCCTACGGCTTCTGTGCTTGTAGCAGTCTTGAAGAAATCCTTTTTTTTTTTTTAGATAAAAGTTCAATAACAAAGAAAGGACATTTCTACATTAATCATCCTATGTCTTCACCTTATGTCAAGCTCATACATAATAGTTATTGTTGAGGCGCAGGTCCAAAGGCCTTGGTAAATTCAGGATAAAATAAATATGATTTTAAATGCTTAGTGAAATTGTGTATATGAGGGTGTTATGTATTACTTTGCATTTCTAACCCCATTCGTTGCACCTTCATTTTTCAAAAATAATTACATGCAATGATAGCAACTTGGGGTATGTATTCCTCAGCAACATATGAGCAGCCCTGAGAGACGTGAAGACCCGTGGGCATTTGACAGTGTCGATATCCCTGTGTCATCATTAAGAGGCCTTGACTACAGCTTCAGCTAGCTGCAGGAGGCTGTGGTGTGACCACTTTGCCAACAGATGTGGGATGTCATAGGTGTCCCTGTAGACACACGTTGCTTTGGTCACCGAAAGTCCGATGTGACGTCTTGCCAAGGGTGTGCTGTGGGGTCTCCCAGAAGGGGGCGCAGTAGTGACCCTGATAACTTTCCTAAGAGTGATGCAACCAGGGCTGCCCTCACTGGAATAGCAGACTTTGGACTGAGTCACCCTGTGGACTGTTCTCAGAAAAACCATTACAACATTTTAAAGCTCTGGAATGAAACAAAATCTTTGCCTGTATAAATTCACATATACAGCCTACTTCAAAAAATTAACAATACTAATGATGACTTGCTGAGGTTAGTTTTTTTAGTTTTTATATGAATTCATGAATGTGCATTGTTAGGAGAGACACATGCCAGAAACAATTACCACAGAATGCATAATAACATGGTAAATGTTGTAATAACCTGTGGCCTGTACTACGAAGCAGGGTTACTGGCTTATCGGGGTAACCTGTCGGATTTAACGTAGTCTGCGCAAAATGTAAATGAACGAATATGAAGTCCATTTAAACTGTGGTACCTTAAATCCGACAAGTTACCCCGATAGGCCAGTAACCCTGCTTTGTAGTACAGGCCACTGGTAAATGGTTAGTAGATGTTCATGTGCTAGTTATCAATGTAATGATAGCTGATCTTTATCAATCCTGTATAAATCAATTACATTCCTCGCTAATTGCATGCCTTCATCTAAAGTGTTGCAGTTCATGAATATTCCTGTTTAATTAAATATAGCAGTTTTTCTATCATGACAAGGAGTAATAAAGTGCTTTTAAATGCAGGACACGGAAAGGCACTAGCCATTTCAAACGCAGTCTCATTCCTCTCTTTGTCCTTCAGCACTCCACTCACAACTGAAGGATTCTTCTTCCAGTTTATAATACTTCTGTGCAATTTTCTTGGCTAGGATGAGGTGCTGCACGGGGCATTTTAATAAAGTGGTAGTCAGTGCGAGAGGCTTCTCCTTCTCCCTGGTTTTAAGCCTACATAACAGGCTATATAATTGATTATTACACTGCACTCCGCTGACTCGAAGATTTAATTGAGACATGTCATCTGAGACATGACTCCAGACTCAATCCCCCAGACCTGAAACCTGACTTGAGACTTGCTCTTACTGACTTTGGCTTAACTAATAATTAACTGAGATTTAATTAGGACAAGTGATGATAACTCTACTGGCTCAGAGAAAGCCTCACTCAAAGACAGGATCTCACTTTCTATCTATCTATCTATCTGTCTGTCTGACTGTCTGTCTGTCTGGTTTATTTCACCTTTACTTTTTCTATTGTTCATCTCAGACTCTGGCTAAATCTGTCATTATAGCGCCAAGCAAATTGAACCTTTCTGCCCAACTCTGTATTTGGAAATTTAAAGGAACTAAACAATGCCTTTTTGGATTGTTTCAGGGAACATTTCAGTCCCTGAAAGTACATTGTCCTAAATATTTTCACAGGAAGCTCATAATTCACCTTTATTTGCATTTGATTGCACATTATAAAGTTCATTTTTGCATGTTTTGTATGATTTTGTGCTTTGTACTTTTATGCAGAAATTTAATGGCCCTTATTTTGTTTTGTTTTCTCACCTAATCAACGGGAAAGTAACATACATGCCTCTAATTGGAATGTGTTTGGTGGGAGAGAACACTGGCCAAAGAAGCCATTAAATTCATTACGGTTTCAGTTGGTAAACACGTTTCAACTCATTTCTCTCAATCACATCCCTTGATGAATGAACATTCAGGCTTCACAATGCTCCACTAGGACTGTGCTCTTTCATGCCAATGCACACAAAAATTAATTGAAAAAGAATCAAACATATAATGCAACAGGTCTCAAAGTCTTTACTTTCTTTTTTATCCTTTGAACATTAGTACCCACCAAAATACTGCACAAAAATAAATAAATAAACACAATGATAACAAGGTCTGTATTTCTTAAGAGCTGACATTCATTGAACAGCCAAAATTAGAAATACTTTCTGGAGAAGTAGAAAATGTTTTTTCCCCATCCTTTTTTTAATTCTTTTTAATTTTAATTTTTTTTTTACAAATGTACCTGTACAAATATACAAGATTATATTCATTATCAGTTTGCACAAGTAATAATTTTCCTTTCAATTAAATTTACAGAGACCAAAAAGAAGTGATGATAACAGGATGATGGGGAAGTTTGATAATTTAAGTGGCAGAGGCAATCCCAGTGATGGTGAAGAAGATGGTGCTGCTGATGATGATGATAGTTTTGAAGAAGGTTATGATGATGATGATGATGATGATGATGATGATGGTTATGATGATGATGATGATGATGAGGATAGTTATGATGAAAGTCATGATGATGATGTTGATGATGATGATGGTTATGATGAAAGTCATGATGAAGGTTATAATGATGATGATGATGGTTATGATGAAGGCTATGATGATGATGATGATGATGATGGTTATAATGAATGTTATGATGATGATGATGATGATGATGATGATGATGATTATAATGAATGTTATGATGATGATGATTCCCTGTTCATTCTGCAAGAACCATGGGGTGACACTACAAAATACATGGGAAATTCTTATCACACACGCAAGGATTACAAAAGATGAAATGGAACATTGCTGAGGTCCCTTTCAGCTTTCTGAGAAGAACGAGCTGAAGCAAGATTGAAAGGCAAGAAGCTCACTGACATGCACAGCGTTCTACTAAAGCAACTGACAGAGCGTGCAGGGCATGGGATGTCAGGCAAGACGCCACGCTCTTTTTTCCTGGGGTTACACTTCAGGTGAGAGTGAGACAAGCTTTACAATTTGCTTATTGCTAGTATTTACCCCACAGTCTTTGTTTCCCATGTCTGTATGCACAGAGACTTAATATTATCATGTAATGGGATTAAAAATGATAAATAAAGAACAAGGCCCATTTCTTTTGACATCAGAGTTTGAGTCAAATGGCAGATATTTGTTAAGGTTAGTCTCACGTTCTGCTTTCACTGGTCACACCAGAAACATAAAAGTGGCACAAAATCGGGAAGGTTTGAATAAAAAAAAAAAACAGATTTCAACACATATCAACAGATGCTTTTCAGACAATAGTAACAAATTGGGGCCTTCGTTACGGTCACCCTATGAAGCTGGTAGAAATTCATCCGGTGGCTCCCTGCCAGCCTGGCCCGTATGCATCACCTGCCACGTGCAGTGCTCTTCTCCGGCTCAGGGTAACGGTAAAGCTGCTGTAAGACCGGGACATTCATATGGGAGGCTTTGGGGGTGAATGTATCGATCCACCTTGCGTTGGATAACTGTCTACAGTGTTGGGGAAGTTACTCACAGAAGTAACCCATTACAGACAGAAGTGGAAAGTTCAGGTCCAGAAAGTACAAATCTCGACCAAGGTTTTGTTTCAACCAAGCAGTTGAGTCTCTGTGACTGTGCCTCTTTATACTCTTTATACTTTATACTTTCCACCTCAGTCTGTAATGGAGTACTTTTGTGAGTAACTTCCCCAACATTGACAATCAGTATATAGAGGGGTAAGTTCTGTGTACTGTGAGTGTATGGGCTCATCAGTGAGCAGAGGCCACATGGAAAATAAGCACCCATGCAAATTTCAAATGTGTGCGTGTGTTTGCCTTGACGCCTAATAATGCAGTGAAAATTAAGTTAAGACTAATTATGACTGTCGATTTCCTCCCTGCGTAACCTCAGTTCGGCCCCGTCATGTCTGTGACTAATTAAGTTCCTTAAAGCCCGTTTTAATGCATCACTGCGAACCTTAATGTGATGTTAGGATGACCAAAGGATCAGTGCCGCATCATTGTCTTACACCGATACGGAGGGCCTTGGTTTATACCGTGGGCTGTCTGGTAATATTTGTCAGGTAATTGATTTTAAAAAGGAACAATATAGAGAGCTAATGAATAATAAGAAGTACAGTTAATTAACTCCAAATATTTACAAAACATAATGTGGAAATACCCAGGAATGTTAAAATACTGCTTTAAGTCCTCGGAAGTTAATGCAAATGTGGGAACTAAGTGTGGGTGAATTTCTGATATCCAGCTCATATCAATGTATTTGAGATGCATGTCCTTAACAGACCCCCCCCCCCCCCCCCATTGCTTGCAGGGCTGTCTGGCTAGAACATTCCACACTGATGTGAACTATTTTCTAATCACTAGAGGGGTGATTCATACATATTATATGTGTGTTGAATGTAAAGTCATTTTGCTGCCATGAAATGATCCATTCTAACAGTATTTTTTAACAGCACAAACGTTTCTAATTAATAATTTTTGTGATTTTGTGATCAATCGAACTAGGAACATGGACGAACAGAAATAAAATGTTTAGTGTTTCTGGAAAACAAGGGAACAATGCACCTGACTCTGTGTAGACACTGTGTAATCAGGCACTCTACGTGCTCCCCGGGGGGGTTGAGTGCAGTAATGGCACTGGTATGCTTCTCTGCAATTAGCTGCCTGTTAGGGACCACTTTGCCAAATCTTTTTCAAATGCACCCTGCACCTGACAAACCCAAATAAATCAAATAAACAAAAAAATAGCAGAACCACCACTTTGGATCATATTCTGCAAAGCGGAATCGCTTTCCGCAGACATCTGCCGTACCTCCCCGCATCTCGCAGGAAGCGATGAAACAATCAGAAGCCGCCGCTGCCTCATTCGTGCCTTTTCATTTCAGGTACAATTTCACTTTATTTCATTTGTTATTCAGTAGATAGCTAGCGTTTAATGTCCGTTCGTGCGTTCGAGTGTTTATGAAACGGCAAAACCTAAAATAACGGGATCTCGAGACATTGTGGACTCTTAAGACAAAAATGAGCCTGATTCTTGAAAATTCGGTCAATCCGGTTCAAAAAGTTAACCAGGAACCTGAAGCGCTCCTGCCACTTCATACTGACGGAAGTGATGACAGGACATCGAAGACCACCAACTGTTGCATACATAGACACACCTATGCACACCCATGCGAATGACCAGACAAACAGCACAAGCGTGTCATGAAGATGCAATAAACTCATGAGCAAGCCCAAAAATGGTGGGGGAGACCCTTTTAGCTAGTCCTCGCATCGCTCATGGAGCCATGATATGATGTGGTTCACAGTGAAGGTGCAAAGTAGGCTAATAAGGACACTCAGTGCCTCCCATATTTGGGTGAAATGGAGGCAGAAGTAACCAAGTCAAAGGCAGGTGGTGTTGAGGGGACTGTAAAGATGGAACTTCAAGTTATGGATGTCTTAGAAACAGTAAACAATGGGCCGGTGGGGGGAGGTCGAAGCCGGCAAAGGGATCTGACTCAGAAGAACGCAGGCGGTGCATGTATGTTCTACTCATTAAGAGTGAGACAGCTTGTCCACATGGTGTCTGTCTATAGCCGCCTCCCTCCCCCTGCACGCACATTCCCACCCTAGCAAACCCCACCCCCGAAGCTGGTAGGCGTAGACGCCAGGTCACGGCATCTAGGGCTCCGATCCGGAGGTGGAGGTGCACCAGAAAAGAGCGGG
>JAODLD010000046.1:30377577-30409952 GCA_026781065.1 Mormyrops boulengeri | reverse complement strand
AGGATTATGGAGTTGGGGGGGGGGCTTCACACAAAAAAAGGCACATCCTTTCTCAGTCCTCTGTCACAGCCTATGAATAAGGAGGGAAAGAGAAACAAAGTCACATCAGCAAGTGTACATCACTCCCTCAGCAAGCCGCAGGAGACGGGCCTCTGTAGCCAGGGAAGAAAGGAGAGAGCAGGATTACAGCCAAGGCAGAAAAACAAACTGTCCCAAGGTTCAAAGATACAAGGTCTGGCTGAAAATAAGAACATTTTTAGATAATTCATGTAAGACAAATGAACGTCAACATCTCTGGCAAATGAACTCTTCCCCCGCTGAAACCCCTTATAAGTGCATGAGGTCGCCTTGGCCTGAGCGAAGAACAAATCTTCAGATTACACTTTTTTCTCCCTACACCTCCCTCTTTCGCATTGTACAAGTGAACGCGCATCTTCTGTGACAGCTTTTTATCTCTCATATACAGTGTATGGTTTTTAATTGCTGGAGTGAAGGAATATTGCACACTTTGAAGGCTCTCGCCCACTCAGTCAAGGCACCGGTTATGGCAAAATCATAATGGTGCCTTTTATTTTTGACATTTCAAGACTGTCGGAAAACAACGAAAGAATTACATCTCTGTCAGCATTCATTTGGGAGTTAACCTGCTTACCAAGTGACAGAATTTTAAAAAGTTAAGGTCTAACTTTTTAACTATAACATACTTACACATTTTATGCTTGTGTACTTCTATGTCTGAAACGATCTGGGTGTCATCTGTTTACCTGCACCCTTTATTTCTCATTGAAAAGCTTAATTAATATGATCCAAAATATCACAAAAATGTATATTAGAGATTTTAATTTGTGTGTTTAATTAGGGCACCATGAAACCTCAGAGGATACACCTGTGACCTCATCCAGGGTTCAAGCACTGAGTGTGTTTGGATGGGGTTCCTCTTAGGGTGTTCATGTAGGATGAATGAGTACCTCTAAACAACGTTCAACCTACAGGTGAGGGTGATGGACTGGAATCCCTTGTTCTTTCTGGGATATGTTCAGGAATCACTCCAGCCCTGAACTGGATACAATATGGACATTAACTAATTATATACGAGCAAGTTCTTGTCTTTCTCTAACTCTGCTGTCATTTCCTTCCAAAGATGTTCTGTCGGATTGAGGTCAGTGTCTCGAACCCGTGTTCTGATCCTCTGCAAAGCAAAGCATCTCGTTATTATGTTGGTGTACCGGTTTTATGAGGGCTGTGAAGATACGAGAAATATCACAAACCAAGAGGCTTCCCTGTCCATCTGGCCCGTATCAACACTGATTATCCGTTTGTGATTTCCATACCTTTATGACATTTTGGTGGGATGACATTTGGTCATAAACTGTCACTGATCACAGGATGAATATGTAGTGATATTTTGAAAAGCGTAACTTTTTTGTCTGGTTTACCTTTCTTCCTTAGCATAGACTGGCTGCTTAACATCCTCAAATTAATTTAAATCCAAAACATTTCTGTGTATCTCAAAAGAGCTGGTAATACCTTTAAACTCTTTGAGAATTCTTTTTGGTTAATATATAATCCTTGACAAAGAGTTGATCAGTTAATTTATGGAGTTGTAATACAATTTAAAAATGTCTGAAGCACAGTATGTTGTTCTCATTTTCCGAGACGAGAAAAAAAACAAATGGTGAATCTATTCCATGAAAAAAATTGATTTGATATTTTGTTGGGCTTTTATCCTTCTCACTGCAATGTGTTGAATTTTAATGAGGCATCGATCTATCATCCTGCCCAGGTATTAGATATGGTCAGGTCTAGTTACCAAGGAAGTGCAGCCAATCTCGCATGGCGACGCTGGAATAGAAGCTGCTGCCTCAGCTCTGGTGTGATTGGATTCTGATAGCCCAACCCAATTTCTGTACCAATAATAATGGCCTTCCTGTGGTTAGTTCTGTCTGCAGGCCGATTCAATTTAGCTGAGATAAGCTAGGAAGCGATTTGCATCTGTTCTGTGCACAAAAGAAATGTCAACTGCTAATTGGAATCCATTCTGGAGAACAATGCATCTAACTCTGATGGTCATTTGGCAAAATTAAATTAGGACGCGCTCCTTGGGAATAGGGAGCGAGGTCTGTTGGTATTTTTTATCCGGTGGATTCGCTCATCAAGTGTCATCATCCATCTTCACTCCACAAACGCCCACATCCAGTTCACAGTTATCTCTTCACCGGGCTTGTGGTATTTTCTCTCTGCCGTGCCATGGCAGGAGAAGCAGACGGTGGAGCCCACATTACGCCGCATCTTCTCACGGTTCAGATGCAGCAGAACGTTCTCCCATGGCCGTGTGGTTACCTGTAGCCCAATGTTACAACCAGTGCAAGATATTCTGGGCTGGGAACCCCTGCAGGTCTCACTTTCTGGAGGATTAGATGGCCATAAGATCCAACCACATTTTTCAAGCCAATTATTTCGACAGAAGACGAAGTACAAATTAAGATACTTGGGTACAGGCTGGGGACAGAGGACTTCCACAGGAGTTCTGTTTGCCTCTGAATCTCTTAATACATCCACATAGCTTAAGAGCCAAAGGTATTTGTAAATCTAGAAGCCACAGGTAAAAATACACCTGGATGAGGAAGAAATCTCACCAAGACAAACATAGCTATTATACCACGCATTAGTAATTCAAATGCAGAACTGCAAAATGTTGGTATCAAAACAGGTGTCACTGTATTAGTTCACTGTCACAATTCTGGTAGCACAAAGAAAAATTGTGTTTTTTGGAGGGAAAGACATTTATTCACACTTACCATTCTTTCCTCCAACTACTAACAGCCAACATTAATGCTGAACTCTACTGCCTTATATCTGCGCTGCTTTTTCAGTCCTCTTGACCTTCAACCTTACAGCCCTAATTAATATTTCTAACCAGGCTATGAGCTAAAGACACTGACCAGAAAAACAATTACTGGTTGAGATTTACGTAAACCTGTAACGTACGGTTCAGCTGACCTACTTGGGCCACATATCTTTGTCAGTATTCAGTTCTTCTTTTTTGTATGTAAACCATCCAACTTAAAATAAAAAAAAAATAAAATAAACAACATGGAAGGGAAAGGGGAAGTAAATGACTGGAAAAATCAAAAACGTCCAAAATGAAAGCATTTTTTTTATTGTCATACACTTGTAAAGAATGAGTGCAAACAGAGAGCTTTTATAATAAATCCACCAGACAGAAAGCCATGAACCAAATGTCAGCAGTAAAAAGACATGCTTTTGAGCTACACGTTACAGTACAGGACTGGATAACGAAGGGAGAAAAACAATCAGCACACAATGAAGATGAAATATCAGAAAACAGTTTCAGTTAAAAAAGGAGGAAGAAAGTGAACCAAACACAGGAAAATCACAACGTAAACATTCGGAAACGGGGAGGGAAACCATAGACACCAATGCACATGGAAATATGGGAGGCCGGAAAGCACACCCTTCTGCTGATTAAATATGCATGACACTGACGGAGGTGCTGAGCTCACACTGGCTGGGTTTCAGCGGAATGGTGTCCCCCAAACCAGCGCCAAGACAGTTTGTGATGCTTCAAGCATCATACAAACATAGCACTGTGATCATTCTTTTAGACATCTATTTTTTGTTTATATATTTTATTGATTTGTTTTTTTAACAAAGCTCGCAGTGACAGAATGACCCAATTTCTCGCTGGCAGTTTTAACTCCATCAGAAAATACTCCGGCACGGCCAGCACAATCTCATATTCGTTTATTCTCAAAATAAGTCACTATGTAAGAAATGAAGGGTCTCTCCCCCCACGTAAATCGATTAAGTTGCCGCGTGCACGTACTGTAAGGTTTCGATCTACGGATATGCTTAAAATATACATGATCCACTTACGATGTGTGAATTCTATTAGTTCCAAAACAGATCAATGTGCTCTGAAGAGGTGGAAAAACATCTGTGTCGGCATACACGTCAGAAGTAGAAATGGTTCTGTACATCGTGGATTGTCTACCTGTATTTCACGTGGCTCAGGCTTAAGGAAGGTCCTGACAGATTTTACACTCCTCACGAGCCTGACAGCTATGACATGGCTCATTCAGTCAAACTCAGACGTTAAGAGTGTTCCCAGACTTACACATAATACAAAAATGGACGGATATAGTCTTTTATTTAATATTTATTAATATTTATATATTTATATATGTATATATATATTTATTTATATGTACGTACGTTCAGAGCATGCAACAGTCAGAGAGAGGAGATGTCCTGGAATCTGAATGTAGATGCATCCAATTTGGACGTGCATCACACAGAATTGGCATGAGTTTTCAGCACGATTGTAAATATGTGATTGCCCTGTATGTTTTGTAAACAAGTGAACATGTGATAAGAACTAAAAAAAAATTTGAACAAACAGCAAATATGTAATTAAATCCGCCCAGGTAAACAAACTTGCCAAACACCCGCTTCTCTCTCCCACCGGCGTCGATATCGCCATCATGTGAAAGTGATTTAGTGGTTTTTCATGGTTAAAGCGATAGATCTCAAGTGTCAAATCATGGTGATTGACTTCTGCCGACTGCTGTGCTCCACAGTAGGTAGATTATCTGCCTTTGTTTATTTCTGAGTTGTCAGTGAGACAACAACCCAGTGTTCAAGTAACACGAAAACCACAATTACCCAGAAAATTACCACCTACTCCTATATATGGCAGAGTAGATTTCTTCAGACAGAGAACGGAGGGTTGAATCTCCGGGCATCTCCTCGCAGGGGTTATGCGGTTTGATTTTAACGCACACAAGACCAACAAACATCCACAGATGGGTGCATGGCAACGGCGTGGCAAAAGAGAGACACAGGAAAACAGGAGAAATGGCGACTTGAGACAGAAGTACATTGTACATTGTTGTAAAACAATGACTTTCACGCTAAAAACTACATTTTTGTACAAAATCAAAACAAAAACGGGGAAAACACACTCAGCTGTGCATTTTGTTCATAAAAATGCAGTAAAATACATTATGGCGTGATTCATGACACAAAAAGTCATCATTGTTATAAGATTAAAGAATAAACAAATAAATAAATAAATAAATAGGCAAACAAGAGATAAACCAAGAAGATAACGTAAGAAGGAAACTGGTCCGTTAAATAATGGGATTAAATCAATGCCCCAAACAACAAAAAATAAATGAGTTCTGACAATGTCAAGTAGTCTTTTGGAACTATTAATAAGTTACACACTAAGTACACAGACAATCTGTGGGGGTGGGGGGGTCACAGTCAAGACAGTCTGAGCTATGGCTGGCATTTCTCAGTGCACTCAAAAGGGGGGGTGATGGGTTTTTTGTCTGGTTCTGTTTTGATTTGTTCTTAACTCATTTGACATACTCAGCTGACTTCCAGAAGTGCCCCGGATGAGAAAGACGCCGGTTCCGTTTTGGCAATTTTTCCAGCAGATCCACCAGCTTAGAGAAGCTGGGTCTCTCCTCTTGCTTGAAAGCCCAGCAAAAAAGCAGAATATCCTGGGAAAAAAGGGAGAAAACAGCAGAAAGACATGATCAGCATGGCGAAGATGACATCGGGAATTCAGGCAAGAAAAAATCAGGGCGGTAACAAAGACATATGTGACTTATACATCTAAACTGAACAGCGCTAAGAACTAAGTCAGTCAGAGGCATTTGTTTTCATGAAATTTACATGAACTTAATGAGTTTTGGAAATTTCATTAAAGTTCTTCACTGCATTACATGAGGACTGAGTGAGTTGTGGTTCCCAGTAATGATCAGGAAGCCTGACATTGGCAGTCTCACCTCAGAAATATTCCCATATTGTTTATTCCTTTGTGAAACACATTAATATAAACCAAGGGATTAAGTGCATTGACAGCAGTGTGTTACCCGGCAGAAGCCTAATGCTGATGCTCACCGAGATCTCCTTGCCCATGCCAATCTGGCTAAGATTGGGCTTCATCCCACTGCCCACTTGCCATATGATCGCCTCTGCTGGCTGGTTCTTGAAAGGCCACTCACGTGCGTGCAGTTCATACCAGATCGTGCTGCAATGGAAGGTTTATTGAGAGTTATAAGGCGCCGGCCAAGGTCCGCGATCCAGCGGCCTGTGAGTGACAATGGGGGGGTGCAGGGAAAGCGGTTCAGCACCTACCCGAAGGCAAACACGTCAGACTGCTTTGAAAAGGGGAGCTTGTCCTCCTCTGTGTCAGGTGAGAGCTGACGGATAATTTCGGGGGCCAGGTGACACAGCCACCCGCTGGGAATCCGCAGTTTGTCCTCCCGCCTGCTAGATGGCGCCAGAAAACAAAACATTAAAGTGGAATTTCATGGAAACCCAACATTTTACTTTCCTCCCATTCAATGAGCTGGGAAACCATACAAAATAATGACAACTTTTAGTTTAGGCTATTTTTGTAGGATTCTCAGACGTTAGCCAAAAACCACAATATTCTTCACAGTCTTCATAGTAACAAGGATACAATGGAGACTGAGTGGTTGGGGGAGGACTCTTTTTAACGTAAATATCTCGGTAAAAACATCTTGCTTTACAAAGGAGACACAGGCGGAAGGTGTTGACACTGAGTACAGGATAATACTGATGACTTATGGCAGAACACATTTTCCTCACACACTTCTAACATGACAAAGGCAGAGTCTAACCAAGGGTGGCTTCTCTGTTGAGTCTACATGTAACATTATTTCCTCTGGACAGGTAGGAAATTGCCTGATGTTGAAAATAGATGTACAATTTGAATGGAATCATCCTTTACAAGGGGCTTCTAGCTTATTATTGTTTAGATCCCCTTGAAATGTTATCATATTTGTGGGGAAATATTACAATAATGAAAAACAGACAAATACTGTATTACTAATAAATGATACTGAATTAGAACTTCTAAAGGACCTTGAAACTATGGGAGCAATTTATTTGTACAAAATGAATATTTTTCTACTGGTCTGGCTCAGACTCTGCTCGATTGGAAAGCATACTTTTAAAATGGTACTTTATCAGAAACTGTGCACTTCTGTTTACAGAACATACACTCAGTTGGCTGATTAAATTTCCTTCCTTTGTGTGGAAGCATTTCAGCAACGGAGGGTACTCCTGACTTAATGCAAACAGACTCGTGTGTCAAAAGGACTATCAGTTCTTGGAATGAGAGGCAATGTACTCTGCATGCTCGATCAGGACACAGAAATGCCTGCTTTGAGGATGGTCACTTAATGACAGTGCTTCAGAAAGCTAGCAGCCAGTAGTAATGTACGTAAAAAAATAAATAAAATATAAACACATCCTGGCATTGGCTTTGGGCATCAAGGACCAAAAGCCTTCCAGTTCAAGAACATAGAGGGTCCTGCTGTACTCAACCCAAACTTTATCAGCAAAATCAGAATCAGAATCCTGTTAATCACCATATACTAAAAGTACAAGGAGTTTGTACTTTGTGAATTTTCAGGTCGTGACATGAGTATATAATATAAACATACCCTCAAGACAAAAGTACATAAAAAAATAAACAGAATAACAATAAAAACAAAGAAATAAAAACAGAGAAATAAATATGTGATATAAATAAATAAACAAATAAACATGTAGCCATATGAATAAGATTTAGATGACAAGGTATAGGGTACAAACAGTTTTGGGGTATGTGTAAATCAGCTTATAGAGTCAGGAGTATGAATTACAGCAGGGGTGTAAAGGTCCCATGTGACTCTCATGGGACCTCGTTTAGGAGGACAGTGGGGGGGCTTTTACATTGGGATTCATCCTTCTACTCTTACTCTCAGCTTCCACCAAGAAGGGAGATGCTGGAAGAGATTGTTGGGGTCAGATATGGTTTTCAAAGCTGGGTTCCTTGTACAGGACTTCAAGCCGAGGGAGCTGGCAGCCGATGATATTCTCCTCATATAACACAATTCTCTGTAATCTCTGCTTAGAGTGCAGTGTTTCAGAGCCAAACCAGACAGAGAGGGAGGATGTAAGAATTGATTCTATTGCAGCCATGTAGAACCAAGCCATCAACATCAATGACAGCTTAAATTTCTACAGATGACGCAAAGGCCACAGGTTCTCTTGGGCCTTCTTAGCTATGTGGTTGATGTTTGTTGAATGGTGATGGCTAGATATTTGAAGGTCTTAGTTCTGCTAACTGTAGTCTCCTGTATGAGCAGTGAGTGTTTTCTGGAAGTCGACAGTCATTCCTGTGTGTTCAGCTCCAAGCTGTTCACGCCACAAAAGTCCTTTTGGTAGTTAGACTCCTCACCTTTCCTAATGAGTCCAATCAGAGTGGGGTCATCCACAAATTTGAAGAGTTTTATATTTATATTAAAAAAATAAGAGTGCAGTCATTGGTGCACAAAGAGTAAAACGGGGGAGAGTGAATACGTCGTTGTGGAGCAGCAGTACTGAGGGAGATGGGATCTGCCATGTAGCTGACCAAATTCATAACCTGATTCCTGGTGGTCAGGAAGTCATGGATCCAGTAGCAGAGAAATGGCTCATTGAGAGTCACAGATTTCGCAAATAGTAGATCAGGGTTCATGGTGTTAATTAAAGGCATAACTAACGTTCACAAACAGAATCAGTCTGAGTGAGGTCCAGGGGGATGTACCATGAAGTAGGATTTCTTTCTTAGCCAGATAACTTGTTGGATTTAAGGTAGCCAGGGCTAAATGGATGTTGTCTTTTTCACTTATATTTAGTTCATGCTACCTTAAATCCAACAAGTTATCCAGCTAAGCAAAAAATCTTGCTTTGTGGATCACCCCCCAGGTGTTGTAGAATGCAGTGCAGGATCATGTTGATGAAATCGTCAGTATATCTGTTTTATCTGTAAGCGAACAGTAGAGGGTCCTGGAGAGCTTCAGTAGTGGTTTTGAGAGATTGTTGGATAATTTTCTGAAAACACTTCATAACTACAGAGGCCAGGGCTACTGGCCTATAGTCATTCAGGAAGGTGATTTATTATTGTTTAGGATCTGAAATGATGATTTAAAATGTAAAACAGGTGAGATCATCCATCAGTTAAAATGGCTAAAAACTGCACATTGCAGAACCTCAATACTTTTAGTTCTATTGCCATTAAATAAATAATAACACACTTGCCTTTTCGTGGCAGAGATAATCTTATTACATAACAGTCTCGGGGGGGTGGGTAGGAGGGCTGGCCAAGCCGATGCCCCCTCTATCATTAAGGTGCCTGAGCTAAACTTATATTGTAATATATTAGTATTTAACATCTATGTGCTAAATGTTAATTATAAATAACATTAATAATCTTTTTCCTTTCCATATTTATAATTTTCTTTTTATTTGAAGTTTTTTGGAATCTGTAATGCCTTTTTACATGGTTCTGTTATCATAGTGTTATCATAATAATGTCACAATACACAATACAGTATATTACATTCTGATTCATCTATTGAATATTGCTATGTAGGAGGTGCACAGGGGTCGTAATTATGCTATACATACGGTAAAAAACACAGTTAAAAGGAAAGCATATTTTTCTATTTGGTGCTTGAAAAAACTTGAAAAGTAAGAAAAAAAATTATAGCATAATCACAAAGGTTTTCAATATTTTGTTTGGTGCTACATGATCTGAATGATAAAGCCAGACTAATAGAAAGTGTTAATTTGTAATAATTACAGCAACCTTTAGAGGCACAAGGGCCATAATGATGCAATTAGCAAACCAGGAGCTGATATTTATTCTGTTATTCTTAGCTATTCAAGTAATTTTATTCTAACAGAATAAACCATCCATCCATCCATCCATCCATCCATCTACCTATCTCCACTGTATGAGTTGTTTTTTGGTCTCTTTGGTTTATGACACCTGACTGTGTGCTTCAAAAAGCACACAAACTAATTATATCTTCCGACAAACTTTAATGTTCACAGTCAGATTCACGGTTGCCTGAGTAAATGTCATGTGTAAAGGAGAGAAACCTGCAGCAGAACAGCTGTTATTAACCCTGATTCTACTGCTGCTAGCTCAGCATTAGGTGTTAGAGTTCAGTGATTAGCCGCTTGGTAAGTGTCATACAAGGCAGGAAACCTTTTTTCCTGCCCTGTTAGTGAGTGACTTCAGTAATTCAGGATGAAGATATTATTACAATATTGGCCAAGACCAAGAAACAAGTTTAAAAGAAAGAAACAAAATCCAGGAAATAAAGAAAATACGAGCCAGTTTTTGGCAAATCTAGCAGGTAGCTAGATTAAACCTTAATCAGTTCTAATAACTTATTCTGTAACATCCCAGAGAAAGTCGACTTCCTGAAACATCCCCAGCCATGTAAACAGATTAACATGTGTGCTGCCAAGCAATACAATTAATGAACTATATTAGTCGTCCATTTCGGAAGGAAGCTCACACATTTCAGGTGTTAACAGAGGACTCCGCACTGTTTCTAAGGCTTTGGAACTTTCTTCATGCTTCTGAGGAAAGCATCCTCGGCAAAACAGAAACTGGTTTCCAGTGACAACTGTCAAGGGCCTTGCTTACACACTCTAAGTTGCAACCATTCAAGACCCATGCGGAGCATTAACAAAGCACACAGCTAAACAAGAGTCTGCTATCACCTCTCATCAATGCAGACATTATGCAGAGCTCATTAAAAAATAGACAACATCTAACACCTCAGAAAACCGGCCATTTAGATGGCATGTAAGTGGATTCTTAACAGCTTTTTTCCCCTCATGATGGTGCTCCCCTTCATATTGGCAAAGATATCTGTATGATTCTGAATACTTTCTTTAAAAAAAAAAAGCCCAGAGCATTGTTTTGAGAAGATAGCAGTGGAGCGGACAAGAAGAGGGCTCAGTTAAAATCCACTGTTTGATAAAAAGGTGCAAGCAAAAACCATGCGATCATTCATCAAAAGCCAGACAACTCTGTGGGATTTTGATGTGCTCCACTACACATGCAATGAATTAAACTCATAATTTGGTTAAAAATAGACAGAAATTAGACATAAGACTTCATTCTAGCATAAGTATTTTAATCTGAATGAATGCTAGCACATTTTTAAATACTAGCTTATCAGCAGATGAAAACAGTAGATTTCGAATGAGGCACGTACACGTACTGAGTTGGTGTTTCACGTGAAGTTCACCAACAATACAGGATATGATCTTCGGTCCTTCCATTAAGAAAAATGTAACATTACATTGCCTATTTCATCCTTAAGTGAAATTCTATTTAATGATCTGGTCGCCCAGGGCAGCATGGTTTTGTGGTGGTTAGCTCTGTTGCTTCATGCTTCTGGTACCTGCATTTAAATCTCCTCCCAGGTTCCATGTGTGTGGTGTTTGCAAGTTCTTCCCATGTCATCAATGGGTTTCCTCTAGGGACTCTGGTTTCCCCCCACAATCCAAAAACATGCCAAGGTTAAATGAGCTACCAAACTCCCATACTGTAGGTGTGTGTGTGAGTGAATGGTGTGTGAGTGAGTGAATGGTGTGTGAGTGAGTGAATGGTGTGTGAGTGTGCCCTGCGATGGCTTAGCGCTCCATCCTGGGATGTTCCCTGCCTTACGCCCATACTGTAGCTTCAGGGATAGGCTCTGGACTCCCTATGACCCTGAATAGGAAAAATGGTTACAGAAAATGGATAGATGGATCCAGTCACTCAATTATTATATTCTTATCTTTCCCAAGGAGTCCAGCTAGTCAATAGCCTCCAATATTCTGGTTTCTGATGCTCCTTAATTAAATTTTCTCTCATTTTGGGGTCATTCATGCAACACCCACCTTTCACAGATATTAAAATCACATACTGACCCAAATTATTGATGTAACATTTAAGCAAAAATGTAATAATAGTAACTTAAATGAAAGAACAATGAAACACGTCATATGGTCTCAGAGGCGTAAGGCAACAGTGCTAACCACTGCACCACCGTGCCACCCCTCAATAAAACTCAGCACCTTCAAATGTAATACGCAAGATAGTGGTGCAGTCTGCAGGAAGGTTCATTAAATTGCAGCAGAAAGCATATGAAATCCCAGAAGAGAATCTTCAGTTGTACCTTTGGTGAAATGATTCAGTAAAGATCCTACTGTATAAATGGATCAAAAAACAGCTACAGATAAAAGCATCCCCTAAACTAAAGAGTGATTTGAAAAGGGGATGTATACATTTAAAACACACTTTCATTGAAACTGATTGTTTTAAGCTGATTCAGTTCTTCTGCACAGCTTCCTCTTTCCCCAATGACCATGCAGAGAGAAGATGGCACAATCAAACCAAAACCACGATCAGAACCACAAGCAGAACATTCACACAGAGAAGAGCAGCCGTTGCTGTACCGTCTCTCCCGTAGAAGTATTCTTGGTCTGGAATATCTTTTATGATGAACAGATGACCACGGGGAGTCACGATGCCATAAACCATTCACAAAATCATCTGAATGGGCATATTACCAAACAAAACAGTAATGCTAAGAGTTAACGACAGTCGTGGCAATGTGTATATTGCATTGAATCAAATAGATATAAAAATGTCAACTTGATTAATTTAGTTCAAGTAGCTGAATATTTCATGGTGACTTAACTTGAAGACATGCCAAGACACGCATTTCACATTGGTACGCAACACAAACAGAATCAACAGCCAGAATTTCAACGTGCTTGAAGGCTCATCAGTCCACCACTGAAGATCTTTATCATTTCTGACATCCTTCTATGCAAGCTGCTTTTGTCAAGATTCAATCCAAAGCTACACAGAAAATGGAGCTGTAGTGAAGGTTAGCAGAAGGTTAATAGCTGTATGGAGTAGTGGGTAGTGGGATTTTGTGGATTTTGGGTTCAAGCCCTATGAGAGACATTTAACAAGAGGTGTGCGGCTGTGAGTTTGGCCTAATACTGTGGCTTGAAATGAAAGCGAGCTTTGAGACTCCAAGTGAGATGACGACAAAGAAAACTATGAAGGAAGGAACAGGCACTTTTTGGGGGTATGAGAATTTTGGGGGTATGAGATTAACAAAACATCACGTATATACTTCATAACAACGATAATATTTTCTTAAGTTGACTGAAGCTCCCATTAAGGCCAGATGACATTCAAATTAGCACCTACGGCCTTCTCAAGCTCATAGTCCTGTAGATGTAGGTGACTCATCTTTATCCTCTGATTTGAATTTGAAATGCCACTGCAGCAAGTTAAAACGTATACTTCCTAGCTGAAACACACAGTGACTTGTCGCAGTGACGGTCACGCTTAAAATGCGCAAAATGTTTCAAACAATAGCAGATATGCTATCGCTTGCTGGGCTCCTTACCGCTCATCACAAGAACATCTCTCAGTCTTAAATGAGAACAAACATTGACTCAAACAGAATAGGGACCTTGGCCATAACACAAATGCTGCGAGACAGGCATCAAAAATGCAACATTTATTTTGAAGGCATTTTCAGCTTCATTGTACGTTAATAGAAATCCTCCATTTCCCTTGTATTTCTGAATTAATTCAGAAATGTGTTTTGAAGAAGATGACGCTTATATCGCAAAATAAAAAGTACAATGAATCCAGGGATCTCTTTTTCAGGACACTGCTTACTTTGCAAGAAAAACTGTTTGTATACAGATTAAACAAACAGATCTGTATATGTGTGTACTCATTTCCTTCTACAAGAGCACCTTCAAAACCTGAACGCCAGGCTTAAAGCCACATCTACACAAAAGATGTATTAAGTGAAAATGTCATACGGTTTAAAAAATCTTTATTTTAGAAAAAAACGATAAGATTTAATCCTCCGGCTCAGAAGCGCAGCCCTGCCTGGTTAAAGGGATCAGGATGCCCCACTGACCCTCCTCGGTCGGGATTCCACTCTCCAAATCTTGGAGTGGATACCATAAAACACAGCTGAAGCTAAAGGTCTTAGGGTATCAAGGGAATATGAAAATAATAATGTTTTAATAACTTTTTGGTCAGTATTCAAAGTGCAAAAACTGACAATGAACAGTGATCAAAAGAGGAGTAAGACAACTTAGCATGTGACAATGCTCCCCAGTGCTCCCCAGTGCTCCCCAAACTCATTGCTCATTACCCCGACATGATCAACACACCACATGGTTTTGCACCATCTGTTTGGTATATCATTTTTTCCTATTGAACAGTATTATATTGTGTTACATCAGGGGTGTCAAACTCATTTTAGTTCAGGGGCCACATACAGCACAATTTGATGTCATATGGGCCGGACAAGTAAAATAATAGCATAACAACCTACACATAACAAGAACTTTATAATTTTCCGTTTGTTTTATTGTAAAGAACTACAAATAAGTGAAAGTACAAGTGAGAAAATGTTTAATTTTAATTAACCATCCTTTAACAAAACATTATGAACAACCTGAAATTTCATAGGAAAAATAAGTGCAATTTCAACAAAACTATGCATCAGATCACAGTGGATCTACAAAGACACAAAACATAATCACAGGTATCTGAAATGAGGAATAGCAATACACTTTATGATTAAAACAACTTGTCAAGCTCTAGAAATTATTTTAAATTTATACTTTCACATCAGTGTAGTGCAATGAAACATGCTTCAAACACACCAAGCACACAGGTATTCCATTCAGCTCTGTGAATAAATAGGAAATGGCCCATTTTTCTCGGAAAACTCTGCACTCACTGTCCACTTTTCACTTCTTTGACAAAGACATTTTGGGTAACGAGAGTGCCAATAATTTTGACAACAAAGCCACACATAAAATGCATCAAAATATATGGTAAAATTGGCACTTTTAGAACAACTCAGCTCCGGATATGTATTATTAGCAGTTTGCCTAAAACGCTCTAAAATAGTGTGGACCCTAGTGGACAAATTGGGAATAGCAGTTACTTTTGTTGAAAAATTGCAATTAATTTCTTCTATGTAATTTTCACACTTTGCAAAATGAATTTCGCGGGCCGTATTGGACCCTTTGGCGGGCCGGTTCTGGCCCGCGGGCCGTATGTTTGACACCCCTGTGTTACATCATCGGCTGTTCCCTGGAGTATATGTTAATGAAGAAAGCACTGCTTTGGAACTAGAGAATTACTCCCCTCGCCCTCCCTCCCATAGACTCAGAGGTAAACCTCAAGGACTACATGCCTTAGGTCTCCCACCCTCGACACTACACATACCTGCCGGCTTGGAGCACTCCCGAAATGGTGAAGAGGCCGAAGTCGGTTATGACAACTTTGCCGTTGTCATAGAAAACATTCTTAGACTTCATGTCCTTGTGCAGAATCCCTTTGGCATGGAGGTATCCCATCCCCTGCAGGAAGGAAGAAGCTCGAGGTCACTCTCATGAAGCCCCACCTTCCTCCTGGAGCATCACGGCTGGATTTCATACCCACCTTCACCATTTCCTGCGCAATCTGTCGGGTTTTATTGACATCAAGGACCATCTTTACATCCCTTACTACGGAGTAAAGTGTCCTTCCTTTACATAAGCTGAAAAGCAACAAAACGGCAAATTACAAACATACATCAGCCTTCAGGGTCGTCAGCGTTACACATGTACTTCCTGGGGACAGTGTTTGCACCGAAAGTGCTTTTCTTTCAAATACCCTGGGTAAGAAACATTGGAAAACTGGTCTCGTAATATAGCGTGCACTCCAAGGTCCAAGCCTTTAGGAATGTACCCTAGTCATCAACCTCCCCTCTGGTCATTAAGCATTTTCACAATGGCCCCTAGGTGGCAACATTTCATATCCCCCTAGCTGCGCCATTCTGATGAAGGCTCATCCAGACCTTGTAAAGTGGAACTGTGTCGAAGTATTGGGTGGGGACAAACAGGCCCAGGGAGCCCTCACACCCTGACTGAGGGGTCTGCACATAGCACCCACCCCAGGGTGCCACCTTTGCTGACTTAATACATATTTATCAGCAATAAGGAGAAAATTAACCAAGGGGTGTTTTTCTCTCTCTCTGTCTCTTTCGATCATGCCTGTCATGGCCTCTTCCAGGTGGTTGCTGGAAACGTTCCTGTAACGTTTGTAACGTTCCTGTAACGTTCCTGTGTTTGCCAGTGGTTATTTCAAAAATGTTGACCGTTGTTGTCATGCTGCACAGTGTCTTTCTTCAGACATTTATTTACATGCCATTAATTAATCTGCATTCTGAGAAAAGAAATGCTTGTGAAGAAGCTAATCACTGAAACCAGTGAAAGCACTGGAGAAACTCAACGAACTCCTGCTTTTACATTAAGCCGGTCGCATTTTACGCAGCATCAATTTTTGCATGTTTGTCCACTCGGAGCGAATGATGCAAGATGCGTTGCATATATAAAAAGGGACATCTCCGCAATATACAGCAAATTTAACCAATGTGGTGACATTTCCTTTAATTTCCACGGCCCGGTACTCAGAGGTTCAGAGAAGTGGGGGGTCTATCAGTTCCTATCACACTTCCACGTCAAAGAACAAATTTGTCCCCAACCCTCCTCCAATAAAGGACAGGAAAACATAGGCTTGATGGCTGAAAAACCCATCGGCCTTAGAAAAATCTCTGCCTAGGAACGTATTTGCATGTCTCCTGGGACCCCATGGGACGATCTTGCTGTTTATGCTCCCCGTCTTCGTTGTCTCGGGCGCCATGGTCCTCGCCCGTTGATTTGCGGCAGCACAGATTTCCCCGGCGGTGGCGCATGTGATGTATGGTATGAGAATGCAGACCCAGCCAGCCCATCTGCTAAGCATGAAGGCAGCTGAGTCACATTACCGGCAGAGAAGCCGCCGTTTTCTGAGCGACTTGCTTTTTTAATATTTTTCCTTCTTTGTTCAACCCTTTGTTCGTGTTTTTTGTTTCAGTCGACATTTTACCGAATTTGCACTGTTAAACCGTATTATGGATTGCCGAAAAGCCACTTACGCCAACAGCCGCTAAGCGTAATCTTCAACAACCGCACACTGCACAGAACAATGCTTCTGAAATATTTGTTACAACAATTAGCTGCTTCCCTCTGTGTTTTCCCTCTTCCTTTGTACTGTTTGCTCTGCTGCTAAAAAAAATCCATCATTCTCAGAAGACCACGCTGAGAAAAACAAAAAAGCTTATCATCGCAAATTACTTCTGAGCAAACAGCTACCGGAAAATTCCGGTAAGCCGCGTCACGCATTAAATGACAACGGGGTTTGGGTAATGCACCATATTTATTGGGCTTTATTACTTTATTCAAGCATAAATATTATGTTAAATTGGTCATTGTTTTTTAAAGGAAAGGTCAGAATGGGGGTAAACGCAGGCACAAATCTCTGTAACCGCATCACTGACATCCGGATGCGCTCAACCTTGGATTGTGCTCAAGCTGTCAGAACTGAATGATCAGGATGGACAGCTCATCAGCTTGACCAACTTCAGCTATTGGACTCAGCTGCTCACCAGCAAAACAACTGATGCCCTGAACAAGACATAGCAAGAGTCCATGCAGCGAGTCACGTTAACATTTCAGAAAGAAAATCTAGGGTTTCGATTATTTTGCATTGTGGCATGGTGGGGCAGTGATTAGCACTGTTGCCTCACACCTATGGGACCTGGGTTCGAGTCTCCCCCATGGCTCCATGTGTGTGGGGTTTGCATGTTCTCCCTGTGTTGTTGTGGGCTTTCTTCTGAGTAATCTGGTTTCCCTCCCATAGTCCAAAAAAATGCTCAATTGTCAATTGAGGTTACGAAATGGTGCGTGAGTGTGCCCTGTGGGGGGTTGGTACCCCATCCTGGGTTGTTCCCTGCCTTGTGGCCATGGGCTCTGGTCCTCAGTGACCCTGAACAGGAAATCTGGTTATAGAAAATGGACAGATAGATAGGTGCATCTCTGTCAGGCACAAATGCTTCCATGTTTAGGTCTGTTGGGTCCATGCTGTTAGCACAATCAATGGGCCAGGTAGGTGTAATGCCAGGCAGACTTGGATAAAATGGACCTCCATTTTCCAGATTCTTCTCTGGCTGACAGGAAGCCCAACAGCTTATAACTAGTTCGGGTTCTGCTGTAGATTGAGGCAGAGCAACAGTCTAAAAGCTGCTTGAAAGCAAGTATGGAGCCCTCTAGTAATTTGAGCTGGCGAGCTTCCCACACCGACTGAGATTTTGTTTGAACTAGTAGAAGAGACACTCTGGCCAGTGTGTCACGGAACAGCTAATGACATCACACCACAACCGTCTTCATTTCCAACCTCCAGCACATTTGGTCAGCAAAGTCTCACTTATCAGCAGTGGTGGGCATCCATTTTGGGGTCACTTTGGTGATGACTCTCAGTGAACTAACCCATTTTAATCAAATTTTGAACTTCAGGTATTAAAGCTCATTTTCACTCGAAAGAATGCAGAAAATGAACATCAAAAGCGGTATAACACAATATACAGTATTTGAGGGTATCAAGTGTAATTAGGGCACAATTATTATCGACAAAGGCAATGTCAATGTAGCAGAGACATGCAGAAATGATGTTATAAAGATTACCGTATACCAATAGCATGCACCTTGGCCAGGCAGAAAAGACACAAATAAATGAATGAGTAAAAAACAAATAAATACATAAAACAGACATTAATAACAAACATTAAATGATAGGTAATCACATAATGTTTGCTATTAATGTATATTAAAGGTGTTTATGTAAGTTAGGGTGTTAAGGTGTATTTACATGCTGCTTATGAATGCTCTACGAATGCATTATACAGGCATTAAGGGTGCAGTTGATGCAAATCATTACCATATATACCACAGGGGAACAGGTTTTTCATATAGTCTTATGTATAAGTACAGGAGGTCCATAAAGCACACTGTCAACAAAATCTAGGGGTAGGGGATCCCTTTACTAGCAAATAAAGCGATGATTGGACTTTTATTTATATTCATAACACAATTAGCATCTACGCATACTTTGGGGGGGGGGGGGGTAGCCTGCAACCTCACCTGGTGATGATGGCTAGGTGCGGGGGGCTCATGCAGGCACCCATGAACAGCACCACATTCTCGTGCCGCGTGTTGCGGTACGCCATCACCTCCCGCTTGAAGGCCTTCAGCTGGTCCTCGTTGTCGCGCTCGATGTCGATGAGCCGGATGGCCACCTCGCCGTGCCAGCGGCCATGAAACACCTGGCCAAAGCGGCCTTTTCCGATGAGCTCGCCAACCTCCAGCTGCTCGAACGGGATATCCCACTCCTGCAGGAAGATGCTGGTCTGGCTGGCCTTGCGAGGGAAGTTTCGGGCCGACAGGAGCGAGAGGTTCATCTCCTCAAACTCGTCCTCCGAGACCTCCGCCTCGTCGTTCCCCTCCTCGTTCTGCAGCAAAGAGGCATCGTCTACTTGAGTGTTCAATTTTTTTGCTTCTGCCACGGACATGTACCACACTCTGTTATGCTCTCAAAATATCCCAAAAGAAAACATGAGTTCCTTCAGGAGACCAAAAAACAGGCCTTAAGTCTGAAACGAATGCTTAAGCACTTCTGTATATTTCATCAGCATGTGGTGTGTTTACATTTTTTAACTGTGTTTCTGTATTTAAAAAGCTACCAGCCAAACTATTCCATGTTTCTAATGTTATTATTTATTGTACTACAATATAACATCACCGTGTTATTAGTCTGAAGGACACATTTACCTGAAACCAGCTTCCAAACATACTGGAGCTTGCAAAAACATTTAAGAATTCTACTGGATATAACCAGGAATTAGGTGCTCTGGCATCAACAAATAAACATTATAATTAGAAATAAACATAAAAATTATGTAAATATAGTGCATGATACCCTTTCAGCTGAAGTTATTCTAGGACATTGCTTGATCATTTTAAATATTTAAGTACAGATTGAGTCAAGTAAGACCTTCCTCTTAAAATACATTTATGCTGGTCAATGACTAACCTCGGATGTAAGTTCCACTTCAATTTTCAGGAGGGGATTTCCTTCATTACTGAAAGCAAACAGACACATTTAAGAGGCGATTCTTTCAGGAGACTGTCGCATCCGGACTGGGCCGACACGGAATGCTAAAGTGGGCAAAAAGTAAGGCAGAATGTAGGAGTCAAACAGGGATATGGAACAATGTGAGATAAAGGATCCCCCAGATTTTGATTGAAGTGGATCTGACTGTTACCAGAACCTCTCCAGAAAGCCCCCAAGGGACTGAGGCCCAGTATAAGGGAGGGAAATGGGGGATGTGTGAGTTCACCTGCTTGTTCCTCAAATCACCCACCCACCCTATCTGCCTCATAGACAACAGTTATCAGAGACACCCTCCAAGGAGAGGAGATCTGTATGAAGATGACTGCTTTTAAGTGGGTCCCATAATCAGGACGATGTCAGGAGCAACATCTTGTGGACAGTCTTCTGAGTCTTTGTCGGTGTGGAGTAGAACAGGCTGCTGCCACGTCCAGACCTGCTAACTGAGACCATGGAGAACATACAAGGCCATGTTCAGAAGATACCCGCTCCTCATTGAGGCATCAGTGGACCATAGATGTGAAGAATGAGCAGGAATTTTGATAGCTTCTGGTGAAAGTTCGGGAATGCGTTTGTCGTAGTACTCCATAATTTAGAATAAATACAACCATTTCCCAGATCATAAGAGATCCTCACAACGTAATTAACTGTCTGCTATGTCCAGAATGTTCCATCTGGTGCATGAACCTCTGTAATGAGGCCACCTTTTTCTAACAGACAGAGACAGAGGCAAAAGTGAAAAAGAAAGCCAAACACAAATGAAGATAATTAATGGCAGTAATTACTGCAATTACTGCATACCGCCATTCCAATATTACAATTAATAACACCACGACACGCTTTGAATATGTCGGCCTTTGAAGGGCCTGCGTGCATTCAGACGATAGCAGGCATTTCAGCACAGACTAATTAGCAGAGAGCCATGATATCAGTCCCACGTTTACTTAACTTCCATAAAAAAAAGACTGAGGTTTATAACCATAATGTGAACAAAAGGCACTGAGCAATCAGCATTTCATGGCTGCTTTCCCATGCCTGTGGAACAATGGGAACACGGAGTTCACACTGTTAAAGCCCATTTCATTAATCTAGCTACCACAGTAAATTGGATGCGAGGTTCCTCAGTGTGACTGGAACTGTAAGAACAGAGGGACACTGTTCTCCAGCAAAACCTATCCTGTGGAATTCGGCAAAACTATTTGGTTATATACTGTATGAAAACACTCAAACTCTCTCAAAGGGTTCAAAACCATCAGATCCTTTTAAGTTGAGGATGTAGGTTAATTTTGAAATGCTTTTCCTCGTGGGAAATGTGTCGGGGGGGAGGGGGGGGTTGTTTATACAATCTGATTGCTTCTGGGCACAGAAGCTGGAAAATGTCATCAGGCTCCTATTTTTGGAGGTAAATTGTTTAATGCATGTGTTTTGCATATTATTTAGTTCTCATATTATATATTACCTACAGAAATATTTAAATAATACTGTGGCCTATTTCAATTACCATGGAAATGCTATATGTGGTTGAAGCCATAATCGTTCTAGCTGATGTCCCAGAAAGCTCGCTGCTTCCTCAAGAAGAGGAGAAATGAGAAGGCGCTGTGGACCTCAGTCTCACTTACAAAATGACGGGATCATGTGGCATTCTGACATCACCTGTAAAGTCGGGCGGCCCTGGAGGGGCACGCAAAGCAGGGGGAGGCCAGTCCACCATAACCCAGAGTCAAAACCCAAGTGCATCTCACTCCCCCATAAATCTCTTCTAAGTGGCTGGGAGATGCTCTGATTTGGAAGTAGATGATCTCACCCTGGTTCAGAGAGAACGGGATGCAGGACGACTTGTGGAGCTCGGTTTGGCACCTCGGGTGAGACGTCTGGATGGGAAGACAGGTGAGATGAGAGCAGAGGCTGATGTCACAGTAAGTGAACCAAACACCAGGACAAAATTTATGTGAGACTCGCCTCAGGCCAAATCCCCCACAATACACAACCTCAGTCGCATCCCTTCTAGTTAAATATTTATCAAAGTTGCCTGTGAAGCCAGTAATCAAGGGACCAAATGAACTGTCCAGCTAGACATAGCTTATAAAGGATAACATCAAAAGAGTCTCCCTTGACTAGAAGTGGTGCATTGTGGGAATGGATAATGATCAATTATGGCACACTCACCTGGAAAGATGAACTGCTGCTTATATTTGAAGTAATGAGAGGCTGAGGAGAAAGGCAGGCAAGACACAGGGAGAGGCACGTTAGCTGACCCAGGGGATGTGCAAAATGGCCAAATGTGTCAATCAACGCTTACATCATTCAGTAGGCCAGTGGGTGAAGGAAGTCACATGACAGATGTGAAAAAAATGAGTAGTATTTAAGATGAAACCCACATTCCCAGAGCAGCGATGCTGAAAATAAACTTTTAATGATAGAATCATGAACAGCAAGAGAAGCAGATCACATGCTTCTGTGGATTATTTTATTTAATTACCATATTTATTTATCAAAATGATCTTAAGTACTATTTATGACCTATTCAGATCCATTACAGTCAATATATTACCCCGGAACATGCAGACCAGTGTCTATTACGTCAGGTTGCCTACCTGTCAAGTTAAACTGTTTCTGTTGCCTTGTGCACTGGGGGGACGGGTGTAAGGGTGAGGGGGGCGTGGCACTGGGAGGAAGAGGCGGTGCTGGGGACGAGGGCGTGGAGGAAGTCGTAGATGAGGGGTTACTGCTGGAGTCTGGCTGGTAAGGAACGGGAATGTGATCCTGCATAAAGACAAATTTCAGTTCCTGCTCATTAGTTTGTGTTTTGATGCACAGTACCACATTCCGTAAAGCTATAAGGAAGACAACATGCTTTCATACTGTGATAAAGCACTCTGTTGGCAGTAGCTTTCTCTTAGACCAGTGTTTCCCAATCCGGTACTTGAGGACCTACAGACGGTCCACGTTTTTGCTCCCTCTCAGCTCCCTGCCAGGCAGTCCACATTTTTGCTCCTTCCCAGCTGCTACCAGGAGCAAAAACGTGGACTGTCTGGGAGTCCCTGAGGATTGGACTGGGAAACACTGTCTTAGACCTACAAAAACATCTCGGTACGAGGCCCCCACCCACTCAGCATCAGTTGCCACTCCGCCATACAGCCAACTCATTTGAGCCATATTCCGCACATAATCTCTCATGGCTAAAATCTGCATATAATCAGGCTGTTACCACTAAAGACACCTTTTTCTGAGCAAAAGGCTTTTTGTCATTACCCTACAGATTCTCTTTGTTACAGAGACTTCCGCGGAGTCTGACAGTGGAGCCAATCTACATTCTTATCTATCACGTAAGCATGTCTCCAGTTCCCATGAAGAGAAGACCGCAAAGAAATGCCACAGCCCCTGGTCTGTAATTCTAAGTCTTTTATTAGTAGTGGTCGAGGGTCCCCAGCTATAGTCTGCTTTAGTTCAAGGGTTGCCAGGTTCAGACGAGATTGAACACTCCTGTTTAGGGCTGGGCAATACATCGATAAAACATTGTATCATGTTTATGTACATATATCATCATCAATTTGAATATTGTAGGTATTGTGATATATCTTAAACACATGTCATCTTGCTCTTCTACTATATGAGACACAGAAGTAAGAGTAAAGCTCCGGAGGTTAGCCACATTTTCAGCCCCCCAAAGCAGTTTTTGGGGGGTAAGAGTCGTGTTCAAATGCAATACAATGATGCTATTACTCTGCCAGGCTGCCATGGCACGAATCGGCGACCATGTGATAACATGCGCCGACTCCTAGCTGCTTCTCTAGCCAATATGATCAATGTTCCTGTATCAGTGTTACCTATTATTTTTTGTTTCTTGTTTAACAATAACAAGGGATCCAAGGATCAAAGTTTCAGGGCAGCATAAGACAGGCAGCAGAAGATTAATCTGTAATGCTTCACTCCTGACCAACAGAAATGTTCAAAATATGGAATCTGTACCTAGTGCGGAGTTACCAGCTCTGACTCATTGTCCTTGGCACTTGAAATTTGAGACTCAGTCTCAGACAAGACTGCATGCTTACCAGCCTCCTCAGAGATCATGGTTTTAATAACATAGCTCCCCTGGCACTGTGTACAGATCTCTCAGGGTTTCAGAGATGTCTGTTTAAGTTGCCACAACATCTTTGATAATGACAGCACACGACTTCTTGGTTTGATGGCTTTTGTTCCATGAGTTTGTGTTTGTTATCGTGTCCCTCCTTAGCCAACTTTGAAGCAAATGAAACTGAAATAATCAGAACAACTGAAAGGTCCACTTCAAATGCCCAATCTATAGAAATACTTTCAATTCCCAGTCTTTATTTTCCAAAATTCACTTTTATAAAATGAAATGAAACACAAATGAAAACGACCCAAGAAACAACCCAAATGAAAACGACTCAAACTACTGTTGTGTTCATGTATTGAATTTTACACAATGAAACATGAGATGCCGGTTGATATACAAACCATCAGTTGGTCAGAGAACAATGAGAAATGAAAACTTTTCAAAACTAAGCCGTACTGCAAAGACAATTACTGACAAACACAATACTTAACAATTAAATTACTTGTCATGTTCACCACAGGAAGTGCCTGATAACTTTTGCAAAGTATTGTGATATGATCTACTTGTTTATTCCACGATTTTTCCATTCTTTTGGCTGAGCTCTCTACCACACACAGAGAGACACAATTACACTGAACGTCAACTCTGATGTACGGACTCTTGAAGCAAAGATGAGAGAGAACATCTTGATAAGACCGTCATACATGTAATTTTATGCCAAGGGAACGCACCTTGTTGATCTTATTGGTCTTGGGGAGCGTCTGACTGATGTGCAAATCGGTGTACCTGAGGGGGTTGTTGATATCGCACGGTACAGACTCAGTTCTGACCAAGCGAGCTGCAGAAAACAAGATGGAACCACTCAGGCTAAAATTTCCAAAGAAAGTGATTTCTATACAAAACCTGATGTACCTGAAGTGCTTGAAGTTTACTTGTTAGAAACACTACATCAAAGGCAGAGCCAGCCTTCAATACCATAAACTTGGAAAGAATGCTAGTGTAATCAGAAATGTGCACCTGCATAAATCAAGAATTACCTTGGGTCGTTCCTTGGTGATCTATTGAGGAAAAAAAGAGAAGGGAGAGAGATTTATAGAGACCACTTCTGAGGGAAGACAAGACTGACATCAGAAAATGGAAGAACTCCAAGTAAACTCAAACTACTGCTGTTTTCATGTACTGAATTTTACACAGTGAAGCATGAGATGTCGGTCTGATATACAAACCATCAGTTGGTCAGAGAACAAGCTTTACCAAAGTCAACATGAACTTCACTTCCATTTCAAGATGTTCTGATACCTTCAAATGAAAATAAATATCTATCGCATCCTATTTGGAGAGCTTGTAGAAGATGACATCACTTAAATTAACTATGTTGTGATGTGAATTAGTCCATAAAACAGTAAAGATCCACAAAACTTGTGTAAAGATCCACAAAACTCAGTAAAATTTGTGATCAGAACTGATTTGTTCATAACTCTAAACGTGCTTTAATTTGTAAGAAATGTAGCCTACGTAAAGAAAAAGTATGTTTCAAACACTGTGACCTCAGAATTATGTAAGAATATGATAAAACACGATTCAGCAGGTACTATGAACGTAGCACAAAAGCTAACCCGAAGATTATATCATATTCAAACACCACAAAATGCACTTTTCTTTTACCCAGTCAATTCTTTTGACAACCAAATTAATCTTGTTTTTAAGAGAATGTGACTTTATGGAATAAAAGCGTTGAGTATCTAAGCTTTCCAGGCTAAAACAACTGCCTGACTATGTGATTCTATTGATGCAATGTAGCAGAATATTAATTATAGGAACAAAATAATAACATAATTCACTGCCTCAGTATACCTCCTGCCATATTCCACTGAGCATTTTCTCCTTTGTAACCTTCTATGAGCTCAACTAAATTTGGAACTGTGAAATCAGCAAACGAAACTCTTTTCTAAATGCTTTCTAGAAACTCCCCTGTTTGATGGGGTGTGCTGAAGTCACATGATGACCCTCCCGAAGACTCAGATTTCTTTGGTGTCACCCCCAATGAAAGTTCCTGAGCTTGATCCATTAGAAAGAGATACAGTCTGATTATGTCTACAGCCTCTCTCAAAAAATGACAGCTAAATCACATACCATGCAAAACTAATGTGAATATAATATATTCACTATATTATTACACGTGACCCGAAACACCCCCCAGTCCAGAGATTGAGGATGTACTTTATTGCCAATGAGACTCTGCATACGGCTGCTACGGCCAGCTCTCCAGTGACATCACTTGGTGAGGCCGCAGTTCATTCTGTGTCGACCCCACAGCCAATCGGGGACCGGAACACCTACCTCCACGGTGGATGATCAGTAAGTGACAAGGCGGTGCTTCTTTGGTGCACTTGTTGTGGCACTTCAACCTACACAAACACAAGGAAAGGTTAAATTATCACAGGATTTTCACGAAATGTTAAATGCAGTCCTAAACATTTCTCATTAAAAACGGGACAAAAGTAACGGTATAAAAACAGCCTGGATAAAAAGGGCCTTTGCACAAATGCAAAGTACCCATACAGCCAAACTTCTTACTGTCTACATTTTTATTTTATGTCACTGGCACAATGAAAGACCCTTTAACCTTTACACGGTCATTTTGTTTTATTGTTGCAGAACATTCGAAAAGAAAACTGAATCTGTACATCTGTCCCTCTATTTTCAGTAGCTATTCAGTAGGGTTGTGCTAATCTGGAGCTAATCTCAGGGGGTCTGGGGTGCCTCCTGGGGACAAAGCTGCTCCTTTAAAAGGCATTTGCAGATTCAGAGATTCTGATTGAACAGAGGCACATGTCTTTGGGGAGAAATCAGGGGAACCTACAGTAAACCCACACATACACAGAATACAGAGCTGGATTCATGTTCAAACCTACAACCTTGAATGAACAACATGTATGCTCCCATTGGCGTTGACACAAAACAAGACTAGATGCAAGCATATTATAATTATTGTAAATTATAATGCATACTGTATTTTGACATAACCTGCATTTGTACATTCATCCCACAAATGTGTTTTTACAACTAGGCTACATTCCAACAGCTGTATAGTGTTCATTTTCAAAACACACCGAGACATTCAAAACAGAAGAATTTCCCAGGCAAAACTTGGGAAATTACACTAAATAAATATAAACATAACTGGTTCAGCGTAACACACAGAAAATGAATTATCTTTTGTCAAATGCATTCAGTAAAATTGGCAGCCTAAACCGTTTATTCAGATATGCTATATTGATGATTAAGGCTATATAATGGCTTATTATGATTTTTAACCTTCAAATGATATAAAAATGTCACTGAATCCAGAAGATGAAAAACAAAAGATGATGTTAACCCCCGTATCCATGGGGATCGGTAAATCAGGGAATTAAATATTAAAGGATAATTGTAGCTATACTCTATAATTTTCTGAACTATCAAGGTCCCAGATTTTCTGCTTTCCTATTTAATTACTCCTCCTCTTTTGCTAATTGATCTGATAAAAAACATTTAAAAGAAGACCTTTGCAAAGTAATACGGCAAATCTTTTTCCATGAATAAGTTTTACATGTATCTCCCCACTTCAATACCAAGGGCTATCTCATTAGGATATCTTTTATCTTACCTTTGTTTCTGAACAAATAATGTGAGAAATATTTATTGCCACGATACTATAGATCGAGGGGGCCAATCCAGAGTGATCAGTTTCCAGATAAATATCAGAACCTACACAATTTACTGTCAGGATCAGTCCCTGTCTTGTCCCGTTCTGTCCGACATTTCTGTCCCTGTTTGGTCATCCCATTCTATCCCTTGTGTTTCCTTAGGTTTATTCACCATTCACAGTCCTCACAATTACCCGTCTTCCCTGGGCAGATTCATGGCTGAATGGGCTGAGGAGGTGGCTAAGAACCATGCATCCCAAACCATTGTGAGTTTTTGAGGTTCATGTTTATGTATTGCATTGTGGTCCTTGTGTTTAGTGTCTTTGTTCCCCAGTGTAACCCTCACTTAGCATCCAGAGTCCCCTACGTTCCCCCATGCTTGTTTCTAGTCTCTGTTAGTTTGTGATGTAACCTGTCCGGCATTGTTCAGACCCACCTTTGAGTTGTGTTTGAAGGCTCCCTGTGTCTTCAAACTGCCATTGTGAACTGTCTATCATGCCCAGACTTTACAGTTCACTACATTTTCCATCATGTACACCATCATACTATTTGACAGATGAAGTGAAAAATACCAGCGATAGACCCATTTGAGTTCTTCCATGAAGACTAAATCAGTGCTTTGTGAATATGAGAATGTTGGGCTTGGCCAAGACAACGAAGAGGTGACAGTGGGGTTTTCCAGAGAATATAAATGTCATATTACTTACTTGCAGTTTTTACACTTTAGTCCAAACAACATTCCTTTTCCACACACTATGCATGTTTGAGACATCCAGTACTTGGTTGAAAATCTGTCAAAAAAGACAACAAAAGGTTGTTTAATTTAGTTACAATGGAATTCATTCATTCAAGACACTTATACACGCCTAGGGAATTTTTCACACTGTGATTAAAAGAGAGAAATACTATTGTTTGTAGCCATTTGAAAATACCTTATATTAATAAATAATTGCACAAAGGATCAAATTGTAAAATTGACTGTGTAAGACAGAAGTGCCTATACATTTTGGCCATATTTTATGTAGCCTTCTAGATGATAGCTGTCTCGCTTTATTTCTCCCCAGAATTCTTAGCTGTTGCCATAGCCCGAAAGGTACTAAATGGCAAAAGCATTGCTACATCAACACAGTGAAAACTGAATTGAGGTTATAACCAATAAGGACTGCTGTAGACACCGCCATGTACATTCCCCTGCAATGGGCAAAATTCACCCAAACACAATCCAGCCCTTTAGCTGAAGAGCACACAAGTGCTTCCAGAAGTCTTCATTTTATTTACCTTTACCTACCGAAGCTGGAGACAAGGCCAGCAGGTAATGGATTATGACTAATGTTGTGTGACAGAATCCAAATATCTTCATTAGGCATGCCATTTCACCCCATCTCGGTGCTAACACAATTTAGTGCCACCCCCTCCTACGCAGGGAGATAGATGCTCTGGTCGCATACATGCTGAAACTTAAAGCGAGACAGAAATCAGCATGCTGGCTGGCCCTACGATCTGCCCTGCCGTGGACAGCAAACAAGACATACATCGAAACCCCATCGCGAATTAAGCCTCCGACATCTTTGAAAAAGGGGTCAGTCGATAGGCACTGTAAACTAAGCCATTAGAACATAAACAAGGCTCTGAATTATTACATCAAAGAAGAATTGTACTAGTTTCTAAACATCTCCTGGGTGTTAAATTCACATACGATACGCAATACTACAAACATACAATGACTATAATTAACACATTTTAATCTTAGATATGAATCATGTATGGATTATACAAAGCTCTATGTGTACCTGCAGTAATGTGTGTTGACAAGGCCACCTTTCCCCACAGCGCAACATTAGCTCGAACGCCCACACGCAGTGCAGAGCTGCCATGATTCTCATTTTGCCGATAAGTCATTAAGTGAGTGGTATTTAGAGCCATCAGGATCTCAGATGAGAGCCAAAAATGGAGATGAGATATAAAAGTCTCCCCCTTTTAATTGGCTTGACATTTTGCTATAGAGGAAGAGAAGAGCGCCCCCCCTTGCCAAAGAGCTGACATGATGTTACCTGTGTTTTATCGAGTTTCCCAGATCTCGACGGGGGATCTGAGGGGACCAACGAGGCACTGAGAGGGTGTCTGTCAGGACAGATGTGTAGTGGAGAGAGAAAGAGAGAGAGAGAGTAACAAACAGGATAACAAGGATCATTAGCAATGTGGCTAACAGGCAAAATCACCACCTGTAGATGAAGATGGAAGACCTGCATATCGCAGCGAATGTGGATAATGTAATTCACACCATGACTTTATGCCCAGTGACATTTCAGCCCCTATATAGCCTTAATAGCCACTGTAATTCTCATCAGAGGCTACAGCAACCTTCAATTCAATCAATAAAAACACACATTATTTCAGGCTAAGAGGCACCAAATTATTGATATGTATCTCCCGCAAGTGCTGGTACGTAAACTTACTACATTACAATATTTATATTTCTTAACCATGTTTGGATGATAAATAAACACAGACCTTTTTTATATGCTCCATATATCATATGAACTGACATAAAGCAATACATAAAAATCTAAAAAAAAAAAGTTAACGCTCTATCTCGCTGTTAATACACTCTCACACTGTTAAAATTAGAGTTTCACCAAAATGAAAAAAAAATATCATGATAACAATCAGAAAGCAGTCACAAACCACAGGACCCTTCCATTTCCAAGACGAACATGGTTTTAACTCAATGTAATTGCAGAGAATTAATGCAATCAGAATTTCAGCATCATTGATCAAATGTAGATAACCTAATATACCTAAAATATTAATCTGATTTAGAACTCCCTGCCTAGTTAGCTTCAAAAGCACATTTATTCCAGATAATCATTTATCAAACTATTAATTACATTGATTTTTGTAGCAAAATACAAAGGAGTAAGAAACATATTATTGAGCCCAACTATATATCTTCTCACAAGCCATGTTCCCAATGGGCTTGTCAGGTCCAAAGAGATTTTGGTGCAATGACTGCCATGAATTTAACCTGAAATACCTTTGTCTCATTCATGTACACTTTTTGGTAACCCTGAAATGCAACTGAGCAATCTGAATCGATACACCATGGAGCATCGTTTGCTAACATAGCTGTTGTAGCCTTTCAAACAAACAGCACACACATCACTGGCACTGGACGCTGCTCTTACAGAAACTCACTTTACAGGTAATTGAACCAATTTAAAAAGGTTTGATTTGATCTCATAGTGGCCTGTTGCTCAGATGTGCAGCCATGTGTGTATCAACTTGAGATCTGATTGAACAGCATTTAAGCTCATCTGGCACATTTAAGAAGCAGCAGCTGCTAACAATCGGCAAGGTAGATGAAATTCCTACAGCCAGGCCACTAAAACCAGGCCCTACATGGCCACATCTACTGTACGTGGGTAAGACCCCATTGTCCTTTCACTTCTTAATATCATCTTGAAGAAAAAAACCTGACTGGACCCCAAGGAACCATATATCAAGTTTTCTTGCAGAAATCATTCCTCCAATTCCACTGGCTACCATCCACCCACTTATCATGCCAGTGTGCAAGTGTGGGGGCTACATTTTCTGGAGGTGTTTTTGCTCTCCCCTTGGACACCCTCCGTTCCCCATGGTTACCCGGGAACGGTGGCGACCCACCTCATAGAAGGCCCAAATCTCCTATTTGAGGGCTGGAAGCTCTGGACCTGCTGGGAACCGTGCCCACATTCCCTGCATATTAAGAACTCTTACTACGACAATAGCCACATACTGTGATGGACAGATTTATGCACCGGAGATGCCGGGACTTGTCAACATGGTCACAGAGTCTCAAGCGAGACAATTCATTGTGTCAGGCAGAAAAAGTCCTCGGCCTTCTGACTTGACACAATAGGCTGTCACAGATGTTGAAATCCAACAGCAGCCAGATGAAACCAGATGCAGGAATAATAGAAGTCACTTTTAGCTTCTACACAAGTGAAGAGTCACATTATGCTCTTACAGATAGGTTCCAGATACGTTTGAGTTGCCTTTACACTGGAGGCAATAATCTGTAGTATGTCAACAAATAATAGAGGTGTCAAATGAAAATAAACATTAAAACAAAGAAGTCTGGGACCACACAACAAGAAAATCACACTGTCAGGCCCTTGGCTACCTTCCCCAAGAAGTGTACGACAAATGGATCAAGAACCAAACTGCAAACTCTAAACTACTCTGCGTGACATCCTCTTGAGCAGGGGTCTCCAACTCCGGTCCTGGAGAGCTACTGTCCAATAGGTTTTCTGTCCTACCTGGCTTCTGATGAGCCACACCTGTTCCTGGTATTCACTTCAGTACAGGTGTGACTCATCAGAAGTCAGGTAGGATAGAAAACCTACTGGACAGTAGCTCTCCAGGACCGGAGTTGGAGACCCCTGCCCTAGATCACCAGAAGCATTTTACAATGGTTGAAGCTGGAAAGCTGAATGAAAACACACACTTGCCGGAAATTTCAGCTAAGAACCTATCTAAGAATTTGTTTGGTTAGTGCCAATTTGCCATATGTACAAAAGGGGCCATCGTTGGATTGGCATTTTCTGCTAGGAATGAAATATTTACATACTGCAAAAAAGAAACGGCAACACCTACATGATTTCTA
>JAODLD010000046.1:30363086-30377477 GCA_026781065.1 Mormyrops boulengeri | reverse complement strand
TTTTTCTTATTTATTTATCCAACTGAATGTTGCAACTACACCATTTAGTCATCTTCATGTAGCCAAGACTTTGGTGAGCAGATATCTGGGATCAGAACAAACTGCCACCATTGCTTACTATGTACTTTTATAATGTTTCTGCAAGTGTTCCAAACTGCATTTTGCAATGTCAAATTACAAACTTCACATAAATCTGCCATATTTACAAAGTACACTAAGATTACGATGAGTTTAATGCTAAAACAAATATATAAGAAATAATTTATTTTCCATGAATTAAGTTTATGATATTGAATTAAATGTGTGACCATGCCCCAGTCAGTGAATTGTGTTCCCTACCTCTAGACCCCAGAGGGTTAAAGGGAGAGGGAAGCACTGAAGTCAGTAACTAATCTAATAATAAGACAGATGCCACAGGATTACTGTCAGCCTAACTTGCCAGAGACACGCATAAGCCAACTGGCCGGGGAGATGGGGGTCCTTCCCACAGAAGTCGTGCTTCCTGAGAGGACACATCAACCTCATACATTCTGCGCAGGTAATCTTACAGCTCTAAGGGAACCTAAAAGCGCCTCAAAAGGCCCGGGGTTCTCCAGAAAGCAGTAGGCATTATTGTCTAACCAATCACCTCCCCCTCCATTCTGATTCAGTTTCCTTCCCCATCTAATTACTGGCTTCCTTAATTTGAGAGCTGCTGACCAGCTGCTAACTGGAAAACAAGCAGAAGAGAGAAGGTAAGCTTGGGATTACAGCTCCAGGCCAGTGCTGCCTGGGCAACACAACAGACAGAGATCTAAGAATGCACCTCAGGAACCTCTGAGGACACGGCCATCTGGCCTTGACTAACATAAACCCAACAACAAATAGCAATATTTGGCCTCCTCAAATGTGATATTATCATTTAAGTGTAATGTATTTCCAGCCCATCAATAATACTGTGGCTGATGATATAGAACCTTGTTCTTCTCAAAGACCTGAACTGACATACCTTGTTACTGATCCTGGGCATCAATACAATTAAGCTGTAGTGCCCGTATAACAATTGAAATTAGCTTACATACAATCCATCAAACTCAAAAAGTCAACCCCATCCCTAATACATTTCTAGGGGATAGCTGACAATTATAGTACAATATGTGCACAAATCAGATTTGTCTGTGGGGTATGTGCCCTTTGATGAATGTACAATATTTTGTCTTATACACACCTGCTTGAGTTTGGCGCATTATAGGGTTAAAATTTAATAATCAACAGCTTTTTCAAGTTGTAAAAAAAAAAAATTCGATATTAGACACGGTGCAATTGTATGTTCTGTTTCTATGACAACTGTTCACCACTTTAAACCTCAGTGAGACAGCACCAGCAGCTCGATAGCATGGGAACAGGCAACACTGCAAAAAAATCAAATACCTGCATATTTTTTCATACCCCTTTGTCCAATTTCCTTTGCTAATTAGCAATAAATAAGCTCAGCCTCATCATCTTTAATGGGCACTAATTTCCCACCTGAAAATGATAATGGGTAAACATCTATGCATCTTTTGGAATTTAAATATTCCTCAGTCACTCATTAATCTGGTGTATATCACTATTACTCTTACTGCATTCAATGCTGTCTTAAAATGAAAAAAATCTCAAGTACATGTTGGAGTTTAATAACTGTTGATGAACAGACAGGTCAGGTCAGGTCAGGTTCACTGTTCACTGTTACAGAGCATTGCTGCACCCACCACATGAGGAACCACCTCTGGATCCCAGCTGGCAACCCCCTAGGCCGACATGAGGTCCAGTCCCACCCCCTGGAAATGCCCATCTATCTGCCGCAGCCAGGTGTTACATGGGTGTCCCCCTGGCCCGGTCCTCAGCAATGAGAATCCAGCAACCTGGATCACCCTCTGGGAATCATGCCACATGGCTATAGTGCCATAACTGATGCTCCATCACAGTGCAGGCAATGTGCCTCATTCGAGACTCCCTGAGCAACCGCTCATTCAACACAAAGTCAAACCAGCAGAGTTATAATATCAAATCTCTTCCCCCGTCCAAATTCTTTCCCCCTGTGAATCAGTGAATCGTCACCAATAGATACCCCACAACCCTGTGCAGCACCCAGTCCATAGGAGAAAGAACACACTCCTGACGAAACCCAAAATCGACTGGGAAGAATGCAAAGGTTCTCCCTCCACTCTGCACGGCACTCGCAGGCCGGCCATGATACCCAGTAACTTCAGGGGGATCCGGCGAAGCCTCAGGATGTCCCACAGGGGAACTCGATCACTGAGTCAAATGCTTTAAAGCAAAGAAACACTGCCAAATTCACGTTTGCACTCAGTAAGAACCCTCGGTGCCAGGACGTAGTTAATGGTAGACTTCTCAAGCATAAAACCAGACTGCTCCAGTTTCTGGTAATCAAGCAAGGGATCGTGGATCCTGTTGAGGATGACCCTAGCAAGGACCTTTCCTGGCACTGACAGCAGTGTTATCCCTCTGTAGTTGCTACAATCCATGCGATCACCCTTCCCTTTCCAGACAGAGACATGTCCCACTTTCCAGTCAGTTGGGATGACGCCTGTCTCCCAAATTTAAACAAAGATTCCTTGAGATGCCAGGAGGACAGCCTTACCACCCGCCTGGAGAAGATCACCCTGGACACCACAGATCCCTGCGGCCTTCCCTACCCTCGGCTGGTTCACCACCTGTGCAATCTCAGTGAGACTGGGTGGTGCACAGCTAATTGGAGGATTAGTCTCAAGAACTGTGGACCCAGAAATGTCCAAAATGTCCAACGTCCTGGCTGGAGGATCAGATTTAAACAGCTTTCCAAAGCTAGCCGGCTCAGTGGGTCACAACTGCAGTGTCATCCATAAGGATGGTTCCATCCCCTGCCCTCACTGTGACTTTCTGAGGGATAGAATCAAATGTGCAAAATGCTTAGATTCCTCTGAAAGCAGGATGCGGATCGCAAAACCATAGATGGTGTGTCACTTGCTCACAGTTTCCTTTAACACTCTTCTTTATCTGCCCTCGGGGCCCTCATAGCTGCCCTTCTCAGTTCCTGGTACAGGCTGGAGTTGCCAACAAGCTGTGCACTGTGACTCCTCTAATATCCAGGGTGCCCTGCGAGATGAAACAGCTCCTTCTGGGAACACCGATAACACCAAAACAACCCTCAGCAACCTTCAGGGTCTTGTCATGGAAGGTCTCCTACTTCACATTAGAATTGGCAGTCGCACCAGAGTCTGCAAGTTCCTCATACAAACTGCATGCAAGCTAGGGCTGCACAATCAATCATAAAAAAAACACTATCTTGATTCACACCTCTAAGCGATCTCATTTCTAAATTACAATGGTTCTTCAGTATGGTATCACAACAGCCGGATCAAAACAAGCGCTCCTACTTTTCCCCAGAGAGTGTCAAGCATCCCATAATTCAGCATTCTCTTTAAAGGACGCTTTTCCACTGCACCAGGTACAGTACCTTACTTTCGGTACTTCATGACAATAGTACATTACTTCAAGGTGCTGGTTTTTCACTGGTGTAAAAACCGGTACTGGCACTGAATGACACCACAGCAAGAGGCAGGGTATTTTGTACTGCTTTCAAAACATGGCTGTATATTATAGGGCAGGATGATGTGCAATATTAATACCAACATCGCTTGTTCTGCATGTGCAATTCTTACTTCACCAGTCAGCGAGATTAAGATCAGGCTTTTTCTTACTTTCAATTCTCTACACGGACATCATAGCTCAGGGAGATTAAGTTTCACTAAAACATAGGAAAAAAATCAAGTTTTGCAATTTTAATTATTATTGCTTTTCAAGATTATTTCGTATATGTTTCAAAATCAGTTTAAAGTTAACCTCCGCTGCTTTTGCATGAGCGCCGCATGCGTTCTCTGAGACAATCGGAATAATTGTCATCCTTGCTGGTTAAATCACTAGATGAGTTTTTGAGAAATTTATGTTGAACCCTTTTTTGTTTTACAAATACCCCAATATTTATTACAACAAAATCACATTGCAAATTTCCAGTACCGTGCCGCTTTAGTATATTATACAAGATACTTCATTTCTTTTTTTTTGATTCTTTTATCCCTTGGTCCTTCCAACCAGATTGCAGTTAAAGCTTGGGTTACTTCATTTGTCCATGCATCCATTATTATTATTTTGTACCTCTTTTATTGTTGTTTTCTGGGTTCGCAACTGTTTTCAGGACAGCGGTTGTATTGTGTTTCAGAGGCAGGCTATTTGCATAACAATTCAACAAAGAAAGTGTTTGAAGTTCCACCCAAAGTACCCCCTGGCAGTTTTGGTACTGGAACTTTTGGTTCGGCTGTTCTCATTACCCTAATTGAATGGCTAATTGAGTGTTTCCTTTTTGTTGTCAGAAGTTGATATGCCGGTCCTGGATCTATCATATGTTCAGCACAGTTATGTTTTGGTGTGTTTCTTTTGGCAGTTCAATAAGTGCAATAAACGTTTAAATTTAAGAAAAAAATCATTACAGAGAATCGTAATCTCAATTCTAAGCAAAAGAATTGCGATTCATATTTTATTCAGAATCATGTAGCCCTAATGCAAGCTCATTAGAAACAGCCCGATCTTGGAGTTTGGCCAGGTCCAGCCTCATTCTCTTAGTAGGTAGTAGTCTACTGGACCTAAGCTGAATCTTCAGATTAGCAACAACAAGTCTGTGGTCAGAATTCGCAAACTGGGCACTTCTGTAGACCCTACAGTTCTGCAGGAGCCTTCAGCGTCTGCCCACGAGGATGAGATCGGTCTCCTTCGCCACCAGCATTGGGGTACCGAGATCAACGATGCGGCTCAGGGCATTGGAACAAGGATCCAGCGACCCGCAGTCCCTGACCTTTTGTAAGTCAAGGAACATGGAGCCACTTTCACTACGGTTGCCAGACCCATGGGGATCGACACAGTCTTCATAGCCAGCCCTGTCAGTGTCTGTGGTCACACTGAAGTCACCCATGACCAGAGAAGTGTCACCTCGTGGGTCCCCGTCAACCTCCATGCAAAGTTGAGAAAAAAATGTCTCTCTCGTCAAGGCATCACACACTGCGGTCGGAGCACACACTGAGACAATAGACTAGACACTCAGGGAGTGCCTTAGCCTCATGCCTAGAGTGTCATAATACGTACGTTGAAAGGAACGACAGCGGACATCATCGGGAGCTTACCCACCACAGCAACAGCTACATTGCTTGTTCATATTTTTATGAGTAAGATAACTTAAACATAATAATAATAATAATAATAATAGTAATAATAATAATAAATCCTAACACTACAGCCCCCCTCCCCCGCAAATGAACTAATAACCAACATAGAGGTGTATAGTGCAGCTGAGATTGGAGTATGGCACAAGTGAGGTAGAAGCTTGCCTAAACATGGAAAGTGCATTATTTAGTCCATTATTTAGTAAAGGGTCAAAGGGAGCTGAATTTGTGTCCTCCGGGCTGGGTGGGGATAGACACGAGGAAGCTAAAAGCATTGGACAATTAGCAGTAGGTGACAAGGAGCATCTCAAGGGCTCAGCTGTGCATCTCAGGCAGGAGACACAGGCTGACAGTGCTACCAGCTCTCTGTTGAAAGAACGGGTCTCATTATTCAAAATGAAGTTTGGACACCATTCTTCCCACAGCTTCCAAGAAGTCAATCAAACGCAGTCCTATGACAGCTTCCTGATGAAAAAAAAACGAAAACTTTTTTTCCCCTAAAAAGTTTGTTCAGGTAACAAGCGTCTGTCACGCCTGTCATTATCCCTCTGCAAATAACAGAGAAGAGCTTGACACTGGCAATGAGGGACTGGCAAAAAGTGTAGCTTTTTTTGCACCCCCTGGAGGAATTTATTCTTCTCTAGAAAAACAACCTATTCTTCACTTTCTTGTAGACTCCCACCATGGTGCATGTTGTCATGTCAGTCCAGCCTGTCATTGACAAAACCATTTCTACAATCCCCTTAGATAGTGACAGTGGCCAGTATCTCCCTTTTCCATCTGAAGTGTACTCTCTTTCTGATGTTGAGCATCAAGTGGTAATTGTAATATCACCCAATAAATCTTTCCATAAGATTTATGACCTCCACTTCTTTCTCAATTACTTATGCAGCCGGCCTAATATGGGCCACCACGGCATCCTCAACTTGTATCAGCTTAAGTGTCTCCCCAGCTGGAAAAGCTGGAGGGTGTTAATGTCGATGAAGACAATGTGAATTCCTATAACAATGTTGCCTGACTTGTCCAGGGATTGTGAAGCAGGTACAGAACAGCATCTTCCATACTAATACGTATGCAGACAATCATGGGTTTAGCAAGTCCTTCATGAGTAGCGTGAGATGCTGGGGCATCAGGCTTTCAAACAGCTCCCTTATATGGGATTGTATTCCAGTGGTCTATAGACATTAGGAGCACTAAAGTATCCTTTTTGGGGCACAAGGAGTATGCCTGAGGTTTTCCAGAAACAGCTGTCTTTTGTATTGAGACTGAAAAGTTAAACCTGTGCTGTAAAAGCTCTTCCAAATAAAATGCACAGGCTTGTATCACTGTAGGGCTAATGCAAGTGGGCCGGTTTGCCTTAGCCATATGTACTTATGTAGCCAGCCTAACTCTCTTCCAACCTCAGTGGAAGAGACAGACAGTCATGGGGAGAGGTAGAGGTAGGCTGACAAGGGAGGATCAAGGTACATGGGAGGGTTGACCAAGACAGGTGTGAGTCAATGAAGCCACCCCACTGGGCTGAGGAAGTACGTGTCAAACCTGAAAATGAAGCCGTATAACTTGTCTCGCCCCTGATGGTTCCTAATTTCACTATGGCCATCTGCTTGGCTGTAGCCAGTGATCTTCCTCAGTCCTTTCCATGCCTCCTTCATGCTGACATTCTCCAGCCTCCATTCAGTCCATCTCCGCAGACCTGACCTCCTCTGGATCCCCCATCAGGAAAGCACTTGTTTTCTTTCCGAAGAGTGTTTTAATATGCCCTCTGATCTTGGGCTTATTAGTTGGAAAGTTTTTCATACATAATTATGTCCACAAAAAATGTTGTAGTGAGTGATGCAGTGAGAGAGCCTGCTGACTCCTTCACAATAGAGCACAACAGGTCCTCTCCAAGCAATTCTGAAGAGCCTCTGTTGTATCTTCTGGCCACACTCTCGGAGTTGATGGTAAAGGGCTGCCGCCCAACAGCACCAGGTATACTAAACCGTGGTCTGACCACCCAAGGGGAGGGAAGGCAACACAACTATATGCATCCTTCACTTGAGCAGAGATCCTGGGACCTGAGGCTCATAGCCAGCAGTTTGATGTGTTTTTTCGCATGCTCAAGGTTATACCAGTCACAGTTAATGAAGATTATCATCCCACCTCCTTTCACTCTTTTCTCACTTTCGTTGGTGTGCACCAGCTGAAAGCCCTCCAGTACGATGCTGAAGTCTGGTGTATTCCTTTGCAGTAAAGGCGCTGTATGAACATTACACTGGTATTCTGTTTGGCTTCTTACCAAGGGCAAAAGCTCCTCATCTTACTGGGAGGCGGGTTCACTAATCACAGGTGGAGCTTGCAGTCGTTCCTTCTCTCTCCCTCACCCTAACTCCCCCCGTTTCTTCGACGCCTAACCTCCAGTGGGATCGGCTTCGGTTTTTGCTCCCACTGTGTGAGATGCGTCATCAATGAAGAGTGACCAAATGAAACGAAAAACAAACAAAATGCAATCAAACGACACAAAAAACAGAAATAGAACTAGAGGAAGAAGAACAGCAAAGATCACAGTAATCGCAGAAAAGATGCAAAGCCGGTTGACGAGGCCATGAACTATGGCACCATCTTGGAAGAAGTTCCAGAAAAACCATGTCTGGTTTTGAGGGGTTCCCGTTTTAATTAGCAAATGTGCACTCTAAAGCAATACCGGGGAATTACACGGCATTTACAATGTAATCCCTAAGGTTCATATTAATCTACTCGAAAGAAAAAAACATAATTAATGAAAACAGATTCTGCTGCAGATGCTGCTTTATTTAGAAACAGCTTTATCAGTGCGGGAATGTTGCCTCTGTGGGCAGGGCTGTCACCTCACACTGTGAGCTTCGGGATTCAAATGTGGCATTGGGCTGTAGCGTTCACCTTTGCTGAAGTCTGGAACATATGGATGAGAACGCTAATTATTCAAAAAAAAGCTCCTCCGTGAAATGCTGAAGGTAAAAAGTGCATTTTATTTCAACATTAAAATTAATCTAGTGAAATGAAATGTGTGCAGTTGTGAGGATCCGGTCCTGGGGTAAATGTGCACCATCACCTTGACCGAAAGGAAACACAGACTCCTTTGTAGAAACATTGTTCTAAGCAAAGAAAAATGTCTTCCTCGTTCTTATCCTTTTACACCGGAACATCCAGTACTGTAGAGAGATCTAGTACATATGAAATGTGCAACTTCTATCTTATTACAACCAACAAACCAAATCATCTCTCCCGACCTCTCTGGACTTGGAGAGTTATTGGTTCTAGAGGTTAACAAAGTTGAGTTAATCCCCTTTAACTGTACAGAACAAACCTGCCTGCCAGCTAACAAAATAAATTAAGGACAGGTATTAAGGGATATGCATCTTGCATATCTGTGGGCTGTCACGGCCTGAAGGACATCAGCTGTGTTCTAGTTTCCAATGTGAGCAGAACAGCAGTGGCAACGGAAAGGCCATGCTCCTTGGAAGCTCCAGGATTGAGCTCATTCTCTCCATAAAGAGCAGTTATGGCCTGTTGATAAGTGTTTGCTGAGGCCCTGTTTGTGGAGTTTGCCGATTTGGTTAGATACATGAGGCAGTGGTGGCCTAATAGTTAGGGAAGCACACTTGTAACTGAAAGATCGCTGGTTTGAATCCCCAACCAGCGAGGTACCCTGAGCAAGGTACAGTTCCCCAGGTGCTGAATTAGCTACCCCCTACTATATCACAACATGAACTATGGGTTAAATGCAGAGGACACATTTCATTGTGGTGTGTCAACACTGATTTTTAAATTATTGGATGATAGTGGGAAGAAAAAGCATTTAGGTTCTTTTTTTACAACAACACAACATCAATTGAAGATCTCGAAGTGTTTCCAAACTGAGAAATGTTTTCTGTAAAATTTTGGAAGATGGTGCTAGACGGATTCACATGTTGGATAAATTTTTGACACAATAATGCTCTGATGTCAAGTATCATTTGCTGACAGGTGAGACCAGCAATCTTCTTCAGAGCCATTTCAATCGAGGGCGTTTGGCCTCGGTGTTCGGGGCAGTCTCTCCCTGGTGCTGTCCAAATGATCCAAAAAAACTATATGCTAGGTTTTACAGGACACAACCTGCAATTTGCAACCAAGCAGATTCTAAGCACTCACAAAGGCTCAGTTTGACTTCAAAGAATGCAAGTTTAAAATGACAAGAAAGAGATTATTAATTCATATCTTGATTCAAACAAAGCTGTTTTTGTTACTCAGAGAGAGTAACAATAACATAGTTATAAATAGCCAGCAAGCTACATGGCATGTCTTTGTTCGCAAATATGACACAGCAGACGGGGGAAGACGGGTGTCATTCCAAGGGCCGCAAACAAAGTACTACATCTTGCCTGGCAGGAATACCCAGCATGCAACAGGCCAGATGGAATCCGTAATGCAGAAAAGGGCTCCTGCAACACTGTGCTTTCCTCCCAAGCTTCTGTGTTCATTAAGTGTCGTTAGACCTCAGTAAGTCAGTGCAGCAAGGCCCCATATTACAAGCTGTCTGAAAAAAAGCAATAAAAAGCTCAAAATATTAAGGGTGTTGATGTTTTCCATGAGCAGACAGAGTGGAGATAAATTACAAGATGCGATGAGACAAACAAGGCCGGTAAATATGGCTTTGTCTCTCGGCAGGACCCTGGGCACAGGGCTCCTGCAGCTGGATAATGCCATTAACGACGCTGGTGCAATTCAATAAAATTATTTGGCTCCTTATGGAAGACGAGGCCTCATCCTAATCACTGTTTTCCTGGTCCAAACTAGCCCGGTGTCCCAAAATTACAACTCTGGAGGAACCCTGCCATCCAAAACCATAAAAACTCGGAAATGATGATCCAATTTTACGCAAAACATACACGTTGTAATGCCCGGCAGCTATTTCCGCCTTGCCGTCGGCTGACTTCAGTGATTACATTTAGAACTCTCATCAATCTTACTCAATCTGAGTTGCTACTTCAATTGATACAGTAGTGTGCTATTGCAGTAAAAATATTAATGTACAGCAAAGTCACCATCACACACATTCCACCCAGGATCCCCTTTTAGCATAATCATTGAAGTGTAATTAACTGTGCTTGAGTCTTTTGTTATATAAACTACTAAGTCTAGTGAATAATAACTTGCATTTATATACGTATACACTAGTTTTCAGCCTGTCCTTAACCAGAGAAGGGCGAAATGAAAATGGGCCAGACCTATGGACCCGAACCACTAACATGTGATTCTATTAATGACTAATGATTAAAGACCAGGGGGAGTCCTCTGCCCCCCCCCCCAATTATTTTTTACTGCGAGGATAATAAACAGCTAGACTATGTTGAGAAAAAACATTTAAAACTGAGAAAGAAATAAACAGAGGAGATTAATGCACCATTATTATGTACAATTTGATTGCTTTTTTTCCAAGCATGTTTCTTGATTTCTACCCATTTATCATGATATAACTAAGCTGCTTGTTTAAACACAAGCACACATAGACACACACACGGAGTCATTCATAAAGGCACACAGAGGCGTGCAGACACACACCCAAACGTGTCACCCTGCTCTATTCATTGCACCATGTGCTTCCAGGTTTCGGAATGACTACTAGGGGAGCGTGAGTGGGATACAAGGAGTTACCATACACATCCCGACAACAAGATAAAGGCAGGCCGCCGAATTAGGCTCTATTAGTCAGAGCCACGGGCCATTTAAAGCTTCCATCTGCACCCAATATTTCATCTTGCTTTTCAACATCCCCTCAGGCATTCCGAGTCACACCGTTTGGCCCTAACTCTAGGCCAATGAGACGTTTATGGCTTCCAGGGCACCGGCAAGTGAGGATGCATTTATGCACCCGCATGTCTCCAGGCCTGGGGAGTGGTGGGTATCGTGAACCGCGTTTCGCCTGTACCACCGGGAGGCGCCAGGGACCACAGAGGCATTATCACAGCTGACGAGGTGTGGGGGCCCGAGAGATGTTACCATCACACACATGGGGCTACAGATGTGGGTTTAAGGTTCCGCTGTCTCACAAGCCACACTCGTGAGCTGGCACCGAAGCCCGGCTCACTCAGTGCCACTGATTTAGAGTGTGCCCAATGGCTATAAATAATTGCATGCATCTGATCACAATTTTGCACTCACTTGCAGAGAAAGTGGTGTCACTGTGAACGGGGGGCGTAGACGGGAGGAACGAGGGGAAGAAGAAGGAGCGAAGCGTGCGCTCGGTGTGGAGGGGCGAGCGCTGCGAGGGGATGTTCTCGCAGCTCCCCACTGTACTCTGAATCTTCAGGTTCAAGGGCTTGTTCTTCTTCTTTGCTCTGGAACAAACAAAAAGCACAGGGGAAACCATGACACTGTATTGCTAACAAAACTTTAGGAAGTAAAACACACTGGATGGCACATAATATGAGGAATTATACTGCTAACAGAGAGAATCATTCTGCACCACAGAAGCCAGAATTCACTAATTAGTGAATCTATGGTGTTCACCAATGCACCATCCTGGAGTCTTTTCTATTCCAAATTATTTCTCAGTTTGATCTAAATGTTTGATTCAAAAGTTTTATATATACAGCCATGGAAAAAAATTAAGAAACCATAGCACAATGTTTGTTTCACTCATTTCTCAATTTAAGGGTGTGCTTCTGTGAATAATGTATGTATTTATTTGCAAACTGCAGCCTGGTTCATCTCTGTTTCTCATTAATGAAGGGCTTCTTCCTTGCTTTATGGGACTTCAGTCCTGCTTTTAGGAGCCTGATATGACCTGTCCTAGCAGTGCTCTTCACACCTGAACTTAATGTTTCCCATCCTTTTTGATGTCATCGATTCATGAGAAACTGTCAGGTGAATTAGCGGCCATCTTTGGCATTAGAAAGTCGCTTCTGCCCTTGACCTGGTTTTTGGTCGTTCCCAGTGTCTCCTGCTTCACCTTATTTTTGTGTACTGCTGTCTAAGAGATTTTGAACTTGAAAGCATCTTGCTGCTCAGTGTAGCCTTCTGCCAGCAGAACCACGATTAAACCAGCATTTAAAAATGCAGATTTGGTCTCTTAATTTTTTCCATGGCTGTATAAACATTAAATTGGATTAATGCTTTAATTTTAGTTGCTCATCACATTTAAGTTAGTATAGATAACTTTTACAGGTACACTGCTACAAACTGCTGCACATATAATTATCTGGACAGAATAAAACAACATTATACCACATTTGAATATATTCATCCATCCTGGAAAAAACAGACATAACAGAAGCTTACTCATATAAAAGTCAGACAAAATACTAATATATACTATATTAATACTAATATACTATATATATATACATACATACATACATATATATGTGTGTGTGTATATATATACACACACACACAAAATGTAAATGAACTTCTGAAAACATCAGCACGAAAGTATATATTTTTTCATCACTGTACCAAAGATGACAAAGTCTAGCATCAGCAGACCATGGTATTGAAGCACCACAGAAGCTTCTAAGGAAAGCTCTCTTCATTTTGGAAATGCATGCTGCTTCTACTGAATTGAAGGCACAGAGCTCATCAGAGGTGTTTTACAGTGATATATTTCATCCAAATTGTTACAGAAGACGGACTGACAGCAGAACCCTGATTCATTTCAAAATGCAGATTTGTTCAAAAATATGCACATAAACTTGTACTTTGTTTTATAAACCCCATAACCTGTTCTCTTTTTTATCTTCTGTGCCTGTTTTGACTGATTTTCATCATATTCTACAGTAACTAACACTGCACTGGACTACTTGACCACTTCTGATACAAATTTGTTCAAGGGGTTCATGCTCACCACAGAATAATGCAGCAGGTCCTTCAGCGAGCAGATGTCTCGCACCCCCAACAAACATCTACCACAATCTTTTAAACAAAACAGAGCTTGGTTTTATACCTCCCCTACCCCATCTTTCACAATTTGCCTGCTTTTCTCAGTTCCAAGATGGCTGGCATGAGTGAGACCTTGTCAGACAGCTCATTTAAATACCAGTGTATTTTGCCCCTAGGATGTTCCTTCAACTGAATCATACAATTATGTTTTCAAGCGGCACGACTCGGTGCAAAACCGAGACAATGAGGAGGGGAGCTTCGGGTTATCAGTTTTTCACCAAAGCCTTTGTTTGCAATTTAGATAAAACCACATTATGCAAACCTCAAATTTTATTTGTCCCATTCATCTTTCCCCACGCAAGTCTTTGCCCAGGGATGAATGAAGATGTAAAAGCCAGACCAGACCATTCCATTCCAAAATGGGCAAAAAGACGATACTGGGGTTCTTAAATATACTGATTGTTTGTGTATCTAAGAAACAGCATCAAAACGGCAGCCTTTGGGCTACTGTCATGGACGCAGAGGTAGGTAGGACTGCAGGACGTCCATGCAGTTTGCATGGTTCTTGCCGATGCTGGAACCTAACCTGAGAGTTTTTAAAGTGCCTGTGAGACTGTCCCCCTCTGGGGTTTGGTGACATGAACAGGAAGGCTGGGTGCTTTGGAAACACAGCATTAACTACTTTCTGATGTTACTGCTTCTTGCGTTGATATGAAACTAACTTAATTACACAAATTTAAGCAACCTGCAAACGACTATAACGAAAATGATATAGCATTTAAACAAGGCTGTAATTGAATCGATCCTTCCTTAATTGTGGGGGAATGCTCAGTCTAAACACTCTGGTGTTGTGAGTGCCAGATGAAACGAAAACGTTCTACAACCGGGCCAGGAAGAGGCTTTGGTGCCTCTCTGATCAGTGACAGAGGAGAGGGAACAGAGACCCGTCCACCAAAGCTTATGCCATTCCACACGGATCTGAACTGAAACTCAAGAAAGAAGCACAAGTTACCCAAGCTATATGCATTCCACAGACCGGCTCAATGTGCGGGATTGCTTTTGGTCCATGTGTTTGAGCATAAATATTAGCTTATTAGTGTTTGTGATGGCATTCTGGAATTCCGTCGAATGTGTATCTGCGATATCTTTTTTCCAATAATTATCCTCCAGCACATTTCTTCAAAGCCACCAGCACGTGGCTACAGTGGGGAATTTCAAAAAGAGGTGATAAAAATTCATAAGGGAGGACAGTTGTCCCCCCCTGCCCCCCCCCCCACCG
>JAODLD010000046.1:30347488-30363063 GCA_026781065.1 Mormyrops boulengeri | reverse complement strand
CCAAACACCGCACGCACACCCTGGTCATAAGCAGATTGACAGCCTTAATTTACATATATCCCTGTAACCACACACAGTAAAAAATGCCTTCGCCTTCAAGCTTTCTAGGTGCACTGTTGCCATAGTGACCATACACGACCCTCAGACGGCAAGTAAGTGAATAAGACATAGATTAAAGGTAACGGCGGCTCGCCAGTGCACCTGCTGAACATCAGAAGCCGCACTAATGGAGGTCTGACAGCAAGCTTGCCACGCCACTTCTGAGTTTTATAAGGTTTACCACGGCCTGGTGGGGGGGGGGCAACCAGCCTATCACATTTTTTTCCTTTATAACTTGTGTTCTTACATCATTTTGTTTCATTTTCCGCAGACCCGTTAAATCAAACGATATTACCTGCTGTTATGTCTGTCTGTGGCGTCGTTATTCCTTTCACTGCTTCAAATGAAGTTCTAATGGTGTTTCTATATCGCCGTTAAGGGCTCTGGGGTATCCGTGCCAGGAAAGGTGTAAAAATGATGTGAATTAGTACACCCCTGCCACATGTGAAGGAAACCCTGAAAATCTCGCCGCCAAGTCCAACTGTATCACAGCCACAGTACCGAAACAATTCCCTCTGTCATCCCTGTTTCATCACTGTTTTTAACTAATGCAGAAGTTGTTTACTTCATGTGGTTCAAAATTAACATTAGTGGATCCCTCCCTCATCCCCGCAAATTCAAACAGAAGTAAGATTTTCAAAGAATTCAAAAATTTTCAAGACAATTTTTATATATTCATATTTTTACATATTTATCGAGTCCTCCAGCACTATGTAAATAAAGATGTTTGTGCTCTTTTCCTGAGCATCACTTCAAAATACCTTTATTTTAATTTGTGTATTTTTAAACAGGCTTGCTGAATGCTAGCTTTATTTGCAGCATATTCATCGCAAAAAGCACTGTCTGATCTTCGCCTCTGTATGGATAATGAAGATGCTTTCAGCATAACTGACAGAGCTGGCATGTGTGCGTGTGTGTGGGGTGGGGGGGGGGGTTCTGATTTATTTGTCAGATCACAACCTGTTCACGAGCTCTGGGAAATATCAAATTCCGGAGCTATTCCTCTCCGCCAGCCGTCTTCCGCTTTTTAAATGGCTGTCACCAACCCTATTTCCTTTGCGCAAACAGCAACTCCCTAGGGAGCCCTTCCGACGCCAGCCATGTCACCTCGGCGCCCAGACACCCTCCACCAGCAGCGCAAGGGCGCCGAGGTGACATGGCTGGGGAGGCTGGGGGAGCAGTCGGCAGGTCTTAGGGTCATCACCAAACGTCCTGAGATGGTGCCATTAACAGCTTGAAGAGGCACCTCTAAAAGGCCCTGGCTATTCAAATTCACACCTGCCACACTAAAAAAACCAGAAAAGCTCAAAGCAATTACCTTGAGAGCAGCTAAGGTTTTAACTAAATAAAGGTAAGGGACTAAATGGCAGACTGATGCACACTATTTCTGTGCATCTTTAATGCAGAAAATTACTGAAGCAAGGTCCAAAACTCTAAAACAGGGTCTTCTTCTGCCTGACACCAGCACAGTATAAAGCATTCCACCTTCCATTCCTGGAGATCCGTGAAGACAGACCACTCATCAGAAACATTGCTTGTCTTTTTCCCATAGGCCCCTTCTAACTTGCTAAAATAGGCAGATCCTCCTTCTGCAGCTTCGCCAGCTGACCGGTTCATGCTCCTGCCGCGGTTGTTCATCCTCCGAGTAGCAGGCCACGCTGGCTGGCGGAAGCTGGACGGTCAAAATGTGAGGACGACACACATAAATTCAGATATTTACATACCAGTACAAACCGCAGCAAATAGGAAACGTGCCGATACAAGCTAGGAAGAGTCATTTTGCTGCTGTGGGTTGAGAATTGAGATTCTTCTTGTGCTACCTTCAAGCACTTTAGAAAAACTCAGCTAGCTAAAAGGACAGTGAACATCAGTATTATAAGCCACACAGAGGGATTGTTTTCTTCTAAATGACATTGAGAGTACACAGACACGCATTAGTTTCCAATACACCCATATCTTTACGTAAGGTGATTTGCCTGGTGTTGGGCAGACACTGCTGTGAAATCATGAGAGCAGACTCACAGACACCAACTGGAATGGAACTTCCGCTGGGATGTGGCAGGAGACCCTGATCTGGCTCAATCTCCCCCCACCCAACCCGCCGTTTCTTGGGTCATACCCTCGACCTGCTCTGTCCCTCTGCTCCCCACGAATCCATCAATACCCAGACCTAATAAATCAATTATGCACGGCCAATCGGTAGCATTCCAGCGGGCAAAGCTGCATGCGGCCGGGAGCTCATATAAATTCATAATCATGACTTCAATTTCACAAACTCCTCAGAGGAGCTCAGCTGCTTATTAGAGCAGATGGACTGTGTCAGGAATTAGCTTCTCCGCCGTGCGCGTTGACACCCCTTTAACCTGAGTCGTCATTAATAGCGGAGCGGCCGAGATGCGATTAACATTCCCTGAGAGTAACACGTGGACACGCGCACGTACGCAAACATACAACATTATGTTTTGTGCCCCCACGTCACCAAGACGATGAAAGTAACCTTTATTTACGATGCTTCCTGACTGAATGCACACCGGCACACTTGCCTGGAGATGGTGGATCAATACTCTGATTAAATGAATTCTTTAAATATACCCCAAGTTGTTTCCTCGCTGAAATCCTGTGTCCCCTTGTAGGATCTCTGGAGGGTTTATGCCCTCCGGACGCATTCATTTCAGGTCCCTGAGGAAAATGTAAACACAAACTCTATTGACTGGTTCCAGTAATTCTATTACCATAAATAACCAGTCAAAGATGTTTCATACAAAGCATGTTTACTCTGTTACATTGAGTGATCTGGAAAACTCCCTTCACAAGCATCTACAGCATGAATGATTTATAGAGATGGCAATGACTTCCACTGCATAGCCATTTCAATTAGAAGCTAAAAAGAGCAATTGGTAGACTCTCATTGTAATATTTACTGATGGTCTCACAAACCATATTGAAAATGGGACTGGATAAAAGGCTTTCCCTTTTACTGAAAGACCATTTAACATTGCGCTTTCAAAAAGTCAGTTCTTCTCATCTCATAAAAGGTAAACAGGTATGATGAGGACATCCAGAGAAGGTTCAAAGAATTCAATTCTCACTAGAAACCCTTATAAAAAACACATTTTTGTGCAAGTTTTTTCATTAGGTTCCTCAAAAACAGAAGCAAAAATGTGGTCTGGCCCAGGAATCTGAAGCCTGAATTAACTTAACAAAAACCAGGAACAAAAAAAACCTCTAATGTTTCAAGCAAAAACATTTGAGCTTTGGTGATCAGAATTTTCTTAAAGGAGGAAAAAAACTGTAAAGACTAGAAAAAATCTCAAAATCAATAAATAAACCATGAGCAGCTACACAAAAACATTTATGACAAAGGCACTTCTGAGAGATACAGAGAGAGAGAGAGAGAGTACAGGCACTCTAATCAAGCTAAACCTTCAAGCTGCCATCGGAATAGGTGCCAATATCATCCTTCAGGTGGCTGTTGGTGAGACTGTCCTCAAAGGAAGCAGAGAGCTGGTGAATCTTTCCAAGCCTCCCCTGCATTGCTTCGGTATCCACACCAGAGCCGAGTGATTCATTGGCAAATATCAAATTCAATAACAGAATCCTTAACATTCTTATCACCAAGAAAGCTATTAAAGACAAAGGGGACTTTCATAAGGCAACATCAGAGACGTGAGTCTCCTCACAGAGATTCAAGCTGAAACGCTCTTCCAAGGCCCAGAGGGACGGCACTGACACCAGTAAGTGTGTAAGAGACTCCCTCTCCTGTATTAGCATGTTGATCCGCATTAGCATACCAAATGAGCTTCACTAATTATTGCTCAAGCTGAGAGAGACACTTGCCTGAATAGGCGAGGGTGGGATAGTACAACAAAAAAAAAAACAAGCTACATGAATGGCAGTCACTTCACTCTCATTCGCTACCAAGGTTTAAGCTGTGTTCTGCTCTGTGGGGTGTCCACAAATCTACAGTCTATGTGTTCTCACTCCCGAGAACCACACGATCATCCACCACCCTACCAGTTTCCATTATTGTCCAGTCAAGGTTCGCCGTTGCAACTCTGTGTGTGATTAGATAGTCCTACATCTTGGGCATGTGATTCCCTCCCCCCACCCCAGACTAGGCAAAATTTTGTTGTTACATAAATTTCAAAATCTGTGGCAATGGCAAAATACAAAACAGATGGTGACAATATCCCCTTGAAAGTAGAACTTTTAATTCTGGCATTGGCCGTCGGCAACCCTTATGCACAGTTATGTTTGAGCTATGTGTAGGCTGTAATTCTACATGAGCAAAACGATTGTTTTCCCCAGCAGACAGAGGAAGTGGAGAGGACTGACATTTGCATACAGACAGAAATGCAGGCCGGCTGACACTATTCCAAACCATCAGCGGCGCAGTGAGAATGCTAGGGGTGACTAAGTAGACAGTTAGTACCAGGTTGTCATCAATAGAGCACCTCTCACAAACACCTCCCAGTCTGTCACAAACTAAACTGAAACTCTATTACTTTTTAGTTAATTGTGTGATCCAGAAAGTACCTTCTTTGTGTTTCAGTTATTAACCTGAAGGACAGTTAATTTAGAATGACTGCACCTGCTGTTTATTTGTACTGTCTGCAGCAGAGTTTTCAAGCCCAGTCCTTGGAGACCCCAAGACGCTCCACGGATTGGCTCCCTCCTGGCAGACCGTCTGGGGGTCCCTGAGCACCAGTTTGAAAAACACTGGTCTACAGTCTCAGTGTGAAAGTCTGTCATGACCAAAGCAATAGCTAGGTCTCACCTGGCCCTGACATGTGCTCGTGGAGACCAAAGCAGGGTCAAGTGAGCAAGACCAACACCTTGAAGAGCAAAACAAATTTACAAGTGCTCTTACCTGCGAACGGCACAGAAATGATGACCCCAGGGAGAATATATTTCGTCACGCTGGCAAAGAGGTCATAAAATTGGGTCCTCTTATTAGGAAGGGGAAGCAAGGGATGTGCAGAAGCTCATTCCTAATTTTACAGCTCACACCTTTTATGTGCCGCGCTTTTCTGGCGGCCCTTTGTTTTGAGAGACAAATGCATCGAACATGTGAATGTGAATGAACACCTGGTGGCTCTCAGAAAGCACAGCCTGTCTGCAGGGAAGATGCAGGCCACAGGTTAATTCTTAGTTATTCAGACAACCGGTAATTAAGGAAGCTTGGATAAGTCGGATTTGGGAGAGAGCTTGTGTGGCGGTTTGGTCCTGATATTCAGATACTCACACAAACGCCACAGTAATAACAGCAGATAAAATAATTAGCATTATTACCTCCTGTCATCATTGTTCAAATTGTTTTTCACATTTTCCAACTGACTCTAAGTTTAGGTAGTTTTTCTTGCTGTTTTTTCTTATTATTATGCTATCAGTACATCTTGTTTCTTCCGAGTTTCTTTAGATTCAAGCATAAATTTAAACCTTTTATCTATCTCAAAGGTAATTACACATAATAACCTCAAAATCTGCATGACATTTATTGCCATTAAATATTTTTGGCTTGCTTCACCTGTGAAAGATCGAGCAATAGGGAAGAAGAATTGTAAATATTATGCTAATATCCCTTTCTCAGAGAGATGCACCCAGCCATTCTTTGTCACCTGTAAATGAGCATTGTAGACTGTGAATGTATTCATTATTGCTTTACAGCAACAATGTATCAAGGGGAAACATCGATTGTAGCACTAGAGGTATCATTACAGAAGCTAAACTGATCATTTTAGCATCAGCCACTATTAATGGGACACAATTTGTAGTTACATATGATTCTGAAATCACTAGTCTTGTCTTGGCTGTAATATCATACACACCCGGTGTATGCTCCCCAGGAAATGGAGAGAACAGAGGGTGTTTGTAGAGGGGCTGAAATTTGCATGAAAAGAGAGAGGAATTGGGTCTCATTGATGCTGTTCCAAACTAACTGTATGTTTAGAGGCTGAAAAAGACAGATGCCGTTATGAGAATGATTTGGGTGACCAAGGTTTGCCCGCTAGAGCGGGTTGAGTTAGAGTCATTTAAAAAGTGCGGGTTGTCATGCATGGTATGACGAGAGTGAGCTCCAGAATTAGCAAATAGCTGTCTGTCATCACAGCAAGAGTCACCCTTTTGTGTGTATGTGTGAGTGTGTGCATGCATGTGTGTGAGTCAATATTTGGTATGGGATTTGTGTGTTGTTTTGCAGTTTTATATCACTCACATATCTGAAATTATAGTTAAACCCAAATGTTTTTTGAATACTCAAGCACATAGTGTGCTAAGCAATACCAATAAAACCATCTCTGCCTAGTTTAAACTGTAGGCAACCACCAGACTGGCCAGTGGCTATTCGGTTAAACTAAACCACTGTGGGTCTTTCATCACTAACTAGCTAACCATAAGACCTCTCACTATGCGGATGATCCTGTGCACTCCCCCGGGATTAGCTATGCGACATTACTGGGCGTCCTCTTTGATTATAGCGTTCATCTCTGCATCTGCTCTGTGTCAGAGCCCCGGGACCGGTAATCGATGGCCTAATGGCAGATGATCCGTCCTGCTCCGCATGGCTTCCCGCTGCTGGCCGAACACAACACAACGCAGATGGCCAGAGCAGGAGGCCGACTCACAACAGGAGCAACGCCGGGCTTCTGCCGCTTAACCGGATTACTGCTGTGGCTCCAAGTCCTCTGGGGCCCCCTTCCCAGCTACCTGTAGCATCCTCTGGTTACTGTTACACTAGACAGGGCAAATTGGATCACTGTTGCGCCAGACGCGGCCGGCCGGCAGGAATTCGGGCTCTGGGCCTGTCCTCGTCTGAAGAGTTAAACGTTCATCTCTGACGATGGCCTCTAGGGCAAAGGCAGCGTGATCCAATAAGAGAAATGAAGGAATCGGGTTCGACTGCAGTAGACAGAAGATGGAAGGCTGGGCTGACATGCTTAAATCCCCATTTAAGGATGGGCATCACTTTCTCTATTCATTTACCTGGAAATATGCAGGGATTCTTTTCTGTAACCTGCTCCTTGTCTATGTTCATTGGCTACTGGCACTCACAGCAAGTTCAAGCCCTTGGTGCTGGCTTTTAGAGCCATTAATGGACAGGCACCCATCTGCCTCAAGATACTGGAGAAGACCTACATCCCATCTTATCATCTCTGACCAGCAAACTACATCCACGTGAGAAGTCTCCCTCCAGACACTGCTCATGAGTGAAGATGGTGGGATGAGCTCATCAGTTCTCCTCTTAACCATCAAGGTCATTGCTGCGTTTGAAAGGTGCTGTAAAGCTCCAGTGCTACTTCCTTGTTACTGCACATTCACTGGAAGCTCAGCCTAGCTGCACTTATACCTAACTGCAAAATTTTATAAATGTGAATGTGATGCAATGCTTTGCTCTGAGCGAATGACCCAGCTCACCTAAAAGCATGGTGTTCCCAGAGTGACTCACACTCCACCTGCAGATGATCTGCTCCACGGTCAGTTTATAAGCAGCACCCGTGAGAATGCGGCCCGCGGGGAGGGACGGTCTGACTCACTTGGGCGTCTGGACATCTTCCATGCGGTTGCCCAGCTGGAACTCGTGCGACTTGCTGCGGTGCAACGCGGTGAAGCCGGGCAGGAGGTGGATGAGCTTGCGGGTGGAGGGCGGGGGCGTGCCGGGGGCCTTGCCCTTGTTTCTCCTCCTGGCAGGCGGCGTACCGGGGGGTGTCATGGTGTGCACCACCAGGGGCGTCCTCGGGGGCGTGTGGGGGAAGTGTCGCTGGCGCGGTGAGGGAGGCAGAGAGCGATGGCCGGTGTCCAGCATGGGGAAAAGCGCCGCATGCGCCTCCACCGTCAGCCGGTCCACGTGGCTGTAGGAGGGCGCCAAGGTCTGCGGGCTGGGGCTGAACGGCTGGCTGTATTTGGACTGGACCTTGGGGCTCTGGGAGAGCTGGAAACGCATCCACTGGCTGGGCTCCTGCGGGCAGGCGGGCGCGTTTTCCTTCCCCGACTCGGACGCGGGCCACTGGATCGCCCAGTCTTGCTTGGCCGGGCAACTTTCTGGGGCCGGAAAAGAAAGTCGAGCGGGTTAGATGGAGGGGTGGGGGGGATTTAGGAGACAAAGCAAAAACGAGCAGCAGCGGGCCACAGGCATGCGGCGGCCATCGGCAGTGATGGGTGGCAGCCATCGGCAGTGATGGGCAGCGGCCACAGAAACGGCGGCCTGGTACCGCGTGTGAGCTATGAATGGGAGGGGGCATGTGACGGTCAGTAAGGGGCAGATCACACCCAAGGGACATGTTTGCCTGCGCGGGAGAACATCTCACCTCCATTATCGTGCAGCTTGTCGTCCTCCAGTTGTTCTTGGAAAAAAACACAAAGAAAAAGATAGGTTTAGTGCTTTGAAAAAGTTCAAAATTATAACCCTTTTTGATGAAACAAGTATATTACAGCACTGAATCAAAGGTAAACATATTTCATATTTATTAATAGTAATGTCACACTGACATAACACTTAACTATATTACAGGCATATGATACATAATTAACACATTGAATTTCCTGGCTCATAGCCGGTAAATTCATAAAAACACATAATAAATAATTAATCTGAAGTCCTAGACTGCTCTCAGAAAATAGGATGATATCTGTGTGCAGGTGAAGGTCCAAACTCACAATTCAACATAGTGGCTCTCAATGCAGCCCCCCCCCCCCACCTGCATGCCTAAGGCCGCTAATCAGCAGCTTTATAATTAGCTGACGAGTAAATCAGGTGTGTGGGCAGTGGAACATTGAGCACTGGGGTGAGAACCTCAAAAATAACTGCATCACAGTCATATTTTATAGCTTCTTTAACAGAGAAAAGGGAGGGAATGGAATGATTTTGCATCTTGAGGCTGTTTCTTTCTTCATCCATCTATCTTCCAACCAGTACAGGGTTAAGGGGGCTGGAGTCTGTCCCTGGCAGTGTAGAGCATAAGGCAGGGACCGCTCCACCAAAGGGCACACACACACCCTACGGCCAATTTCCAGATGCCAGTTCACCAAACCGCATGCCCTGCTTGTCCTTGAACTGCAGGCGCAAACTGGAGCATGCGGCGATTTCTCTGTGTGGCAGTGTCACCTGTGAACAGCGGTCTGGATTTGTTACAGCTCTGTAAATTACCATCGACACTGCAGAACCATACATTTCAATAATGACGTCACATGGCGCCTCTACATGGAGATGGGATGGGGTTCATTCAGACCCCAGTGTATCAACACAAAATCAGTCGATGCACGTGTAATCTACCACTCGGATTGACTAGTTATAAACCGATGATTTATTAACTAGCACTCTTTTACTATTCTGGTATGACTTCCGAAGCACTTACATCATATTTGGACAAAACATAACATATTATAACGACTTTATATAAGCGTATGTTGTCAGGTACATTACTCAGAAGACCCAAACCAATTCCTAAAATATGAGTTTGGCACCTGTGCACAAAACTGTCCATATATTGGTGATGATTGTTACTGCTCACTATGTTACCACATTGTAATGCATAACAAGCATCCCTCCCCTGTGTGATTACAATCAGCGGCATGAACGGAGACATCGCCGTCGGCATCACTAATGCATGCGGATGACAGGCGGGCGACAAAGTAAAACCCAATTCTCAAAAGCAGTTTCTGACCCTTACCACCCTGCGTGGAAGAGCTGAGGCGAACGAGCCTACCACCAAAGCAATATCTGTGTAATCCTCGAACAAAACTCATCAGAGCTGACAATTAACAAACCTGCAGTCACTCGCATTCCCGTGTATATGGAAGATACAGGCAAAACAACATAACCCATTCAGTAGATGGCATGTCACAAGCTGTCCTGGTAAACATCACTACCTGACCTAATAGAGACTGGAAAAGCTGATGGCCGCTTTCAATTTCCCTTCAAACAACATTTAGCACCTACCTTCCTGACCTGGAAGATGTCAGCTTGCCCTATAGTGTTGGGCAACTGTCTGGTCCAGCACCAACTCACGTTGGTGTTCTTCCATCCACCTGTATCTGCTTAATAAGTTTTTCTTTTCTTGCGTCAGTTGTCTTTTCTACAACAACGCCACCTGTTCTATCTGTCTATGTTACCATTCCTGTGATTACAGTCTCAAATGCACCTGCAACATTGTTTCTAAACCATTGAGTGCTTTGGGGTCACCATATTGGCTGGGACACTGTATCAAAATAAAACGAACGGAGTCAAATTGGGTATAAAAGCTCAATCACAGAATCTAATGCTGCAATCACATTTCTACCTTAGTGTGATCCCCCCCCCAACACACACACATAAGAATCAATTCAAGTCTTACTTGGGCACTTCTTAGAGAGTGAAAATGGAATGGTATTGAGCCAGTGAGTGCCCTCCAGGCCTCAAGCAGTGACTCTGGCCATCCTACGCCTCGACAGCTGCCCCTGGCTCGGGCTCCATCTGGGGTTTCTCTGAGAACCAGCCCCACAGGGCGGCGCTGTTGGAGAACCTCACCCTCAAGGTTTCCGCATACAGTATTAACTGCTGCCTCTGCTCATTTACTGGTTATAGGGGATTGACATAATTAAATATCTTGAAATCCAGGGGGGACAGGCACTATGGAGTGGGCAAGGGATTCTGGGAGCCTCTCAAGAAGGACCCTCCTACCACCACTCCCTCTCAGCCAGCCCGTGGACCCAGAGGCGTGGGTGGGTAGGCCAAGGGGGTCGAGTGCCACAGGTCTACTGAACTGTGTGCTCGAAATGTACAGCTTTTAATTAGTGACACAGGCTACTTATTGGGACGTGGGGGTTTTGGAGTGTTCACTTGAAAGCCCCAAGGCAAACGACTCTCACCATCACATGGATTCAAGAGAAACTTTCTTTGCGAACTCGTGCATAAACAACAGCTAACTATCAGACGGCCCTAAAGTCATGAGAAAGACTCGAATGTCTTCATCTAGCACAGTGACATTTCAGTGGTATTTACAGTTAGCAGTAAGCTTACTGTTCTCCCACTCGACAACATGCGTCTGTGTTATAAGGAAGCATTTTTGTAAAAGGTTTTGTCAAGTTAAAATGCTTTTACAGTTTTTCTCAATTGCTTTGACACATTTCTCAAATTGCAATTACATTTGCAAAACGAGTGTGATTGCCCCATAATGTCACTTCTGCACAGCAGAAAATAATTTCTTATGGTTTCACACAAATTTCCAAATGTTTTAGCACATGTATGCAAACGGTCTTGACCAATTTTTACCATTTGACATAATCTTCAGTTGGTTAAGTTTACTTCTTCAAAATAGCTTATGTAGTTTCACAGTGAAATAATTTTACATTCAAAACACTCTCTCTCTATATATATATGTGTGTGGGTGTGTGTGTGTGTGTGTGTGAGAGAGAGAGAGAGAGAGAGAGAGAGAGCGAGCATCATGTTAGTCACCACATGAAAAACAGTTCACCAAACTTTCAGAATGATTCAAGAATATATTTCATAAATTGCAGTCATACAACATTGTTGTGTTTTTGGGTCCTGCAAGACATGATTTTGTTGCCATTTTGTTGTATTGGTGTTATACAGTGATGTGAGTTTTTTTGTTCACTATTGTACTGTGTCATGAGATCTGAAATATGCATGTGTTTTTCAGTGTACTTTACATACTGTAATGTAGAGCCATTCAATAGAACTGGTGTCTGACAGGAATAAGTATCGGTTCACTAAAAAAGAATGATCAGTCAGCAACAATGAGAAAGTGGGAACCGACTGTCATTCCGCATTATGGAGCTCAGGAGCAGACTTACACTGACACTGAGAATATATCTAAGCATTTTGACTCTCGTGGTTGAAACGATGTTGAATGTACTTTTCATTTCAGCGACTCAAATTCATTGATCAAATTATTTGTTTTTCAGATATTCATTGTTTTTTGTGAGCTATGGCCTTTTGCAGCGTAAACATAAACTGTTTTGAAAAATGTTCTTATAATTGTGAAAATGTTAAGTATGTTTCATGAAATGTGTCAAAGCAATTGAGTAAACTGTACCAGTCAACTATTCATACTGTAATGCAAAGTCTTGTGTCCTGTGTAATGTTGAAACTGGTGTTTTTGGCAGACATACATTCCAAGTATGATCAGTCAGTAACACTGAGAAAGCAGCAAACCTTCATTCCAAATTGTGGAGCTCGCAAGTATACTTGCTGACATTTTGACAATATGTCTAAGCATTTTGACTGTCATATTCAAAATTATTCTGACAGTACTTTCATTTTAATGGCACAGACTAATTCATTGACAGAATGATTTGCTTCTGAGACATGAGTTTGTTGAGTTACAGCCTTTTGCAGCTTAACCATACTGTTGTGCTGTATGGAAAATTGATGTGGGGAATACTTTTATAGTCATGAGAACGTTAAGTATTGTGCTAAAGCAATCAAGAAAATATAAACAAAGAAATTAGAATTACTCCTGTACATATAATCTTCAAATATTTGTGGTAATAATTTTAAATATTTTATGCATATTATATGAACCATCTTATCTGTTTTTAAGACAGACAGATCTGATGGATGGATGGATGGATGGATGGATGGATAGATAGATAATCCCCTGTATCTGGTCCACATTGTGTTCCTACATGACTCTCAGCCACAGACTCCAGAGTGAGGAGTGAATATACCTGTCAGCAGCAGGCCAAGGAGGTCACAGCCCCCCCATGTGGTTCCCTTCCCACCCCCAGTACCAGCTACGGACATCCATGCAGCAATCAAAGAGATTTATGGATATTCATTTTTATCCTGATTAATGGTGAGAAAATCCAGCTATTCTCATTAATCTGCGACTCCGACTTCAGGGGGGATTCGTGATTCCGGAAGAGCAGCTCGTAATGACAGCAGAATTACAGCAAAGCTGATACTGTTGTCGCTGAACGCCGGCGGTGTGTTTCAGGGGGACTTAGCCGGACTGGCCAGTCTCGAGGATCATCTCAAAAAACGCCTCCGAATGGCTCCCTTTTCCGTGTGCTCCCTTAACACTCTACACGTTAGCGATGTTGTTAGCAAAGGGCCATCCCGTTCCCAAATCTTCATCACCAATCCGTACCATTCAGCACTATTCACTAATTGTTCAAAAATGACCCAGTTACACATTACTGAGACTCACAAGAACAGAGGCACAATTAACAGTCATTAAAAACTATATTTACATAACATAAGCTAATAAACTCAGGGTATAAAAACTGCCACGTAATATACTTTTAAATGCCATATGCCATATGTATCCATGGCTTGGATTTTGGCCTGACCCCTTTTTACTCCAAAGACGGACAAACACCAACGGACTTATTGCCTGACTTGGTCAAGCTTTTGCTAGCTTTTTTTTTTTTTATAGCTGTAACGTGTCAACAAAGATCAGACTAAAAAGTTAGCCGCTGTTGTCTCTGCCAGCCGTGGGCGACCCTGGCCATCGATATCCTCTCAGAGGCTCTGCCGCGGCTCTCGGGGACACTGCCTCCTTTTGTTGGGTCTAACTTGGAGGTTCTGCCTTTGACAATCAGCTAGAGCTAAAGCTCAGTTGGACAACTGGCGCAGTTGAGTCAGGTATTTGAAGGTCCCACAGATCCCCGGATGGTTAATGTCAGCTGAGCCTAGCTAGTTAAAGATAACTGGTTAGCTAACTGCTGTGTGGACACTAACCCATGTGACCAGAGGCAGGCGGTCGCTGTTTCTCCATGGCCCAAGCCTGACATGCGAGCATTAAGAGAGAACACCCCCCCCCCAACTAACGTGTTTCAGATGATAAATGATCCTCAGTGCCCACGCGGAGCTTGCCGCCCCCACATCCCGCGCTGCGTGGTGAGTAATGCCCCATGCACCTGCACACACCAGCTCCGTTTAATTAGCCGCGTTCTCCGTTCTCTCACCCCATGCTTGCCTCACCTTCTAGATGCTTCTGCGAGGCATGTTAGCACTTAGCGGACATGTCTGCCAAACATGCACCTGCAATTACCAGCCAGGCGAAGGATTCAGCGTGACATACACAACCGCGTGAAACAAATAACTATATTATACTTAATATAGCATCAATATGAAACTATGTTTATATGCCAATGTATTTCCTTTATTTTAGTTTTATCATTCCTCAAATATGTGTGCCGACCCCTGAGTGTCCCTCACCTGGGTTTCTCACGTGACAGCCCATTCGTCGCTGTGACCCTCATTCCTGAACTCGGAAAACGATTACAGCAGAATTACAAACGTGATGCATTTGACCCATAGCTGAGTGCTTGTTTTGAGACTTTATTATCTTTAATAGAGCACAATGGTCTCGCTAATCATTATGCTCCATGCGACGTCACGCGACGCTCTGCCAGGTGGATGCGATGAAAAGCATAAAATGATTGCAAGAAAAGGACAGATGCAATTAATTATATAACCAGCTGGATTTTCTAATTGCATATCTGTCTGGTCACCTTAGTTGTTCATATCCAAAAGCAGACTTTTGCAATCTAACGAAAGTCAACAACACATCCTTCAGGGATGATCGTTAGGCTTGAATTTTACCAAAGAGTCTCTCCTCCGAGAGAAACAACGTCTGTGTCATCTTCCATGTTTGGATTCCCACATTAATTTGACAGATTGTCATTTCTGGTTCGAGGATGTTGAACCGATCAAAAAGGCCTCCCAAAGCAGAGGTTTTCAACCTAATGTCTGCAGTACTTAATATATATAATCACATATTAGTGGTGCGGGCCTGTTAGAGGATCCCTGGTTTAAAAAGGCTAAAAACCCCAGATCTAAATAAAAGGATTTCGGTGAAACAGCCTCGTCCTGCACGCATCTTCAAGGGTCGGTGTGAGATCTCAAGACGCCCAGCTTGATGCCTTCAAAGAGTCAGCCACGGAGTGTATACTCTGACAGGAAAGGTAGCCAAACCCACATGGAGGATGTCAGTCAGATAAGCAGCATCCGCAGCCTCATGACCGATCCTGACACACCATAATTGTGAAAAACCCACATGACCACTCAGAGAACACTGTGAATTATGGCTAGTCACCATGTAATAACCAGACAAAGAAAAAATGAGAGAGATGAACTGCATGTATAAGGCTAGCAAGTCAGGAGCTACTAACTTATTCAAGATGACTGGTTTCTTCATATTATCGTTGATTAAAGTAAAAAATAAGGGCTGACTTACGGACTCTGAAATGTGACATTGATGCTAAAAAATGTCAAAGAAGGTTTCTTTTTGAAGCAATTTGACTTTTATTCTGTATTCTACTGTGATTCCTGGTCGTTGATTTCCAAAAATAAGTCCGTCAGTAATGGCAAAACTATATTTGATCATGTCTGTGATGTCATCAACCAATAACAGCCCAGGAACTGTGACTGTGACTAGGTCTACGTCTACCGAACAACATGTCTGTGATGTCATCAACCAATAACAGCCCAGGAACTGTGACTGTGACTAGGTCTACGTCTACCGAACAACATG